>JANIPN010000005.1:18161387-18180721 GCA_027478595.1 Erythroxylum anguifugum
AAGGTGAACGCAAAAGTGTTAGATGCATTCCATATTTTGAGGAAGTATATTGGTTAAAACTAAGAGAAATAGAACAATTAGAAATTATGGACTTACTTAAAGTCAATCAAAGGACGTATATAGTTTTGACCAAAATTATAGTAGTCAAATGGCTCCCGCAATGCTTTGTGATAAGGTGCAAAGACAAATGGGTCCTGAAAATTACAGTACATTTTCACATATGATGTTCATACGAGCAAACAATTTGTAAATACAAATGCATCTTTGTAGGGACTATGCACCCAAACTTACCTCAACATCTGAGAATATAAGATCCAGTGCCAAAGCCATATTGGACAAAATGACATCATTTGCTTCAGGAGTTCCACTTTGCAAAACCTATAACGTAACCAAATAAGGCATGCCCAATAAAAAAAAACAGCACATCTACAAAGAAACTTCAAGTACACAATAATGAATTCTTTTCTGTAATACTTCTTCAATTTTTCCCAAGAAAGATTCAGATTAATGCAGAACAGAACAATGCATCAAAAGGATACAGAATCTTCAGTCACTTTTCAATTTAGGACTTTTACAGAATCAGAATATTTTCATAGCAACAGGAATGCAGATTAGCACTAATTGATGACAATGGGGTAGAACCGAAATATATTGGCAGCATCTCTAGTGCAGACATTCTCATCATAACCTAGCACAGGTTAGGTTCAGGTTAATAGCCTAGTGGTAAAAGCTCCCTCTCACCCATGAGAGGTTATGTTTCAAGTCACCATTCTCCCTACACTAGGACTATGCCATCCTATGCAACCAAAAGAACAGAAGATGCAGAGCGCATTTTTTACAAACCTAAGCAGAATGGAGAGCCCACATGAGCCGCGAGACAAGAACTGTATGAGATAAAAATTGAAAGCATGCATGCATTAAATAGAAGAAATGAATTTCATTATAAAAAAAGTAAACAGAAGTTATACACCAAGCAAAGATTTCTACCTTGAACAGATACAAATGGCATATAGGAATAAACAAGAAAACTGGGGCCAATTGGGACACGTGATGGTTGAATCAAAGATTGCAAGTTGGTTTTATCTGAATGAAATTTTCAAGTAAACTATGGGATTATCTTGAATAGCTGAGCTACAGCTGCCAGATTAGATGATACATTGTAAAACAGTATTCTCAGACATACATGAGGCATTTCTTATCATCCACTTCCATTCACTTCATTTTTGCTATAACGGTATAACAACAGCTTCCCAGTAAGCTGGTACCAAAGTCAATAAAGGAATTATGGTTTTGTAGACAAGAGTCTAGTGAACACAGAACAGCACTGCAATGTGGAAAATTTTCACCTTATGTCATTTGAAGCTTCTGGTTTGACAGAATCGATACAGGAAAGAATTATTGGCTTAACCCAAATTTTAATATTCACTACGTTTCTTTTCAAAAACCAACTTTCTAGCTTCATTTTAGCATTTATTGCTAGTTTAGGTTAAAATTCCATATTCATAAAGAAAATTTCTTCCTACTAAGGAGCTGCCATTGGAAAAAAGAGGAGTAAAAGAAAACTGATAGCAATTATGCTATGAAGTGCCTTCATTTACATTGTTGAACACCTAAATGACCAGAAATGAACTGAATTTAACAAAGCTTATGGAAGAATCATTGAAGCCAATAGAAACTAACAATAGTTAATTATATACTTCATGAGAGAACTGAGAGTCCACTGTCTCCAACATCAAGAATTGATGTCGGCACTTAAATTCTGATACTATATAATAGGCAAATATAACCAAGTATTTTTCCTCTTGCATCATTTTTTCCTGTAGTTTTCCAGTACACACATATTCCTGCAAAGACAAACTAATCCACATGCAGGCGACAATGAGAATTTATCGAAGGAATAATTGTAAAACAAGATTCCTTTGTGCCCCAAGAAAAGGCAGACATGAGAGACACAAAAATAATCAAAGGGTTACATCTATAAAATCCAACTCATCTATGTGATAATTTGCGTTAAACTAGGAGTTTTGAGTAATTTACAGCATTTTTGTAGTTTTGGTACAGTTCTTCCATTCCTATGGCAACATTTGAAGGCAGCCTTCCTGCATCTACTAAATTCCTGATTCCAGAAAGCAAGTCTGCAAAAAACATATTTAGCCTGAGAAGAGAAAAAGGATTCCACGCACTAAATTTCAAAAATTAAGTCAAGTCTTATGTGTCAGTTTAGACTATTTCTTCCTCTCTAATCTATGGACTATTTCTTCCTCTCTAATCTATGTCTTATCCCCCCAGGGTGGCCAAAGTTCCCTTTTATAATGTTTGAAATAGCATTTCACATTTATTAGTTCTCCATAAACAATCATCTCAAACTTTACCACATTCAATGCCAAGGTGTGACTTGCAGACCCAATCATAAGTCAAATCACAAATAGGCTAATATTTGCAAGAATATTTAGAATATAAATTTCGGCAACTAGTGAAAATCCATGTATCAAATATTTTCAGTTCACATTCGAAATATTTACAACCTCATAGACATTAAAAAAATCGGGCCAATTATAGCAGATATACAAATAATAAGCCACCCATTAACAATGAAGATAAGGCATTTCCTAATTTAAGAGCTCTTCTATTTCTGTTCTGAATTCTGAAGAAAGAGTAAATCAAAACTGTTTTTAAAAAACCATTAAGCTAAATATTCAAAGGTCATAGAGCTAGGTAGAATCCAAACCCCATCTTGTTGCTTATAGTGTATCTTTACATCTTCTTTAATGAATTGATGTCTTCTCTTTTTTGGTTGCTCCTGCAATATTTCATTTGTATATTTTTTTATTACCATAATAGGTTACTTTATTGGCATTAGCAATGTTTGACCAACTTCAACAAGAAGCATTTCTTAACCAAAGACATAAGGTGCAGAATAAAGATAGATTTCTTAATGTAGAATGTCATCCATGATTGCACCTCTGTCTTTCACATAACAGTCTCCATTGCATGCAAAATCCACTTGTCAATGACGGATATATTTCACATCACTCAAAAGTTACACAACATTATGTTACTTTCTCTTTTCGTTTATTAGAAATTTATAGCATTTTGGCATGTTCTTGAAAATATAAGTCACATTACTATTCCTGAAGTAGGTCAAACTCTAGAATAACCTCAACCACTGCCACTCATATGAGCAGGTGCATTTTTAGGAGAAACTATTATAATGAGAAGGCTACTAAAAACAATTGCTAATATAAAATTGTGTATTAAAGGTTCTGGGAGCATAACTTGGTTAATCTATTATGCGAACCAGGAAAAAAAAAACTATAAATACACAAAGAAGCACTGATTGTTTTCCGATAAGTGTACTGACGTATCATACAGAAATCTGAATGACAAATGGCATACAAACAGAATCAGCTACATTTCTGGGGATTTAGTATCAACCGCTATGCCACAAAGTGCACATTGAAAACAACAATCATTGCCAAGAGGACAGATGGAACCCTATTCCCTTCTCTCTCTGTCCCTATGCAGTCAAAGAGGTATTTGTACGCATTGAATGTCCAATAGTATCTCCTCCCACCCTATTTTCAACCTTTAATTTTTGCAACTGCGAATATCTTACTACGTTTAGTCAACCAAACATCAGACACCTTGATCAGTGATGATGTCAAAATCACAATTTAGGAAAAGGAAGAAAAGAACAAGATTGATCAGAAGAGAGTAAATAGTTTTACTACCGTGCACATATGGGTATTGAACACAATGGTAATAAAACAACTGAATAATTCATCTCGACATGAAGCCACCGTCCAGTTATAGTTTTATAAGGAGCTTTCTTTTTATCCATTTTCTTTCAGGTTTTCATTCTGCACAACTGACCTGCGACTCAGGACAAACTACACACATTCTGCTCTCAACTTTCTCCATTTTGACTCAGAACATTTAGAAATTAGTCATGGATGTTCATTCTGGCAATGTTCAATACTAGTACAAAGAAAGTATTATGAGCCAGCTGAGTTTTACATACTTGGCACAGATGAATGCAATGACACTTATATTGCACATGTCTACTTAGACCATAAAAAGGGGGGCAAAAGAAAACGCACACACATAACAGATGCAAAATAAAAGAAAAAACTACTAGCCAGCATATTCCCAGAAAGGAGAAACATCAGCGGCATTAATAATAACATTGCCATTGCCAATGACTCACTGTTAATCAGAGTCGATTGTTTCAAAAGCAAACAAACAAATAAATAAATAAAATCACTGCTATTGTATAATCTGAAGCATACAATTTAAGCACAAAATGAAACATATACATAAACGCACGCCCACACACATATAAAAGAAAAAAAACGAACTTAAAAATCAAAATTAGTATAATTGACTCCTTCCTACATTGTCTAAATACCTAACAACATTACTTCACTGAATTAGGCCAAAACTTGAATTAAAGTAATTGGTACAATTATAAATAAACAAATTATTGAAATGCCTCCTATGTCATTTAACGGCTAATTTGTTAGCATTCATAAAACACTTATCGCTTTCTTCACTTTCTTGATCAGTCTATAGTCCTCTTTCATATCTTCACATTCTCATACTGAAAATCACAGAGTTAAACAAAGAGGGGAAAAAAAGAAAAGAAAACAGACGTGAGAAAGTCGCAACAGGACAGAAAACGCAATCAGTTCACCCGCATTTTCTCAACAAACAAACAAGAAAGTTAAAACGGAGGGAACTAATCCGAATACGCAACGAAAGACCTTCTTCAGACGACGCATGGAGAAACGTGCGCGAGAGGCCAAGCTTCTTTTTCTTCTTCTTCGTCTCGTCGGCATCGCCGGAACAGGAAGAAGCAGAGGCGACGTCCTTGTCCTTGACGAGCTCGGCCATTGCGTGATTGACGTTAAGAGAAGAGAGCACGCAAGAGCAGGTGGAGCTTAGGGCGGAGGATCTGAGCGCAAGCAAAGCAGAAGAAGGAGACGAGAGCTTAAAGGACAGGAACAGAGCAGAAGATACTTGAGAAGAAGAAGAAGAAGAAGAGTGAAGAGTAGTTGGGATTCTAATAGAAGAAACAGAGAGGGTGTTCATTGCTCTGTCTATTTAAGCCACAAAAATGTGGATCATACTCTCTCTTTATCTATTTATCATGTGCTGTGCTGTCTAAAATAAGTGAGCAGAGGCTTTCGAGCGGTGTGGGATTGTTTAGACTTTTAGCGTGGCAAGAAAATAGGGAGTACCGGACCAGACAGACTCCAGAGTGTTTTGTTTTGGAGGGTGATGGCTCGAATTGCGTGCGGCTGGATCCATGCGAATAAGGGAAAAGTGAAGTTGCTTTGATGTTTGGGCCTTTTTGTCCCCACCGCGTGGACCCCTATCTGCTGGGTTGGGTTGTTGGAAGTATGCATAGATTTATTTTATTGATATATCAAATTTAAAACTTTTAGGTATAATTTATAAATATTGGTATTTGTCATCAATCAATAAATATGTTGAGCAGTATGAGGGAGCCACGTTTTTTCTAAATTTAAGAAACCTGAAGAGTTAGTTTGGACGCCAATTCAAATTGAAAGTATGAGCTACTTAGTTCAATGAGGTAACGTAGACACGAGGAAATTGAAGAATGCATTGGTCTTACTTGATTTGTGTTGTGTGGTTGAGATGATAGAATAGAATTTGTGCACGTGATAATGGTAAGAATAGGAAGGCGAACCATAATTGTTCTTCGGATATCGTCGGACTTGTCGTTATCGTCTTACCTGGCGTCATATCATATGGTGGCTGTAAATGCATTCAAGTTTGGAGCTACCTATATTCACTTGTTTCTTTTATTTTTCTTTTCGGGATAAATAAATAAAAGAATACCATCCTAATATGAGATTGCAAACTCAAAACAGAAAATAAAAAATGAACACTGTTCTTTACTAAAGTTATAATGACCATAAACTCTTAAGAAATTAATTGGAATCAAATCGTAGACATGTATAAATTAAAGAGTTCAAAAGTATCTGATTCAAAATCTTATAAATTTCAATTTCTAACGACATCTGCAAAGCATAAAAGAAAACTTTACGTTAGAAAAGTGCTAGTTACATGATGCTTTTTTTCCAATTTATAAAAACATTCTCATCTTTAATTAAATTTTATTTATACTAAAATCAAATATCTCACGTTTGATTTTTAAAATTTACAAACTTTAAAATTAATTATAAAAAAACAATAACAATAACAACCACAACAACAACAATATTCAGTATAAATCTCGCTGATATGTAGGGTCTAAAAAGGTCCAATAGTACGTAGTCTTATTCCTAACTAGTAGAGGGTCTGTTTTCCAAAAAAAATAATTCAAACTTAATTTATATTAAATTTTATTTTTATTTGTTCTTTATATATAACTCATTAAGTTTCTAATATGTTGACAATGATTATAAATTATAATTATAGCTCATAATTAGAAATAGATAAAATAGAAGTTTTAATTTATTTTTAGTTCTTAATTAAATAATTTACGATTATAGATCAAAATTGACGTCTAGTAATAAGTCATGAACATCCAAATATTAGAAATATCAAAGTGATTTGATTTAACATATCCATGCATAGTTATAATATATCATTTTATCATTTTATCATCCAATATTCCAATTGGACACAAAGTATAAAATTAGCGTTTATTTTATTTAAATCCAATTATGTTCATTATTGCTAAATAGTGCCTACATTGATATTTGAAAGCATCCTTTTCAAATCTCAATTTACTCTAGTAAGAGAATTCCTTAAATCACTATCAATTAAGAATAATGAAACATTCTTCATAATTATTTTAAGGTGATGAATCATTTATTGAATTACTATCGATTTAGCTACTATAATAAGAATAGTTCATAAATGGTCTCAAAATATAGTAATTCTTATATGAGATACATTAGTAATATCAAGTCTAAGAATCGATTATTCAACTATCAGTATAAGAAATATACAGACGCATAAGTAATATTTAATTTGGGATCCTTACAACTAGACTAATTCAGTAAACTTATTCTCCAATAAGTACTCACTCATTTATTTCCTTAGTTTAATTTATGAGATCAATTACTTTTTTCATACAAAAGAATTATAACATGTGCTAATTTTACCATTTTGTTAATATCTCATCTTGACAAGACTACAATTAATAATAATTTTTGAATGATAGATAAATGCAAATTCAACATCATAATTATGATCTCATCGTAATATTAATTTCATAATAATCATTCCAGTTATTTTACCTTTAATATTAAGTATCAAATGAACTAATAAAATACATAAATATAAACATTATCTTTAATTAATTATGCCACAATATTTACAAGCAACCGATTAACTATAAGGCATAAACTTACACAAGCATTTAACTCAATTTTTTGTTAGGTTATAGTTCTGTTATGTAGTTTTGTCTTTATTACTATAAGTTATGGGGGATTTGACACCTCAAGCTTGAGGGAAAGATGAGAAATAGATGAGATTAAAAAAAATTATCATCTTTCACTTTTAGAGTTACAATTTTGAAATAGAATATCTCCACCAATGAGTTTCACTTACTTTGATTAGGCTTAGGAGTTGTTCATTTTCTTTTGATTACGGGCCAATAACCTTATCTAAACTTGTTTTGTGTAGCTTGTATACATTGCAACGAAATAATAGTGTGTATTTCCTATAGGTAGTTGTTTCATATGATGATTTTTTTAATGAAATTGTCATCAATATTATAATTTTATAATAGAAAAGATAGCACTTAATAATGTCTTACGAAATTGAAGCTAATGAAAAGCTAGGAGTTTAAAAGCTTATAAGGAAGGTAGGTTTGTGACAAAGTTCTCTCAACAAATTTTCATACAATATTATAGGAATGACACTACTATAAATTGCAGGCCACTCTCTCTTTGTAGCATTCTAAAGTCAATAGATCTACTTTCTACTCTAATATACTAGATTTACCAAGAAAACTTGTAAGAGATTTGAAGTGTCCTTCAATATAGTTACTCTGATGCTCAAGTCAAAAAGAGGCATCTAATATTGACTAGAGTACATGCATTTTCTAAAGATGTACCATTTTATATTTGCACATCATATGATAAAATCATGTTATAATTCAATTAGAGAGACTTTGATATGTTCATTCGTACTTGAATATGTTACTGTTGTATTTTTATTATTACCATCTTTTTAATAATCTCGCATTTTTTATCCCTCTTCCACTTATAGTAGAACCTTTTAATGTCTTGGCTTATCGCATAAGCCGCATGTCTTCATGCCTTTGTTACCTCTAGACTTCGAATAGTTCTTGACTTTTGGGACCCCTGCTCTTATTCTTTCCCCTACTTTTTGTCACGAAAGCCTGCACGTTGTTAACTCTTATCTCCTTTCTTTTGATTTCTTCGTTGAGCTTACTCTTTTTTATTACATCCAAAGAGAGCATACCTTCAGGAGTTGAGTTGCTAATCGTCACCAACAACATCTCCTAGCTATTTGGTAACGAACTCAATATAAGCAAGACTTGAAGCTTATCATCAAGAATGATCTTCAAGGTAATAAGTTTGTTGATTATATCTTAGAAATCACTTAAATGTTTTGACACTGATTTCTCAGCTTTCAGCTTCAAGTTCACAAGCCTCTTAATCAGAAAGGCCTTGTTATGGGCAATCTTCCTTTCATACAGACCTTGTAAGTTCTTATATAGCTTAAAAGAATCCATTTATTGAGATACATAGTTGAATATACTAATAGTAGTTCATTATCTAATAGTTACCAAAGTTTTTCACTTCATCTTTTTGGATTCTCTATATGACATCTTTTCAGGTTTTGAAGAAACATCATTCTTCATGCATTTGTCCACATCAATAGGATCAAAAAGTCCCTTGCAATACAGGCAATCCTCTATCATATGCGTCCAAATCGAGTAATTTGATGACGTCAACTTGGCCATAAAGCTATTTCCACCTTCTATCACGATGACTCTGATATCACTTATTGGGAGATAATAACACAATTATCTAAAAGATCAACCAAAAATCGACAACAAAAGTACTCTTAAACTTACACCAATAAATTAGTATAATAATAAGAAACTTAACAACAAAACAAATACAAAGAATTACTTAAAAACCTTTCAGTGTAGAGGAAAAAACCATGGGTTAAATCGACAAGCAAATCCACTAAAATCAATAAATATTTACAAAAGTTAATCTCTCACCCTACAACAACAATTTGTTTTATAAAAGTTTAGAATTGAAACTAAAGTTGATGTAACAATCAACAAATACTCAAACCAATCCTAAAAACAATTAAAAAAAATGGCGAGAATACAACACTATTTGTCATTTCTCTGTTTTTCCTTATTTTTGGATGTTATGGCTGCACTACTATGGAAAACTTACGTATCTTCTCTTTTATATCACAAAATAGGTTTTTTTGCATCGAACACGATTGTGAAAGTGACCTTATATCTTCAGCACTACCCTACTGACAAATGTACATGATTACAGAGAGTTACAAAGTCTCCACACACGTTCGTGTACATCATGGACATATGTGTGTACACGATTGTGTATGTCTTCGCTCTCCTTTCAGAGACTTACACCGTTGATCCACATGATCGTATAAGTTTAGACATAGGTGTGTGACACTTTACACTGGCGTGTGTACTTACACAATTAACTTACATGACCGTGAGTTAAGTACAAGCCCCGTATAGGGTACTAGTATTGTTCCAAAAGAAGCCTGATGGATCACTTCAATTATGTATCGACTATCGGGCACGTAGCACCCTACACAATCCTGTATCTTCCCAAAAGAGCTTCAACCATCTTGTCTTCACTTGTTTGTCATTCTCTTAAACTATAAAGGCATCTATGATCACTGAAAGTCTCGAAATAGAGTTGGACACTCAACATATTGATTACAAAATGGGATATGATTCTATTAATAAGCTGTTGAAAAGAGGTTATTAACGTTTACATTAGCTATGATACCATATGTGAAACTCTTGTCAGTGTTGATGAAAAGGCCATTCATTTAATGATGTCTAATGGCACATGTAGATCCATGATTTTTTTGTACCTGGGAACATGGTCGATAGGGTCTTGCATCATAGATGTCTAACAACAACATTTTGAATCTATTTAATAGTTGTTACGATAGGTTTTCATGTATCAATGAATTGTAAGGCTATGTGATTAGATCCCCATGCCTAATATACTGTGTAGGTGGAGAGCAAAGTCAAGGGGACACCTTTGAAAGGTGTTTGAGGGGTGTGTGAGTGTCTCCTTTCTTGCTTTAGCATGTTAACTGGTATTACACCTCTATAATGGTGACCTGGCTTAACGGGCGAGTCATTCCAATGGGATCAATACTGGTGGCTAGTTGGCCTTCTTCAGCAGCGAGTTATGAATTTCCCCCACTCACATCTAAACTACTTTCTTGAGTCTTCATATTCTTTGTGCCATAACTTTCTTAAAGAAGGCAGAGAATTATTTAAACGAGAGTGGTGAAAATCTTTTAGATTTCCTTGAGAAAAAATGTAAATCATATAGCACTTGTGGTAATATTCTAAAGTCGATAAACCTGCATCCTTCTCCAATATACTACACTTGTCAAAGAACTTTTGCCAACGGTTATGTAAAGTGGTTACTCAAACGCTCAAGTCAATTGAGGATCTTTTAGAGGTCATACCTTTTCTAAAGATCTATCATCTTATATAGGCATCTGAATCTCACGTAATGGAGTCATGTTATAAGTCAATAAGAGGAATATGGATATGATCATCATCATACAAACTAATATTTTTCTTTAGTTCAAACTAAAAGATCACAACGTGAAGACGTAGCACTATCAACAGTTGCTCCCAAAATAATTGCATATTAGAATGACATTATTATGGCAAGTAAGGCTCGACGGTCGAATTTCGGCGTCGAAGAAGAATTTGTTGCAATTGCATTGTCTTCAATAAGAGTGCATTTAAAGGACTACAAGGGAACCGCACAGTCAGTAGAGGATGGTGTGAATTGAAAATGAAGAATAGAGTATAATTGCTGCCGAGAGACAGGTCAACAGCTTTTACCTTCCCCCAGACAGTGAGCAAAGCGAACCAGTATCTGGGTTTTAGATAAAGAACTATTTGAGGCACGAAAAGTGTCTTAGAAAATGAAATAAAGAAACATGGAAAATAGAGCAAAAACTATAAGAGGTAGTCATGAGCAAAAGGAAAGAGAGGATGAAATTATAATAAGACTGTAAAAAAGGAGTGAAAGACGTCAACATACATTTCTTGCTCAATTTCCTGTTCCAAGATTATTTTCTGCCTTTGGAAAATAAGTTTTTGAAAATTTTCTATGATATTTAGAACGGGGCATCTCACTAGTCACTATCGAATCAGAGAGTTCTGAGGTGATATTTTCAAATTTTAAGAGCTGATTTAGTGATAATTAAAGTTGAAATAAATATTACAAAGCTTTATTACACATTAAAAATGTACAAGGTACACCGAATAAGAATAGTGTTAAAAGATTTAATTGAGAACTTTAGTTCAAGGACTATATGAATTTTATGATCGTAAAAATTTTATGATATCAAAATACCGGGTAACATTCATGTATCTATATGTGATGATACCATGCGTAGGCAAACTGGAGGCAGAGGCAAATGGCTCAAGTCACAAATATATAAATTGCAAATTTCCACAAACCAGAGTTTAATCTATAGTCACTTTCGATCTGCACCACAGATGCCATAGAAGTTTTTATCTTCTAATGTATCTCGCTAAATGGGTTTTGATAACTACTAGGTTGGCCAGTAAACGACCAAAATGGCTCAACTCTAACCTAAGAAATTTATGATGACCAAATGAAGCACCAAATTGCAGAGAACAAAATCAGCAAAAGCTCGTTCCGGTGGTAAATCCTGTGACAATTTTGCGAAACAAGATCAAACCATGAGGTTAATATGAAGCTAATACAATGGGAAAGAAAATGAATTAATCTGCTTATGTCTCTCTTCACCCCCATAATTCTCTCATTTCTACTTCTCTTTTGGTGGGAAAAGAAGTGGGGGACGTAACATTACTTGAGTTGTGAATGAGAATGTGTTGGTAAAACGTGTGAAAAGTCTAATTTGAATCTTACTTTCTCCTTTTACCACCAAAACTAAGGAAACATTATGCAAACATAAGGTTGGACATCTCTACCTTGAATTCCTTATTTTCTTTGTTCACCTGGATACGGAGACAAACTGCAACAACATATTCACACGAAGCTTAGTCTATCTGTGTGAGTTGTAACAAGAATATGCCAAAGGGATATTCATTAGGGATGCTTACCAGCAAGGACTGCAGTCCCAACACACGAAAGTACTCCTGACAGAAAAGAATTGAAGGGAAATGATCCAACAATAGCCATATAAACCACCTGTTCATCGAAACAACAAGTTCAGAATACCTAAGACCCTGACCAACATGACAGCTTGATCATGTAATGTGAATAGTGATGTTGACGAAGAAAAGGTATGATCTGAATGATGAATCATTAGCAAATACATAGTCAAAACTAAATATCATATGCTTCATATAATTATCTAGTATATGCCTATTCTTAAAATTGGGATTTGAATTATGTGCAAAATGGATGGTTCTGCCAAAGATACCCGTAGAATGGCAAAAGCAGGTATATATATATATATTTTTTCATTTTTAGTAATCCTTGAATGAGATCTACATATTAGGAAGTGCAATTAGGAAAAAAGAAAACAAAACTATGATTTCATGACAAAATTATGTACCTAAAAGAAAATTTTCAAAGTCAAATTTATGCAAAGTTGCTACAGTATCACAGAAACTTTCACCCAGACCCAGTTGTTTTTTGGGGTCCAATTACGAAATAGCAACACCAAACTCTGAAGCTTTCTAGGTAAGCGATCACCATAATCCAACCTAAAAAGTTGCATCTCTCTAGATTCAAACTCAAAACCTCGGTAACAGCCAAATGTCTACCCAAGGGTTGTAAAATTCTATGATTCTCTTGAAAGCACAAATACCAATTTGCCTCTACTAATACAATTTTGTTATTGTTTTGCCATGAAATATCACTTATTCCTTAGAAATTAATAATAATAGTCCAATGATAACTTGTTTCCATCTGTAACAATGAGGTTCAGTTCCACACCAAAGGAACATAATTTTATCAGAGGACGCAATAATAAATAAATAGAAGAAAAGGGAGGAAAAAAGAAGAGATCAGTTAGCAAATTAGGCCATCAATAAAGATTAGAAATAAAAAAAAAACACGATTGGATAAAATGAGAGTGAAAATTACATTAATTTTCAAGAATTCATTTGGGGCAAGTAAGTGATATCAAATATAAACGGATCAAACTTGTGAATTCTCTATTTCTCCTCATCATTGAACAAAAATGAATAGAAGTGCTTAGCATATATCAAAATACATGTTTGGAAATTTACACACTTTCATAGACAAAGGCACAGAATTTGTTCGAGATTAGGAATTAAAAAATTCACACAACCTAACAGATCAGAAAAAAGTAGCAACTAAATTACAAGCGGTACCTGAATTAGAGCGGTGAAAACCGCAAAACCCACGTAGAGATCGATGATCTGCACACAGAGTGTACAAAAATTATCCAAAAAAAAAACCCTTGATTACTTTTAGATTAATCGCATATTCTAAGATGGAGAGAGAAAGAGAGAAAGAATACCTTGAGGCTAGTAGGAGTGGCTGCATAGGCAGATAGAAGGGACTGGAAGAGAGCTTGGGCATCGTTGCTCGTCGATCTCGCCATTTTGCAACCACAGAGCGACTCAATGGACTCCCTGAAGGGTACGGTCTACACTTTAACACTTAACGCACTGTCCTTCTCTTTAGTCTTTACTTTAGGCCATTGAATTAGACGTTAATACGTAGTCGTATTATTGCTTTCATTTTGGTTAAAGATATTTTCTTCTTATTAATCGGAAAAGGGGCAAATGAGTCATTCCACCAGAATTTCTCTGTTATATTTACGTTAAAATCGACGACACTTGCCTATTCAGTTTCGTTGATACGTACAGTTAGAGCTGAAGGGGCACGCGGAGAGGGTGAGCGAGCGGAAAGTCGAATCAAAATGTCCATGAGCGTTAAAATGACGTCGTTTATGTCCTCTCCGACCATTTCCAGTTCCACTACACTTGGCTTGTCTTCTCTTTCTCCATCTTCTCTTCCCTTTCGCTTTGCTTCGCATTCCAATAACCAGTACTACACTTTCTCTCTCTTTCCTTGAAATGCTTTGTATCCTTTAACTTCACAATCACAACAGTATTAGGTTGTAGAATAGCTATGAACTAAAATATATCAAAATCTGTGATGATAAAAGAAAAGGAAAGAACTTTCTGCAATGTGAAGACGGGTTTAGGCGATTGTTACTATTTTACTATTATTTCGCAATTTTTTTAAAGAACGGATAACGTAACGAATAATATGGTTGGGGGTTTGGTTTCAGCTCTTGCCAGCTTCGCATCAAATGTAGTTATGCCGAAGCAGGTGCCAAAGATGACTCCAAAAATGCAACAATTGATGTTGTAGCTGATGTTAAGCCTGAAAGGGTATGAATTGTAATGGTTGCGCCTTTTTTCCCCCCGCTTTTACTAAACATAAAGATTGAAGAATCTTACCGATATGGTTTTTCTATTAGGTTGTGGTGTTAGGAGGCAGTGGTTTTGTTGGTTCCGCCATATGCAAGGCTGCTGTATCCAAGGGCATCGAAGTCGTAAGTCTTAGCAGGTGTAAGATTTTTTTCAACTAACTGACATTTGCATTATTATTTTCTTGATGGTGCTGGTGTTGGGATGTCTTTCCATTCTGTTTATTCTTTGTGATGTTTAAGATTGAATAAAAACTAGGTGTTTATGCTTTTGTATTCATATGCATTTCAGGTCGGGACGTCCTACTTATCCAGGTTCATGGGTCGATCAGGTTACTTGGATGCCAGGTATGTGCTATTATGGATTAACATATTGCCGTGCATGTGCTTATATGACTTCAATTAATTTTTGCAGTTCATAATTTGAATTTGTGACACTGATTGAAATATTGATGACAAATGAAGTAGGGCCATTGTATCATAGGTAGAAGATTCATATTAAAAAGTAAATTGTGGAAAAGTTGGTGTTTCGGTTGGGAAATGTAGAATACAAAGTAAATTCCCACATGGAGAAATCATAACTTTTTTTTTCAGGAAATCTTTCTAACTGTTCTACACGTGTTGAGGCCCATTTAGGGAGAGTGGTGACTATGTTCAACTCCCTCAGTCTGCGATGTACCTCAGGAACTTTTGTTTTCATTGAAAATAAGTTTGTGTAACAGAAATAATATGTAATTATTACTTGCTACAGTGAAGAATTTCTTCATCTTTGATCTTTAGAAAGAGGTCGAACTTCTAGGATTTACCTGTTACATTTTTATTATGAGAAGTAGCAGTAATCAGGTTCTTTCACAAATCTTTGGCCGTTACATCTCTTATCATGAAATTCAAAACTTTTGTAATTTGTAACACATAGTTACATTTCATTAAGTCAATATGTTGATTGGGAACATATGATTATCATGTTTTTAATAATTAGATTAATAATTGCTATTGCTACCATTGCTTCGATTTTTCTGCTTTAAACGTAACACCTGTACCAGCTTTCCTGGAATAAGATGAAACTTTTGGATCCAATTACAATGATTGTCCATGTTCTCGGCATACTTAATAGTCATATTAGATAGCAAAATTTAAGCTATATGTTGGCCTTCTCCATCAGACTTTGCATCCCTTTGCGAACCGTTACAATCTTTTGCTGGTTAATATGCAGTATGTAGCTAAGATGTGAGACATGGCTTCATCTCTGTGTAATCTTTGCTTAGCTTTGGCTAGAACATCTGCTGTCTTGTTATTAATACAAAACTTAACATTCTACTAATATCTTACAGGTGATGTTTTTTATGCTAATTGGGATGAAGTGCTTGTTGGTGCTACTGCAGTGGTTTCAACCCTTGGAGGGTTTGGTAGTGAGGAACAGATGCAAAGAATCAATGGAGAGGCTAACATAGTTGCAGTAAAAGCTGCAAAGACGTATGGTATGAAGCATCATATCATGCTACAGTGTTGGAAGTTAAAATTTTTCTGTAGCAATTGGTAAATCTTCACCGTATGTGTGCATGCTGTCATACAGGTGTCCAGTCATTTATCTTTAGTATACTGGCATATTATGCCGTTTTAGTTATGTTAACTTTTTCACCTAATAACAAGGTTCTGTTTAACTTGCTTGGTGTTAGTTTATTATCTTTGAACTATAGTAGTAGCTGTTCTCTTTTGTTTATTTTGCCTTTCTGCACTGGAGACATATTGATTTCAAGTCTTTTGACATAGTCAGGAAGAAAAGGTAGAAATAGAAAGTTGATGTTGTTCTCAAATGAATGTATGGTGCTTCCTGGATTTATTCAAATGTGTCATAAATTACAGAGCAAAAATAGCTTTAAAAAGTTCAAAAGGAAAATTGGTATATATAATTTGTCTTTCATGCTTTCTTGTTATTGAAACTGTTCAACTGTTGATTGCCTCAAAACTGGATTGGCCATAAATGGCAACAGAAAATATGAACAAAATTTATGCTTTCTTGTCCATGTTGACAGGCAACAAAATCATGCATGAATGTAGGATGCTGACAGTCATCAACCATATTAAAAACTACTGATTTATTAAAGGTTGTCTTGTGATCTGCTAGGGATTTGTTTACATTCACAGAATATCTATTAGCTGATACTTTATTCTTGAGGATTACTTTTTCTGATAATCATTCTACTCATGCAGGAATCCCCAAGTTTATCTTGATTTCAGTGCATGATTACAATCTGCCATCATTTTTACTTTCATCTGGATACTTCAAGGGAAAAAGAAAAGCTGAAGCAGAAGTTCTTGCTGAGTACCCAAACTCTGGTAATTTAAATGATCCCATATTTGAAACTGGCCATACTTTACGATTTTTAATTATTCTTGAATTTGACCTCCTGACCTTTCTTAAGGATATCATCTTTATTTAGTCTTGAATCTGAATTTCCTAAGGTGTTGTGTTGAGACCTGGTTTCATTTACGGAAAAAGGAGGGTTGATGGTTTAGAGATTCCGCTAGATGTGATAGGGGAACCAGTTGAAAAGTTTCTTCGTTCTGTTGAGAATTTTATCAAACCGTTAAATTCTCTTCCAGCATCGGATCTCCTCTTGGCACCCCCTGTCAGTGTCGACGATGTTGCATATGCGGTGGTAACTGCAGTAACCGATGATGATATGTTTGGTGTATTTACTATTGAACAAATCAAGGAAAGTGCATCAAGCTTGAAAGCATGATTTACCTTTACAGTGGTTATGTGATATCTGCCAGCCACTACAGTGATTGAAGTGGGTTTATTCACGACAAGTTAAATGTAAAGACACAATACCAAGTAATGTCTTGAAAATTTTTTAAAAAATCAAAGGTTGAAAGTAGAACTTTGCTCATTTTGATGCCTTTGTTCTAGATACTGCCTTTGCTGAATATCATAAGCAAGTAGCTTGTAACTATATTAACAGATGCTGTGTATATCTATTACAGTCTTGAGCTTGCGTATTCATTAACGAAATAAGACTGATTTGAAGTAAATTGAGACGAGAGAGTATAAAAAGCAGTCCTGATAATCTAAAGCAACGCTTGTTTCTAGAGTTTGAATTGAATTGGGTAACTGATCTCCAAGCGCAGATCTTGTTATAGAAGTAAAACATCAATTAATTTCCGAGAGTAAATTGCATACAACCTTGCTTTTAGTTTGTTAACAAGACAATGCCATTTACGACCTTAATACCATCCCAAACACGTGGGTACTTCAACTGCCAGGCAAACTTGAATCCTGCTCGGTATCAATTTGGTAATAGTGTGTGGTTCATCCGCAATCCATCAGTTCTTAAAAAGCATGGTTTTGATTATAACATGAAAATAATTCAAATACGTCTTGACGGGTCTAACAATCTGCCAGGCTGATTATGAACTCTGGTTGAGAATTGTCGCAGTTCAATACATAGTCGAGCCGTTTCTTCACAACTCGTTGCTCTATGAGATACAAAAGGTGACGTTACTCGGGCACACGGGAAATTAGTAACCTACAAGACTCTCCCTCTGCTGCAAGCAGGTCAAGTAAAGCTCCTCAACACTTTGGATGTTAAGTTGCATGTCCATTCATACTCTTGACATGCAAAAGCATGCGAAATGAATGTTATGTTAATACTGAAAGCAACATACGTGCTCTTGCGTTCCTTCCTGGATTGACATGTCAATTTGATGTAGCCCATTTGATATCTTCGAATTTATTTATTTTTTAACCCCTTTTCCCGTTCAAATAGAAAAGAAAGGAGTTCTGTTATTAGTTATTAATATTTATTTGTATTAGTTATTAATATTTATTAATTTATTCTTTATAATAATGAATTATTTAGAAAATAATAATGAATTATTTATAAAGATAAATTATTTATAAAGTATAAAAAATCCTACTGCAATAATTCTTGCTAAGAAGAACGCCCATATTGTAGCAATTCCCCTCAGAAGGTAATGGGTTACTCCTACAGCACGTCCTTGGATAATGCTCAAGGCTCTCTCCATTAGGTAGGATTTTCTTGGCCCAAGCACTTATTTGTTGAGGTGAAACCGATCGAGTTTTGCAATTTAGGTACTAGTTAGTTTAGTGTCGTCATGTTGTGGAATTTTCATGAAGGACAAATGGTCTGGTTTACTTGCCAGTATGGAAGCCAGCAAAGCTTAGATCTGCTTATTTTGAAGAGTTCAGATCTTCTGTCGGATTATAGTCTGTCTTATTCTGTCTAAGAATAAGGCGACAGATCTTTTGTCGGATCCTACTCTGTCTTATTCTGTTTAAGAATAAGACGGTGCCGTTTTTAAGTTAAAATTTGAGAGACTCTCTTTTTAAATGGACAGGACCCACAAACGCCGTTTTTAAGCCATTTGCAAAGCCAAATCCAAAGCCACTTTTCATTATTGTTATACGTTATTTTTGCCGCAACTCCAAAAACAACCTGGTTTTTGGAAATGTGGTTTTGTTGCTAAGTCTTATTAAGAACTAAATTAAAAATAATTAGCAATTTAATGATATTATTTAATATCATTAATAAATAATAAAATTTTAATAATAAGAATAAGAGTAAGTAGAAAATTAATAAATATCAAAACTTTAAACAATTAAATTAATAAGAATAATTAAAGAACCATAATAATTTTTA
>JANIPN010000005.1:18264943-18280544 GCA_027478595.1 Erythroxylum anguifugum
GAATCTTGTTTATTAGGCAAGATGACTAAGTTACCCTTTAAGGGAAAGGGTGAACGAGCAACTGGAGTATTAGACCTAATACATTCAGATGTATGTGGTCCGATATCCATCCATGCCAGAAGTGGTTTTCTTTACTTCATTACCTTTATCGATGATTATTCTCGATTTGGTTATCTGTACTTGATGAGATACAAATCTAATGTAATTAAAAAGTTCAAACAATTCAGAAATAAAGTAGAAAACTAACTTGGGAAAGGTATCAAGACACTACAATTCGATCGAGATGGGGAATACTTAGACCAAGAATTTTTAGATTATCTCAGAGATAATGAGATTTTATCTCAATGGACTCCACCTTACACACGACAGCATAATGGTGTGACTGAAAGGAGAAACCGAACCTTGTTAGACATGGTACAGCCGATGATGAGCTTTGCAAATTTACCAAAATCTTTTTGAGGGTATGCACTCGAGACA
This sequence comes from Erythroxylum anguifugum, assembly GCA_027478595.1. Lineage (NCBI taxonomy): Eukaryota > Viridiplantae > Streptophyta > Magnoliopsida > Malpighiales > Erythroxylaceae > Erythroxylum > Erythroxylum anguifugum. Next base: position 18,265,421 of record JANIPN010000005.1, read on the forward strand.
GCTGTTTATTTGTTAAATAAAGTTCCATAAAAGACAATTGATGTTACTCTATATGAGATGTGAACTAACAAAAAACTCTATCTTTCTCATTTGAAAGTTTGGGGCGGTTCGGCTTATGTGAAACTGCTAAATGAAATTAACTTGATGCGAAGTCTAACAAATGCCTGTTCATAAGATATCTTAAAGAAACAATGGAATATCAATTTTACCTTGTTGAGGAACAAAAAGTATTTGTTTCAAAGCATGTTGTCTTTTTAGAGAAAGAGTTTCTTTTAAGAAAAACAGTGAGAGTAAAATTGAACTTAAAGAAGTTCAAGATGCTCGAACAGACGCATATCAACTGCCTGAACCTGAGACTGTGACTCATACAAATGAAGTAACAGTTCAACCTTCTTCAACATAGGAAGTTTCTAGGTCACGTAGGATATGCTCTATTCCTAACAGATATGGATTTTTCGTGATTGAACAGAATGACGTATTGCTTATAGAAGATAATGAGCCTACTACCTATGAAGAGGTTCTGAAGAGTTCAAAGTCTGAAAAATAGCTTAGCGCCATGAAAGCAAAAATGGATTCTATGTATGAAAACCAAGTATGGACTTTGGTTAAGGCACCTTAAGAAATAAAACCTATAGGGTTTAAATAGGTTTTCAAAAAAAAAAAACCGACATGGATGGTAATGTCCATGATATATGATATAGCATGAAGGAAATCATGATGTAATCATACTACTGAGATTCCTATCATGTGCAATTATGTCAGTATTTAAATTAATCCTAGTCATAGGATTAATGAGATTGGACATCGTTAATCCAGATATACTATTACATGTCAAACTCCTTGATATAATCAAGCAGTGGATCTCAGAAACTGTAAACATGAGATGTTTAGAGTTGAGATGTGGATGCTTACTAAAGGTAGTAAGTACATTGGATGACCTACCATGAGATCATCACATGGATGTCTTATTCTAATGTCAGTGATAATCTCATCATAGCAATGATGCAAGTATCCTTAGACTTCAGGTACTCAAGGATATCTTCGATATTGATTATGTACTTTAACTCCATTCCTTTTGCCTTATAGAGTTCGCTTATGGCGTGGTGATTAGGTACAACTTGAGGTATTCGAAGGTAATTGAGTAGCCAATAGAGAATTTACCACTTCTGTGATAGCAGAAGATGATACCCATAGCCTCTTATCGGGGTCATTATTTGGAAATCTTTGGTCGGAGTACATATGTCATGAAGAATGTCTTCATTGACATATAAAGTAATGAGTCCCAAGACAAGAACTGATATCACTTGGGCTAGATTTGACGTAGTCAGTCTAGCGAGAGTTGACACTTTGCTCATACTTATAACCAAGTGGGGTATAACATGGTGAAAGAATGAATTGCACAGCAATTGTTTATGAGAGGGTTTGCAAGATGGTTCGTGATAAGCACGAGTTCATTCGTCAAACCACTTACTTTTCGATCAATTGGAGGCTAAGAAGCACGGACACGGCAAAATGGAGCCGTGTCCGTGTGTCTGACACGTGTCCGGCACAGACACGCGGTGGACACGTGTCCTTAAGTGTCGGGATCAGAAAAAAAAATTTACCAGCTCCGACACGTCTTGAGACGACTCGGACATGCCATTGAACTTTTCAGTTGGACTTTTCATTTTCATCTGAAATAATACCATTGCACTAAGACTTTTCACCTTCCATCTGCTCTTCATACGACGCTTTTAAGGTGTAGCTTCCATCTACTCCTTCACGTCTGCGCTGGTTCTTCACCTTCCATCTTCGTTTCTCCTTTGTGGTGCTGCCCTGCTTGGATAACTTCAGGTTCGTTGTTATCTTCTTTAACGTCATGCATCAGACCAAATACAGAACAGCTGTTTCTAGGGGAAGGTGAAATAATCTCCCACTTTTATTGAATCATGCGTGACTTGTTTGCCAAAAAACCAATTGGAACGCTTGTCATCGTCAACTCTTACTAGATCCCCCAACCCATTAGCTGCCCACCGTAACTGGGGAAGAGAAAGAAACTTCTACCCTTTGTCAACAAACTCTTTTTTTATACTCCTCCGTCTACCCACTACCCCACATGCCAATCATTCTAATTGTTGTATGAATTATCAGTACCAGAATAACACAATCGTTCATTTTAAATAGAAATTATTACTAAAACATATCAATTCAGAGTCATGATACTAGACAAAATGACAATTTAGAGATGATTCTCCAATATTCACCGTAAGTTCAATATCACAGACTTCTAAAACTTTTTGTTTTATCCACATGACTTAAAACATTTTGTCTCAGTATTCTATATGCACATCTAGGTGTTGGAGAGGATTTCACCATCGTCATAGAGACAAAATTGTAAACATAAGTATAGGGACAGGAAATCACTGGACAGATTCAACTGAGAAGAATAAGGAGCACCTAATCAAATCAACTAGTTTTGATCGTGAATATCTTAAAGCCTGCACTCACTAGAGCATCAATCCTGAGTGATAAAAAGTCATTTACCATCATTTTGATCTAAAACATAACTGATACAACAGCTTGCAACCTTGGTGGTTCATATTCGAGAGCAAGAAATGGTATTTTTTTCTTAATTCTAAATTTTACAATATATATATATATATGTCGTGTCCGTGTCCACCAAATGTTAGAAGTTGGTGTGTCCCCGTATCGGTGTCCGTGTCGTGTCTCGTGTCCATGTCTGTGTCTGTGCTTCTTAGATTGGAGGTCATGATGTGTTGCTAGACACCGCTCATGACTTGCTTGGATTAAGTGTTAATCTAAGTGGCCAACATAACCGGGAACCTGATGGGTCACACGTATAAGAGTAATTCGGAGAATTTGTAAAATTATTTTGGATAGAGATCCATTATATGGAGAGCAATAGAACCAAATGAATCCCGATGAGATCGAGATATGTCCAGATGAGATCGCGACATCGATACTGCTGAAACAAGTCTGATATTTCTTCACACCCGAAACCCGATAAGACTGACCCTAGTGTGACTGGACCACTTCAACATTTATATATAAAGGAGATGAATAACGTGGAAAGGAGGAGAAGAATTTGTCAAAGTGACATTTAATGTCTTTGAATGGTTTAGGACAAAAATCACTAAAAGATAAAAATGAAAGCTAGAAAGGTAGGATGATCGTGAGATAAAAATGATTTTAAAATGTTTTAGAAACAAGTTTTTTCAACATCTCCGAAGCTCTCTTCATCTTCTTCCTCTTCCAAGCTTCATCCTCCTTCACGTTGCTCTCCAAAAACAAAGGTAAGAGTTGACACTCTCTTCTTTGTTCTAGCTATTTCCAGATCAAAGAGCTTGATTCGGTTAGATTCTCCGACCTCTGTGTAGATACCGTTAGAGACGGTCTCCTTTGATAGTTGTGGTTTGAGAATTATGGTACTTCTTTGTATAGACACATAGATCCTGGACTTTAGGAAAGTCTCGAAATAAATTTTTTTGTTTTCCGCACCGCGTGTATGTGATGCACGCACCGGGATTTTCTGACAGAAGCAGCTAGCAAAGATTGCAGTAGAAATTATAACGAACAATTAACAATATGATTTTGGTTACCATATTTCTTTATAAACAAATATTCTAGGATAGATTCTATCAGAAAGATTTGCGCCATAGTTGAGTGGAAAACTTTATATCAAAAGAAGAATCAAAGTAACAGTTTTTGATGGATTTTCAAGCCAATTACTTTGTACACCCAAAACAAAAATCTACAGAGAATGCAGTCCTTTATGGTCCTAACATAGAATTAAAGGGCACTATCACATTATAGTTATGCACATCTCCAGTTGAGCTGTAAACTAGACATGTAACCTTTTCTAGAATTATAATACATACTGCACTCACATGAATCGATTTTCTGCTTGGCAAATGTTTCTAGCAACTCTTGGGTGTCAAGGAGAGTATACCTGCATCTTAGATAGATCCAATAAGACATTTTTTGAGAAACACATGCCTGTAGTATATGCTACCTTGTATAAAGAATTTGTGCTACCATGAATTGCCTAACCAAACTATGAACCAGTATCGCATAAATTGGCATTTAATTAAACCTCAAAATAAAGCAACCGAAGCACAATATACAATGCATTCATGCAGGGCTCAACTGGTTCATATGAACTATAGCTACCAAAAAACAAAGCTTTGGTTGTCTTATTGCAAGATCAGTTCAACCAGAAGATTGTGTTGCTTAGGAAGAATAGAACATGAACAGTTTTGAAACATAATAAGAACAGATGAAGCAGAATCAAGAAGCCATGCAAACAACAAGAAAATATTAAAATATAGGGATACTGGTAAAGTCCTTTCATCATATTATAACCTAGAAAACAAGATTTCATACCCAAGACCAACTGCAAGTTCTCGAGCAACTTTTTGGTTAATTTCAGTCGAATCACCAACAATATAGATTGATGTTCCTTTCAGAAGTTGCACTGATCCAGCTGTTAGGGATTCCCATGACTCTACAATGTCAGGCCATTTCAAATCTGGATCCTGCTTCTTTAAGTTGATAACAAGTTCTTCATCATCAATATACCTGCTCATAACATTAACTCTCACATCAAATATTTGCGACTCCAAATAGCTACCACAGTGTAATATATGCATTAACTCTCACAAACCATATGGTTTCTGCAGGGTTTATTTTCTCGAAAAGATTATTTGTTTCTATTAGCGTGCTGAATGATCCATCACGTTGCACTCTGACTATTAAGGAGGTCCCATCTGCGTCCACAGATACATTTCTGGATGTTTGAATATCTTGGTTACCGAGTGGTAGTCTCAATTCAACATCTGACCGACCATCATAAAACTGCATAGGGTTTACAACTTTATCATGAAATTAGCCAAACCAAAAATATGGTAATAGAATCACAGTGGTCAAATTTAAACATTTACTAACACAAACTTAAGAACTAAAACCTAGCTAATTCAGAATTACAACTGACAGATCTCTGATTGATCCTAGTTCTTGAAAAACGGTGATACAAATTTCAAGACAATGCTGATCTTTACAGCAACTACTTATCATGCGCATTCATTTTTTTAACATCTGCAGTACTTGCATCCACCAAATTACCATCCCAAAGTACACTTACACTCTTACACATTTCCATCAGTTGTGATCACTTCCCTTCCCCAATCTCACTTTCTCAATAATGGATAAGCTATATTACCATTTAAATTGCTTGGCGATAGATAACACGCTGAAGCATCTTTTTCTCGCAACTAAAACAACTGAAGCGATTGTTACAGAAAAAAAAAAAAGCAAATTTGAACCTTCCATCAAGAAAAGTACCCAAAAAGTTGGTATATTTTCATTAAAATTTTCTCTTAAATCAAGTAAACACATGAAAAATGACAAATTAATAGAGAGTTAGAAGTGGGAACCTCGTAGTTTGTATTTGTGGTGGCAGTTAAAATGCTGCTATTGCAGAAGAGGCGACTGTATCTCTTGGAAGAGCCCACAACGGTTAATTTAAAGCTGGAAATTGAGAGAGAAGGCAAACTAGAGGAGGAAGTGAAACCGGAAAGAAAGCATTTTTTTGAACAAAAATGTTGGGTTTTGAATTTGAAGAGGCGTTGGGATACGTTGCAGAGACCAGCCGCTGAATTGGTGCCAGTGACCCAAGACATGTCTTCAACTTGAAGAAGACAACGGACCCATTATGCGAGACTCGGAAGAAAGAGAAAACGGCCTATCCATTATAGATTAGATTAATGTTTTAAAATTATTATTTTTACAAAGTATACTGGGCCAACCAGGCCCAACAGTGAACCTCACTTCTATCGCAGGTGCAAGCTTGGAACCTAGAGCTCGTAACTGAAGAGTAAATTATATTTAATATTAAATAAATTTATAAATTATGTTAATTATCATTAACTCCGTTATTGTGGGCTTTTCCTACAGTTAAAGCCTTCTTAGACGGATTGTGGGATTGAGAGGTGTTCAATTAAGTGGATTACTCCATTGAGTCGGGTCTTGTCATCGGGTTGGGCTATCTCACATGATCAGTGTAAAGAGTGGAGCTTGTTGGTTTGGGATTTGTTGGCTAGCCAATTGCTAGAACTAACTTTTGTCGGAATAATGTGGAACATTAAGAGGGTTTGGAGATACCTGAGGTTGTCGGGTTTGAGCAAGAACATGTTGAAATCAGGATGGAGTTGTGGATGAAAGATGGCGAGCGATGATATTGTGTTTGCCCATAGCTTCTTCGAAGCTTGTGAGGAGGACAAGTTTTACCAACTTGGTGTAATGTGAGTGTTTTAGCTGCGGCAATGGAAAAAGAGAACGAAGGTACCACAGTAATTTAGCAAGATTCCGTATTATACCGAAAAAAAGAAAAAAAATGCAAATACATATTAAAATAATAATAATTAAAATTCTCTTTTTTATTTCTTCTCTATAAAAAAAGAAATAAAGAAGTCCATTAAAAGAAAATTGAAAATGGAAAACAAATTAGGTGTGGGCACCCATACTCCCACGTCTTTGTTCTTTCCCTTGATTTCCACCACTTCTACGACTAATTAGCTGCGTTGTTTAAAAGGTTTAGGGGACCTGTAATCATTTGGTCCTTTTTATTAGTTTTGTGGAAAGTGATACCACGAAATAACGCAACATTTAGAATAAGAAAGGAACAATTGGCTCTAGTCAAATTCTACAAATTCTATCTCCCCAGATTTGTAGGCCACTTATCAAAGCTTCCCTTGCTCCAAGTCATTGAAAAAGATTCAAAATGTCTCCCACTTCTTATTTCCAGTGTACATCCCCATATCTGTATCAGCAGGGACGGATCTAAAAATTTTTTAGTAGGGGCAAAATTTCACTAGAGGCAAAAAAAAAATTAATGGAGGCAAAATTTTAATGTTTTATGAGTTCAAAATTTAAAATAATAATTTTTTCATATAAAATTTTTTAGAGTCAGTGGAGCAAGTAGCCCCACTTGCCCCCACTGTGGCGTATGAGAATTTTACTAGTTTTAGTCTTGTTAGATAGATGGGGAAAAAAAAAAGGATTTACTATATATTATGCCTTGATTTGGGTTTCTTGTCAAGGAAAATAGAAACTCCATCAATCTTCTTTTAAGGCATTAATGCAAAAGTTGCATATATTTTGGGAATATTTACATGTCCTTCAAGAACAATAATTTATATCCCCCAATTACTAAATTCCGTATAGAGGCAACTATGGATTTTATAACCATTAAAAGTGAAGTTTCACATCAATGTCCTTATTAGAACATCGCTCACGTTATTAACTTTGCCAAATACAATGGAAATCACTCAAAAGTAGATGCTCTAATCACTGCATGTTCGATTTAGAGACTTGAGCAAAATTAGAGATTCCATGAACCATATATATGTTTCTATAGGAATTGTTAAATTCAGCTTCATGTATCATAATTTTATATCAATTTAGGTTCCAAAAAAGGAAAACATAAATTATCATAGAAATAGAAATGCATAATGTTAAGTTAAAAATAAATATAATTGACTAACAAGATTCATCTGATCAATAACATCAAAAATTAATTATTCAATACACGCATAATAAATATAAAATTAAATTGCATGATTTTGAAAAAAATTATAAAACTAAATTGCCAGTAAATGTTTTAAAAAGTTTTCATTTATAATAGTGAAAATGAATTAGAAATTACTATTTTTATGTTCAATTTTAGAGTCAAGAAGCCATTCTACTCTTTAGCAGCCCATGTTAAACTTATGTCCAGAGCTTCTTCTTCCTTCAACCTTACACTACTACTGTAACTGTATACATTTTCCATGATTCAAGCGTGACATTAAGGAAGGAAATTCATTGTTTCTCCTTTTTTATCTCCGTATCAGTACCGTAGGGGTTGTAAATTGTACGCCCATCCTCCAATTTCTTAAATCTATTTGTATGTATGTGCCTTCCGAAGTACCCAGGGTCGGCTCAGGCCCATCCTTGTAAATAATAAAATAGGACATATTTTTATCTTTATAACAAATAAAATGAAACAAAATAGAACCTACGCTTGTTCTTAAAAAGAACAACAAAAAGGACCCATATTTTGCTTTTTTTTATTCTTTGTGAGAGCTCAAAAAAAGCAAAAATAGAAACTTTTTTTTTTTTACTTTACCCAGAACTTATAAAATATTAGGAACGGCCCTGAAAGTACCAACGTTAAAAAAAGAACACTAAATCATATATATCAAATGATAGTGTCGAGTATGGCTTTTGTTATTGCTTTGAAACAGCAGCCTTATCCCGGAAGGGAAAAAGGAAGAAACATATGGAAAAACGTAGAAAAGAAATGAAGATGGTGTCAATATTTTTCTTCAACACTCGACACATAATTCTCATAATCTGGGCCACCCACGTATTTTAAGTTTTGCATATGCATACAGCATCTAGCTAGCTTTTCTGTCACACCATAATGACCCAATGGGAAGTAAGGAAACATGATGACCCATATGCATTTAAGAATATGACTTAACAAATACCGTGTATTTAAACAGTGACATGTTATGTCGGTATGAGACTTTCTTATTCTCCATGATTAATTTGAACTATTGTTTTCCACAGTTGTCTCGCATCGGTCCTTGTCAATTCATCACATTCTATGTATATATTAAACTAAATCACGCGATCTTCTTCTTATGTTTTCTTTTTTTATTACTGTTTTTCCTTTTTTGTTCATTGAATTAATTCTTTCTTAGTGGAACTTCTTTACTCTAACTATTTAGTGTCAATTAATTAATCTTCTTTCTGTTAGACATTTTTGTCCTTGGGGACAATTTTGTCTTTCTTCCATAGAGTTGGACAACATTAATTGTATTTTTTGATTTTTAAATAAATTATCGGTTAAGTTACGTAATTTAATCTAGATAAAGATAATAAAGTGACCCAATAAATGATCTAAATTAATGGGTCGAAGTCCAGGTAAAAAAGGGTCTTAATTAGTATAGATCGAGTCCATATTGACTTTATGATAGGAAAGCTCGATATGGAAACAATATAAAGGTTAAAGTTTCTTGCAGTTGTTCAGATCAATCGTATTCATTTTCATGTACCTTTCATAACTTAAAATGACGGGAATTTACTATTTATTGAATTATTTACTGCAATAATTTGATGTGAATATTAACAACCGGAAATAATTGTCTTTCACTTAGTAATAAACAATAAGTCGTACGAATAATGAAAGCATTAAAGATATTTCTTTTTTCTCCAAGATCAACTTCATATACAAAACAATTCAATCATTAAGCCGCAAGTCAAGCTTACTCTAGGTTTAACTACACATTAATTAGATCCACATTCGTATAACTTATAAAATCAATCAGAAACTGTAATGGGACAAACAAGGTTAAAGCTTCGAATAGCTTATGATTTAAAAATGTTGGAGTATTAATGCAAGATTCCCTTCTTGACCGTTCATTAAACCACTAGCTAGTTGGCCCAGGAAAACCGACGCCTAGATTATTAGAAGATATTAGTTCAAGATCTTGAACTGAGGAATTTACATGGTTCTACAAATTTAAAGAATCCCCGAAGACATGGCAATATATAGAAACCTCAAATTCTTGTTACCGAGGAATAGTTTGACAATGATCTCATTACATGATTATAATAAACCCGCCCTAGCTAATTGTGTGCTACAGAAAACAATATGGTGGCAGTATTCTATTTCTGTTCTTTGATGGTCACAAGTCTCAGAATTTAATGTCAGAAACATGCACCCTAGCATACACAAAGGTCAAACATTGAAAAGTCATGTTCTCTCCAATGCTGTCGGGAACCCTAGGAAATATCAATTCGTAGTTTAATAATACAGCTTGTTACTAGATGGATTGTATAAAAGATCACGTAAGTAACATGTACGGTTCAAATACAAGTTTGAACTTTAGGAATTGGATATTTTTCTCTTTACATAGTGGGGAAATTCCGATAGCAGCTAGGTGATCTCAAAGTAGGATATATAGACAATCTGATGTAAACCCTTGGTCAGCTGTTAGTTCAAATAGATGAGACAGGAGTAACTTATGAGGTTGATTATATCGAGCGACCTCCCCTTTTATGGTTACCCTCATCTATCTTCCCCACCCACCCCAAATAAATTGAAATGACTAGACAGAATGGGAACTAGTGAGGTAATATGGCAACAAGAGTAGACAATCTGAATAACTCAACCAAAAAAGAATAAAAATATATATATATAATGTGATTCACACATGTTTTACGAGCATATTAATCATCAAATGAGACAGTTCGGTTGTATCATGACTATCATGTAGGCATTCTCAAGTGTGGATTTTTTGTTTACCTTATTTTATGATTCTACACAAAAATTAGTTAGAAGAGTCGCAAAATGAATGCGCCTCAAAGATAAATTTTAGCCAATTTACCTTGGTTAGAATCGAATATTCTCCTAGTTTTTTCAATCTCATGATTCACTCTCTGCACTGTCCTCCAAAATTGAGAAAAAAAATTATAGTATAAATTATCTTTATATTATAGCAAGATTTGTATACCAAAAATAAGAGTATATTTGTTGCTATAAGTACCTTCATCATTATAAAAGAAATAGCAGATAGACACTGCGCAAATGCGCAATAATATAATGTCCACTTAATTTAATTATACAATTATTTATTTTAAACATGTTATATTATTTAATGTATAAATGAATATCAGCGATAAAAATTAAAAAATTAAGGAAATGTATAGTGTAATGAATTTGTTGTAAATGGATAAAATATATAAACTAAATTAAAAAATATTATAATATGTAACTAAAAAGTTAAAAAAAATCTATGGTGGGTGTGACTCAAACAAAATAAGTTAAAAATAAATAAATATTTTGTAATTTAAATTTTATGATAAAATTATAAATATTTAAATTTTGAAATGTATAATAAGAAAAGAATTATGATAGAATTATTAAAAATATATAATTTAGAATATTAAAAATGGATTAGTAAAAATAGTTAGTAAAAATTTGGAATAAAAATAAAAAATTAGGAAATGTAATATCATAAGTCATGCCTGTGACTGAAAAAATGTTAAAATTATGATGAAATTATTAAAAATATATATGTAAAAATATTAAAAATAGATTAGTAAAATTAGTTATTAAAAGTTTGGAATGAAATAAAAATAGGAAATGTAATATCATGAGTCATGGGTGTGACTTATTAAGTCATACCCGTGACTGAAAAATATAAAATATTTTGTTAAGAATTAAATATTGTAGTTAATTAAGATAAAAAAAGTCACATGTTATATTAATATTGCGTAATTTAAAATGTTGTGATAAAATTATCAATATTTAATGCACGTAAATACAAATATTATAATATATAAGTTAAAAAACCAATATCATTAGTCACGGGCGCCCGTGACTAAAACGAAAGTTATTTTTATCATAAATTAAATATTTTAGTTAAAACAAATGTTAAAATTTGTTATTATCAATTAAATATTTTAGTTAATTTAGATAATAAAAAATTCCTAACTTGACATATTATTTAATGTATAAATAAATATTGTGTAATTTAAAAATTTTCGATCAAATTATAAATATTAAAAATTTTAAATGTATATTAAGAAAGAAATTATGATATAATTATTAAAAATATATAAGTTAGAATATTAAAAATGAATTACTAAAATTAGTTTGTAAAATTTTGGAATGAAAAAATAAAAAATTAGGAAATATACAGTATAATTTGTTATAAATGGAAAAATATAGAAAGTAAATACAAATATTATAAAATATAATTAAAAAGTAAAAAATTATATCATCATTCACTTATTAATTTTGTAATCAATTGAATAATTTAGTTATGATTAAAAAGGTAAATATTTGGAATTAAAAAAAGAAGTTAGAAAATCGATATTGTGATGTATTTTTTATAAATGGATAAAATATATAAAGCAAATATAAAATTTTATTAATTATTAATTATTATTAAGTTAATCAACCTTCCTGGAACAAGTAAGGTCACAGGCGTGACTTAAAAGTCTCACGCATGTGACACTTATATATTTTTTAATTAAATATAATTAATTAATTAATTAAAAGTGTCACGTTTGTGACAGATATATATTTTAATTTTTAAATAAATATAATTTATTAATTTATTAAATAAAACATAATTAATTAATTGATTAAATAAAATGACAAATGATATATACGCTAATTAAATTATAATTAATTAATTAGTTAATTAACTATTATATACTAATATTAAGTTAATTAAATACTATATATTAAGGGGTCATGGACACATATATTTTCTTTTTTAATTAAATACAATTAAAATATTGAATTATGGCCAAAAAACTGAAGAGTGCAAAAAGCTGTCAGATAACAAGGCACGATCATGCAACCACTGGATGACCTCTTTCTGTTACAATCGTGCAACTACAGATGATCAGCTCTCTGCATGTACCAAACTTCACCTTCTATTAATTATATTTTTATCAGTCAAATAATTATAATTAAATTATATTTAATTAAAAATGAAAAAGGATATACGCGCTAATTAAATTATAATTAATTAATTAATTAATTAGAATATAACTAACACATACATAAAATTTATTAATTATTAATAATTATTAAGCTAATCATCCTTTCTAGAATAAGTAAGGTCATAGTCATAACTTAAAGTTTCACGCCTGAGACACATATATATTTTTTCTTTTTTAATTAAATATAATTAATTAATTAAATTATTAAAATATAAGTCACTATGACGTGTATAATTAGTCTCCTCTCAGTCACAATCGTGCGTCTACATAATCGTACAACTACAGATCATCAGCTCTGTCATGATCGTGCAATTAGACTTCACCTTCTATTAATTATATTTTTATTAGTTAATTAATTATATTTAAATGATATTTAATTAAAAATGAAAAAGAATATATGCGTTAATTAAATTATAATTAATTAGAATATAATTAACACATATATAAATTTTTATTAATTATTAATTATTATTAAGCTAATCATCCCTCCCAAGGTCACTGGTGTGACTTAAAGAGTTAAAGTATCACGCCTGTTGAGCATAGTTACTTTTCTTTTTTAATTAAATATAATCAATTAATTGATTAAATAAAATGAAATTAATTTATTAATTAAATTATTAAAATATAATGTCACAAGCGTGACTTAAGTTATTAGTCAATTAATTATAATTAAATTATATTTTTATTAGACATTTAATTGTAATTAAATTATATTCAATTAAAAATAACAAAGGATATATGCGCTAATTAAATTATAATTAATTAATTAACTATTATATACTAATATTAAGTTAATTAAATACTATATACTAAGGGGTCATGGACACATATTTTCTTTTTCAATTAAATATAACTAAAATATTTAATTTTGGCCAAAAGAATGAAGAGTGCAGAACAGACAGCAGTTCACGATCGTGCCTGTGCATGATTGTGAAACCACCAGATAACTTCTTTTTGTCACGATCATGCAACAACCAGACTTCTCCTTCTATTAATTATATTTTTATTAGTTAATTAATTATAATTAAATTATATTCAATTAAAAATGACAAAGGATACATGCACTAATTAAATTATAATTAATTAGAATATAATTAACACATACATAAAATTTTACTAATTATTATTAAGCTAATCATTGGAATAAGTAAGGTCACAGGCGTGACTTAAAGTGTCACAGTACACATAAATATTTTTTCTTTTTTAATTAAATATAATTAATTAATTGATAAAATAAAATAAAATATTAAAATATAAGGTCACAAGCGTAACTTAAGTGTCACACCTGTGACACATAAATATTTTTATTTTTTAATTAAATATAATTCATTAATTGATTAAATACACTAAAATTAATTAATTAATTAAATTATTCAAATATAAGGTCACAGGTGTGACCTGTGACACGTATATATTTTTTATTTTTTAATAAAATATAATTAATTAATTAAAATATAAGGACACGTTTGTGACACCTATATATTTTTAATTTTTAATTAATATAATTAATTAATTAAATAAATAAAATATAATTGAGAGTAGGTAATGGGGAGGCAATTAGGGTAGGTGTGGACCCATGGATACCTAAAAATGGGGAGTTTTGGGTGGAGGTTGGAACTACCTCTGTGAGTCCTACATTAAAAGTGCTTGAGTTATTTAGGGGAGATGAGAGGGCGTGGGATGTGGAAAAGGTGATGGGTATGTTTAATCGTAGAGATAGTAGGGATATCCTTGCAATCCCAATTCGGTGGGGAGAGTGTGAGGATAGTTGGGCTTGAAATTTTAATACCAAAGGGCGGTATATGGTGAAGTCTTGTTATTATGTAGCTTTGAAAATATTGGGTAGAGGAGGTGAGGTAGAAGAGGGTGATTTTTGGGGCAAATTATGGACTATTGCTTCTTCTCCAAAAGTTAAAGTGTTCATGTGGAAAGCTCTTAAAGGCATTCTACCTACTAAGGTAAAACTAGCTCGTAGAGGAGTGCTGGTGGATGATAAATGTTACTGTGGGAAGGTGGAAGATGTAAACCATTACTTGGTGGGGTGTGAGAGGGCGAGAGAGGTGTGGGAGTTAGGTGATTCTTTTATTGCTAACCCAGCTCCTTCTTTTAGGGAGTTTTTCTTACAGGTACTGAATGCAAACAATGGAGCAAACATCTCAAAATTTACGACCATAACATGGAAGATATGGGAGGGACGAAACAAAGGCTTATGGCAAGCTCAAGTCCCTACAGCGAGGGGAACTTTGCACCTTGCAATGGATCACTTATATCACTGTAATTTGGCACAAGAACAAAAATGGCAGCAGCAACTTTTGTCCTCCAGCGGTAATAGAGGCCCAGCAGCCCATCGTTTTATAGCTGCTGGGCGAAGACAAAGTGCAGCAGATGGCTTGGATGAATGACATATTTTCGTCGACGGGGCAAGATTTCAAAGTATGGGAACATCGGGGTTTGGCTTTATCATTGAGAGCCTTGAAGGCCAATTTCAACATGCAATCTCTGGAGTGTTTGATGGACTCCATTCAGCGCTAGTGACAGAGGCCTTAGCGGTTCGACAGGC
>JANIPN010000005.1:18302486-18313080 GCA_027478595.1 Erythroxylum anguifugum
AACGGTTTTTACCGATCCGACCGCAAAATGAGCGGGTCAATCACTCACAAAAAAACGGGCTAAACCGGACCGTTTCATATTCCGGTTCACCGGTTCTTCGGTCCAACCGACCGGTTCGGTCCAGTTTTTAAAACACTGGTTTCAACCATTAGATCAACGGAAGCACCAATGTGCTTTAGATTACTGACTCAGTACTACCTGAAATTGAAAGGACATAATTGCCATTATCTCTCCTCATTTGCTCTAGTTTACAGGAATTAGGGTTTCATTAATCGGTAATCTGGGAAGTGGTAAAAGTGAGCAATCATATGTGTGTATGGAATTTTAGGGTTTCGTAAAAGGTAAAGCAGCAACCGTAGGTTTCAGTCCAAAACAAGAGTTAGAAAGGAAAGTAGGAGTTGCTGAGAGACAAGTGCACATTGAAATTGATAACTTCCTTTTCTTCTTCAAAGAAAACAAAAGGGCTTTAAAAAGCCTTGAAGCAAAAAGTAATCAATTAGTCTGAAACTAATTTTCCTTTTTTTTTTTTTTTTACTTTTACACCCTAATACCCTACCCCCACGACCACAAAAGAAAATAAAAACCTCTCTCTCTCTCTGTCCTATTCCAACAGCCCCCTCAAGTGTCATTTTCTCACATATACTTCACACGAAAGAAACAACCATTCACTTCAGACCTTGTCATGTCCTCTCTCTCTCCTCCACTCATTCTCAGGTCTCTGCAACTACTCACCTCAAATTGGTCCAAAGAACTCCTTCTCAAGTAAAAGACTAGGAAAATCTAGCTAGCCTGGAGATTTCTCAACCTCTTTGATCGAAATTAAATCACCCCGCAACCTTTTTCTCTGCAGCCTACTGTCTCTTGATTCTTGTTCAGCTTATGTTTTATACCTAGTCCTGTTGCACTATCAATAGAAGGGTAAACAGAAAATAGGAGGAGAAGATAAGGAAGTAAGAAATCTATTTGGGAAAGGGTTTCTTTGGTTGCTCATACATGGAGCTTTTCCCTGCACAACCAGATTTATCCCTTCAAATAAGCCCACCAAACAACAAACCCACAACATGGAGGAGAACAGAAGAAGACGTGGAATTGGGGTTTTGGAAGAGAGCTTTGGACTCCAGAAATTCCATGTCTTCAATGGCTAAACCTGGCACCAGCTGCTTTGAGCTCTCTCTATCCCATCCAAGGGTTCCAGAGTCCAACTCAAACCATTTACACCTCCTTCGAAACCCCACCAATTGTAACGGTAACAATTACGTCAATTCCTTCCAACAAAACCAGTACTCACTCCATCATCACCAACAAAACTACCTTCATAATCACCAGCCACTCTTTCAACAGCCACATCAACAACAAGGGTTAAGCTCAGAGCTCGGTTTCTTGAGACCCATCAGAGGGATTCCTGTTTACCAAAATCCTGCTTCTTCTACTTTTCCATTCTCTCATCAACAGCCCTTGGATAATACTTGCTCTCCAGCTACTTCTTTAGCTAACACTAACGCAAGTCCCACAAGTTTAGGTACTTATCAGTCTCAAGGTTTGATAAGATCAAGATTTCTGTCAAGGTTCCCTGCTAAACGCACCATGAGAGCACCAAGGATGCGGTGGACTACCACTCTTCATGCTCGCTTTGTACATGCCGTCGAGCTATTGGGTGGTCATGAGAGTATTGTTCCTTACTTTTTCGTTAGACTATGTTTTATGAAATTTCCCCCTTTTCTTCCCCCTAAAAACTCTTTCTTTCTTCTTCTTAATGCACTGTTCTTGCTCATATTCACTCTTAAATAAAATGGAGAGAAAGGAAAAATGAAAAGTCTATTTGACTGATGCACTCCTTCTCTTTTTGTTGCATAGGGGCTACTCCTAAGTCAGTTCTTGAGCTTATGGATGTTAAAGATCTCACTTTAGCCCACGTTAAGTCTCATTTACAGGTATAAACTTCTTCCTGTCTATATTCTTGCAGGCATCCAATCTCTTCTCAGTGAATCCAAGCAATGTTGAAGCAGCCTTGTGTTTTAATTCCTCTTTTGTCCCCCTTCTACTTTCTACTCGAAATAGATGATCCTTGAGCTATGGTCTTAAATTCATGCAGCGTTAATAGTGCAGCTGTAAGCTGAATTTGCCTTTTAATAGCTTACATTAGAGGTAAGTTTTAATTCATAGATTACAAATTCCAAAGTTTCCTTGCAGAGGGTCTCCCAAATCCTCAGTACTTCTTTTTCTACTAGATCTGATGGTCCTCCTAGCTAATAGACAGCTTTTTGCTTGGAAGAATGAACCAGCCCGAGTAAAAAGAACATATCAACAGCATGGAGAGAGAGTGTCAGAAAGAGAGAGAGAGAGAGAGAGAGAGAGAGAGAGAGAGATCATCGATTTCAGAAATCAAGTAAGACAAAGCCTCAGGAAAGGAATTCAAATTGAGCCATAGACTCGCAGGCAAGCGAAGACAAGTTCACACTCGCTCCATCATTTTTCCCTTATTATAAATAACTTTCTTTCCCTAAGATTGAATAGAAAAATGGAAAAATTATATAAGTACAAAACATCATCATTTCTCAATGATGTCTTTCTCAGCATCAGATATGGGGGCTCATCAACCACATTTCCCTTTAACCATGGTTAATCCCACAAAATTCATACTTTGCTCTTACTTATGTAACATACATTATATAATATACTAAGTGCATTAATGTGACCATAAATGCTTCAGTTCGCAGTTAACATTTATCTCTTTCTCTCTCAGTCTCTCACTTTTTACAGTTCGTACTTGCACTACATTAGACAAATTCTGCAGTATCCCTGAACAGTAGAGTGGTCTTCTTTTACTGTTTTATCTTTATCTGCCCCAATTTCTCTGCATTTTCTTAATGTTAATAAACTATATGCCCACTGATTGTAATGCATAGTCATCTAAAGAAAAGGCTTTTGTATTTGCAGATGTATCGAACGGTAAAGACCACTGACAGAGCAGCTGCTTCTTCAGGTTCGTGCCACTATTTAATTAATTAAAACGTGGTCAGTGTATGCTCTTAATTGTGTTTCTAATGATAAGCCATTTGCACTATATTGGTAACAAAAAAAATTATCTGCATTTTATAACGCAGGACAATCTGATGTATTCAACAATGGATCATCAGGGGACAATTCTGAAGATCTCATGTTTGACATACAAAATCCAAGGAGTTCTGCCCAATCAACCCACCAGGGAAGACCAAGTATTCACCAGGATAAGGACTACCATGGTCTCTGGAGCAACTCTTCAAGGTGAAGAAGCTGTACTACTTTTGCATGTTTTGAAGCATCTTCTTCGTCCTTCATCTGTCTTGTGTGTTGGTTACTGCTTTTCCGGATAATCAAAAGGACAATGAAAGGGGGAAAAAAAAAACGGAATCTGTTGTAACCATATCTATAGTTTTATACACATACCTGAAATATTCATCATCAACTTTCTTTAAATTTCACTGGTCCTTTAGGAACTTGGGTAGTAATTGTTTTGTACCTCCATGTATGCACTTGTGTTCAGTCACCCACATAGTAAAACGTGTTTCAGTGTACTTTTGTTTATTTTTATCTCCCAATTAAGCTGCTGAGTTTATTGTTGTTCATCTTTTTGCTCTTGGACATTGTTTATTATTGATGCATATTATTGTGTTTCAAATTATTACGTCAAACATGCACGAAAATATAGTTTTCTTACACTCCTTTGAACATAGCTTTTCTAAGAGTATATAGCACAAGGAGAAACTCACTTTTCTCTTTTTCTCTCTCGCCACCCAAATACAAACATATTTACAAGCAAGAAACCCAAAAGGAAGAAGGAATGATTTCCCTGCAATTGTCCTGTCTGTCCAATACGACCATGAAGACTGAACTTCCATGATGGAGCAATTATATTATGCTATTCTAGTAGTGGGTGAAAAGGAAGTAAAAAAGAAACAATCCACAGCCACTCTCTCCTGCCATTCCAATGCATGACAATATCCACCGTAAAGAAATAGAAATGGAGATATCTCTTTCCTTTGGATTTTGTGGGCTCAGATGGGAGGCCTATTGAGTGGGACCTACAACTCAGAAAACTTAGCTTCAAAGATAAAACCCAGGGTGGCCCCATTTGTAGAAGTCTTGGTGCTAAAGATAATGCATACCCTCTGAAACTAGGTTGCATAAACTTTGATATGGGTAATGGGCTATCACATGGGGTGGTGTGATGAGAGAGTAAGTTCATCAACTTTATCGCTCAATATCTCACTATGTATGAATAATATGTAAAGTGAAAGGGAGCTGCAAAACAAGATAGTAAAAGATAGCTTTCTTTTTTCTTCCTTCTGCATGGCTTTCACTAATAGGAAATATTCTGTCTATATGCTGGTTTGTAGCAGGGAAGCTTGGTTGCACGGGAAGCTAAAGGATTCTGCTGGAAACCTTCAGGTACCTTCAAATTTCAAAAATATCCTTGGTTCTGGAAGAGAAATATTTCCAGCATTCTTAGGCAACTTGAGGAAAAGCAGATGAGCTATTTCTTTCTTCTTTTAGGTCTTTTGCAAACATGAAAGAAGAAAGGCAGAAAGATTTTTCAAAAGCTCAAATTTGAAGGGGGTCAATGTTGTAATTTACGTGGCCCTAAGTATGATAGTAAAGAATTAACGTGATGTGTAAAGCTTTTGTCTTTCCATTAACGTTTGTTGCCTTTTCTTTTCCACTTTTTCTTAGGGAATTATAAACCAAGAATCGTAGAACTAAAGAGCAAAAAGAAGCAAGAACTTTTGATGAAATTGATATTATGGCATAAACATGCATTACGGATATAATATAACATTCATAGTGAATAATGCTATTAGGAGTAGCATCCATGCAGTAGGCTAGGGCACACTTTAGCAGGCTTTCAAAACGTACCCTAGCAAAGTTTCTTTTTGCATGAAAAATAGTCTATTATTCCATGAGTCAAAGTGTCCTTTTGATTCCCAGCTCCACACACTTCCCTTGTGCTGCCCTTCCATATAAATGTAGCAAAATGCATAATCCTATTCTTCTTCCCTCTTTTCAGTGATTCCTTATTCAGATGTTTTGTATTCTTCCCCTTCTACTTTTACCACAGAAGGAAATGGATCCAAGGTGCTTGAGCTACGAAAGAATATCAGACGTGAACTCATCCACCCTCTCGGAGTCTAGCCCCCAGAAGCCTAATTTGGAGTTCACTTTGGGCAGGCCACTTTGATCTTATACGTATATGTATAAATATATATATATATAGATATTTGAAATGATTGTATCCTATGAGGGGTGCGGGTGGCGAGAATCGAGTACTCAGCCTGGAAAAATCTGATAAGGAAAGGAAAAGAAAAAGAAAAGGAAAAGAAAAGCAAAGAAAAAGAGAGCCAAAGAAAGACAAGGAGACAAGAAAGACAGAAAGCAACAAAAGGGGAGAAGAGTGGAAAAGGCATGTCCTTCCCTTTCAAGCTGTGAGTTTGAGAGATCCAAATCAAACATATATATTCCATTCCTACGTAAATATGAAATCTAATTGATTTTATATGTGCTGTCATATTCCCTTAGAGAGATAGAGAGAGAAAAGACGAAGACAAAAGAGAGAGAAAGAGACAGCTTTAAGTTTAACCCTAATCTTTCAAGTGATCCTTGGTAATTGTAATAGAACACTTCTTCTTTTCTTCTTCTTTTCCATTTTACAATATGTTTCCGTATTTTATATTCATTTAAACCCTTTGTCACATGCTTTACACTTTATGGACAAAAGGGAAAAGGAAGACTTTCAGAATATGAGCAGCATCAATTTATGTTATATGTAAGGAAAAATGAAGATAATACAAAAAGAAGCAAACAAAGAGAATACTATCCTTATTTTATGTTTGCCGCAGATTTTGTCAGTGCAGAATATTATTCCTTGCATCCATATATTATAATTACAGAAAAAGAAGATTTCTTATAAGATAATTGTATATATCATACAAAAATTACATCTCTTAGCAAATGAACAGAAGTAGCATATATACATTGTCTTTTGTTAGTAAATATATAAAACCAATTAAGTTGGCCTCACACAACAACTTAAGCTATTGTGATGAAATGATCATTTAACATGGTATCAGAGCCTTTATGACCAAGTGGTCGTGAGTTCAAATTTTACCACCCACCTATTATTCAGCACAAGGTAGAGTGAACTTGTGCAAGTTTCAAGCCCAAAGAGCTTTCACTTGAGAGAGTGTGTTAGTAAATATATAAAACTAATTAAGTTGGCCTCACACAACAGCTTAAGCTATTGTAGTGAAATGATCACTTAACATCTTTTATTTTACATTTTTAAACACAAGTTTGTCTGCAGAGTACATGATCGTATGCTGTCAAATAGTTTATGGGAGTTGTATTAGCACAATGGTATTAATACAATTATACTTGGCAGTAAAAAAGAATGTCATTATTTCAAGTAGCAATCATGTTATTATGTAGTAATTTTATTTTTAGTTGAACATATAAGTGTTTTTTTTAATGAATTAACAATCCTTTCTTTGTTAAGTAAGTTTTTTTAATTATAAAATGATTATAAGAGAATATTAAAGAATTTGCATATCTATTTATGTAGGTAAAACATAGAGATATTTCTTGTAACTTTGTTATTCCAAAAATTATTCTTATTCTTTTGAATTACTAAAAATAACCTTTTACTATTAAAATTTTAAAAATATATATTACATTTTTTATTATTTTTGGGTACAGATTATTATGTAATTAATTGTTGTACACCTGATAAATATAAGTATCTCTATGTGTACAAGCATCAATTATGTAATAATTTATATTAAAATAATTTAAAAATACTTATCATAAGATTCTCTTTTAAAATTTTTAATACCATATTTTTGTAATTCAAACCAATAAGATAAGTTTTTGGAATAAGTAAAATCACAAGAAGTCCATGCGTGCTACCTTATTATTTGTATTATTTTTACATTATGTTTAAAGAATATTCACTTATTCTTTGCTATTTTTAGTACTTTATTTTTATTTTTGCTTCCATTTTTAAATTATGATAAATATATAGTAAAGAATAGAAATAGATATAACTTCTATTCCTCAATATATTAGAGGAAATGAAGTATTGTCCTAAAAGTACTATTCATCTAATCATAATATATTACCAAACATCTTTTTCCATTCCTTACCTATTCCTTTCTTTCCATACCAACTAATCAAACAACCCTTTAAATTTGCAGTCCACCTTAAATTATTTAGTTACACCAAGTCGATTCCGTTCACTTTTCCTGTTTGCATTGGTGAGAGAGAAATTTTATGTCAACCACCTTATCTCCTGTTTTGATGTTTGTTATTGCTAATGCTAGAACTTCGATTAATTAATAAAGCGCATGAATTGTTCAAAATGGTACCTTAACTCTCTCCTGTAAGTAGCCTTTGGGTCTGAAATAAGAAAATTGTGAATCATCTAAAGGAAAAATACGAGGAGTCAAACACGAAGTTCTTGTCAGTTGGAATTTTGTAATCAGTCACAACAGGGTCGTCAAATTCCGTGTGTTTCCCTTTTATTTGAATCCCTATCTTCAAGGCATTGGCTTTATAGCTCGATAATCTATGCTAGCTCCTTAACATGAATGGCTTTGATGTCATTCTCGGAATTTAGCAGTTGCAATGATTAACTTTATCATTGCACTTTATATTTGGTATGGATAAAGGTTAAAGCTTTACAAAAAGAAGATTGCACCTTTAAATTTGTGAAATTCCCATTTCGTGACACAAGCTAGGGAGGGGAAGCTTCTCCGAAAGTGATAGAAATTTAGTGGCAGTAAATAGATAATTCCCAAATCAATCTCAGTGCAAGCTCAACAAGCTTTAAGACTTAACAGTTCCATCCTAGAGTTAAAAGTCCCAGAGTGATGCGTTAAGTAATTTTACTAGGATCATGTTTTGGACTGAATTTAGGTTATTTAGTATTGCAATTCCTGCAAACATTTCTTTTAACTTAGAATTAAAAATCTTCTTCTCCGATTTAAATAGCTAAAATATTGTTTTATTCATAAATTAGTGCGAATCTTGGATTTGAAATTGTGACTATAATCTAAGTCGTCATGTTGACAATATTTGTAAATTTAGATACAATAAATTGGTACCTGACTAACATAAGCACCCAAAATTACAGTAATCATGGTAGATTATCGAAAGATAAGTCCATGTATGGCTCAAATGTTAAGGACCCCACAATTTCTTGCCTGATAGAATTCAAAGAAAATGATTGAAAAGAGCCCTGGAAAACTCCAAATAGAAAGTATAAAGCATGAAAGAACAAATAATTTTCCTGTCTACACAGTAAGATTCCTACTAAATTTTTGTTCTGTAGTTAGATGTTTCATTCAATGAGTATAACATTACTCACCATACAAATGAAGAAAAAATCACCAATGATTAGAGCGCCACAATGGGAAGAAAGTAGAGATGGAGTCCAAAACTCCGTGTTCTGCCTACTTATCAGATGCTCACCTGCACAAACAAAGTTGAGTACTGAAGAAATTTCATGTGTGACATGTTTATACATTGTGAAAAATGAAAATTAAGCAGTGATTGCGTTCGAATCTATTACTGTAATTTATTATATGTACTTAGATTTTGTGAATGTCGTCATAAATCACATACTTGATAACCCACAATCTAACACTTTAAACTCTAGCATCTAGCTTTTATCTTTTTAGATGTATAAATTACATAAATCGGAAAGGGTTATGCAATTCAAGGTCTTTAAAACTGATTGGGTCGGTCATGCTAGGCCCAAACTTAACTCTAAAATGACATGCGGGCCGATCGACTCGTTCTCAGACGATGACCTAACCCTAGCAGGTATTCATTATATAAGATCACTACCTTATCATGACGCAGGTATGATACTAGAACCCTAATACTCTTGATTCACAGTCATCACAACCATTACTGAAGAACTAACTTTGGCATCGGAGAGGTCGATCGGCGATCAATCCTTTGTGTGCCTTTTGTTGTTTTGCAGGTATTTCTTGGTTACGACTAATGAAGCTCATGGATCCAAATAACGGCGCCCAACTTCAGCAAAATCAGACTGAAACAAAAACGTTTGATATTGCAAATGAATTTGCAAACTGTGTCTTTGCATTTGCATTTTAAATGGTTCTTTTTGACATAAAAATATTGTATTTTAAGACTAGCAGTTTTATATGTGACAGGTGACGTCACCTTGGACTGGGGTGGAAACTTTGAAAAGCTATGCCCACACTTTCACGTAAGAGAAACTATGGCCCAACAAAGTGAATTGTACAATGATGACATTCTCTTTTGCCGAAATATTTGCCAACTCAAAGGCATATCATTCACGGGATTTTCTCAGGCAAAGAACGATATGTGCATATATGCAAAGTTACTTGGGTTCTTCCTGCTTCCTTTATTTCATCACCATTGCTAAAGGGTCCTTATAGATTTAGCATTTGTTAGACTTTTCTTTTTGTCTGCGTGGGAAGCACAGGAGAGAACTGTGGGCATAGAATGTGGTTAAAAAGAATGGAATAATTGTTTACACTTGCAACCGTCGCTTTGGTTTGAGAATCTTGGAAAAGAACGTAAAAACCTGTTAATGTGAAAATCTAAGAGAGAAGTTTTAACATTAATTAATGTCAAAGCTGAGGTTTCGTGCAAAAGAGACTAAAGTTGTACAATGACTTAAAACTAATGAATACGAGTTAATATCACTAAGTTGGATCCTAGCCATTAGAATGCGTTCAAAGCAGTAAAATTAGATCACTTTCGGTGACAAAAAGGAATTACTATAGGATGTGAGATGAATGTATAAGACAGTGATAGCCTGAAATTATTCCATACCGTACAAACTTAACTTGAATCTTGTATGCTTTATAAATTGTCTTAAAACTTTAATTGTTTAATTACTCGTTGTGAGAATGCGAAACCAGATTCTTTGTCCTTACTCTGTTTTATTCTGTCTTATGAAATCTCAGCTATTTATTTTGTGAGACTCACGCAGGCTCTACATAAATAATGACTAAGATTTATTGGACACAATAAAATACCATAATATTAAACAGATGATCTGAACTACGAAAATGCTGCTTACTTTCTTTCTTACTCGAGATAAAACCTAATTGTCCCTTATATTCACCTCTCTCCCTTTTTAGTTTCTTCCTTCACACTTAGGCTCCATTGGTATGGTACGGAGCTATCAGCTAGCTACTGTGGACATTTATATCTTGACATGAAGGCTCTATTCACTATCTTATCATCTTTTCTATATTTTTATTTTAATAATTTGTTTAAGCCATTCATCTGTGTCTTCCTGTAAAGGTTAATGTTTCTGATTTCAATTTACTTTTAACCAATGTTCTGAATTTCGTTTCGTACCGGCCCGTACCGGCCGGTACGTACCGTACCGACTGTGTACCGGTACCGGTACGGGGGTAATATGTACCGGGGTCAAATACCGGTCGGTACCGGCTAATTTCGTCCGTACCGGCCGGTACCGGCCGGGATTCAAAATACCGGGCAAATACCGGCCCGGCCCGGAAACTTTACAATTTTGGGGGGGCTTTTTTTCAAAATT
>JANIPN010000005.1:18331032-18346029 GCA_027478595.1 Erythroxylum anguifugum
AGTCTAATACCATTCATGGAATGTAAATCACATTACATAAACGAAATACATGCATATATGAAAGGAATACCTCATAAAATATTATTAAAAAATCATAATGTTAATACATGAATCACATATGTCTATTGGCCTAGGGCACACTACTAACAGTATTAATCCTCAAGTTTAGCCATTATAAAACTCTATTTTCATATCTCTAACTATAAATACTCTTTTTAGGTTTAGCTTATGATACTTTTAGAAGGGTTTAATTTTTATCTTAATTGATTTTTTTAATTATTTTTAAGCATTAAAGTATAATAGAGAGTAAGATTGGAGGAGACCATTATAACTTCTCTGCTTCTTTCCTTTTATCTTTCTCTTATGTTAAGGATGATGCATTTGTGTTTTATTTTTGTTATATTTAGTAGCTAAAACCATAGTTAGTTAGGGATGTAACTTAGGATGGGTTCTATAAAAATCTAATGGATGATTTGATTTTTTTTGTAAGTTTAATTTATTATCTTTGTTCTTAATTATTATATTTATGCTTGATCATCATAGATTTAATCTTAAATATTGTATGAAGGACCAAAAGGTGAAGTAGGAGCTATGAACTGGAAGAATAAACATGTTAGAGAAAAAATGTATCTTAGACTATTGTGATTACAAAAAGATTAACTACTTAATGAGTTTGATTAGATTGAATTATGCAATAATAAGTGGTAGTTACCTAATTGAATATACATATGTGCCTTAAGAGAGGGTATGGATACTTTAGGTTATTCCAATTTTAATAACTTAGTTTTTTTTTGTGAACAAAGATAAAAACTAGGGGCCATTACAACCCTGAGGAAACAAAACACCTCTAAGGTTTGTGTCGAGCACCTAAACTAACTCTGGTGGTGGATTAACCAAGATCTCATAATCATCATCCATGTTACAAGCAACGTTGTCCAAGAAATCAACATAGAAGTTACGTTCCTTAATTTTAGTAACTTACTATAATTGACTCTGTATGTATGCATATAAACTATAGATTAAAATTTTGGCATTATTGTCAAAGAACTATATCATTTTTATTTTTGTTAATCTTAGTTTTTTTTAATTTTGTTTTCATGTACTTTTGTTTTCTTTCATTTTTGTCAAGTAGTTGATGTAAGATAAGAGATCCATGAATAACAACTTGGATGAACAATTTCAATTTAACCCTAAAAATGAATGAATTTGTAGGTAAAACAGAGCAAAAAAGAGATAAAAAGATGGTTGCACATTAAGATAATATAGTTGTTGGTAAGAAGCAACAAAAGCCATAAAGGATACCTATAGGGATGTTTAAATGCCCACAATAAGACAAACCCCTCATACATTAGACTAAGTCAAAGGGTAAGAAATTATGAGGCTAAGTAAGTACATCTACACCCACTACTGTCCTTCAATGGATCAATTAGTGAAGATATGATTATATTTATAAAGGATTTCTATTCAGTGATCCAAAAAATTTATTTGAATGACCTTATAGAAGATGACCTTTAGATAACATATTTCCTAAACTACGTAAGTGATCAAGCAAGGTTTTATGACAATTAAGGTGAATTCATTTGAGAAGTGGAACCAAGTTTATGATGCCTTCATGCTGAGATTTTTCCTTTCATATAAGACTACCAAGCTAAGGATGTAAATTCAAAGCTTCACAAAAAAAAGTGGAAGTGTTCTATAAAGCTTAGGAAAGATAGAGAGCTCTGCTTATGCCTACATCATCAATATTCCTTGCAGTTGCTGATACAATTCTTCTATAAGGGCCTCACACTTATATGCCAAACTTTGGTTAACAGTACAACTCATGGATTATTTATAGAAAAACTATTAAGGAAGTTAATGAGATCATTGATACTTTGTCAAGGAATTCATCAACCAAAGTGGTAAAGGAAAAGTCAAACCTTCTATTTTTGAGGTGCTAGCATCTTTAGATTTGCCATCACAAGTAGCTAAGATGATATTTATGAATAGATGTATAGGTAATATGAAGGCATACTAGTAGTACAACATATATAGACATCTTTCCCGTATGTGCAAGAATGATGAGCCAACCCTAAATTGCAATAAAGAAGTGAACAACATTGGTTCTTATATATGGGAAAACGTGCTATGAGGAATGTCCATTTTCCAACAATTATAATTCAGGATAGAGTAATCACCCATTTTTTTATGTAAGGAGTAGGGATCTAGAACAAGTAGACCTATAAAACCACTTAAGATTTAGAATAGACCTCAATTTCATCAGATATCACTATCAAAGAGTAATGTCATGAAACAGACTATCATTTAGTTTATGTCTCGGTAAAAGGTATAAAATACCCCATAACGTTTCTTGAAAAGTCTAATGAAATACCTCATAATGTTTCCTAAAAATTCTAAGTTAGTCACTAACGTCATCTATTGTATCACGTTACAATTTAGCATTTTTAAAATAACACTAATAGCATCCTAAATCCTTAAAAAATTAATTTTTTGATAGTTTCTAGTATATAGTTCATCAATTTACCCAATGTGATGTCACAATTAGGCAATATAGACCAACCAAACATCTAATCTTAAAAATGATTTCTTTTAACATTACTTAAAAAGTTGATTTTCACCTTAAAGTTTCACAAAATATCTAAATAAGCTCCTATCATTATCTCAATTACCAATTTTGCCCCTATTCAGGAATTAATGAGTACTATTTTAGTAATGTTAGGGTGTAAAGTGGTACCATAAATAATGATGGAGGCTTACTTAGATCTTTTGTGAAAAATTGAGGAACAAATGATACCTTTGGCCTTTAGTCTTATACGGATGCAAAATTGGGGAAACTAAAGAAATTGGACAAACTTAAGTCTTAGGTGAGCATAATTAAAAAGGTGGTGCAGTCTAATTGTACAAACCTAGAGGTAAAAATGAGCCTGCTAATTAAGGTATTAAGCAAAAGAGTCTTGGACAAGCTTATAAGAAATATTGAGGTAAACAATAAAGATCAAGTGTTAGCCATTACACCTAAAATTGGTATAAAACTAAATTCTTATGTTGCTAGAGAAAAAAAAGTAAGGAAGTTGTATAGGTTAAGAAGAATAATGGGAAAGATGTGGACATAAGGGAACTAACTCCAATTCCATCTTTAATTGGTATCAATCAGGAGCAACAGCCATTATGAACCACTATTTCCATGAACCCCATTTCCTTAAAGGTTGAAGAAGAAGACAAATGAACACAATTCAAAATTTTGTAAGATGTATTCAAGAAAATACACAAGAATATAGCTTTTGCCAAAACATTAACTCATATGCCTTTATATGTGAAAATTTTGAAGGAGATCATCTCCACAAAAAATTAGTATTCTATGGTGACCTTGACAAAGGAATGCAGCACAATCTTACATAATAAAGTACCTCTAAAGTTGAAGGACCTATAGAGCTTTACTATTACTTGTCAATTTGGTGCTCCTAATTATATTAAGTGTTTTTGTGATTTAGGCATAATTTAGGTATAAGTCTTAATCTGATGTCTTAATCTATGTTTAAAAAGCTAGGAATAAGGGAGCTCAAGCTGACGAATGTATCACTTTAACTGATAGATCGATCCATTAAGTATCTAATTGGAGTAGTAGAAAACCTTCTTATGAAAGTAGGAAATTTCATGATTTTTTAATCAAATTTCTAGTGTTGGATATAAAGAACAACACTAGATCTTCATTATATTAGGGAGACCTTATTTGGCTACCATAATGGTTATTATAGATGTGGCTGAAGAAAAACTTACACTTAGGTTGGGCAAGGAGGAAATGGAGTTCTATATATATAGGTCTTTGAAAAGACTTCTTGCCCTACTGTTATAGGATGGGTGTAAATGACTCAAAGATGCAAAAGTTCCTAAGGTTAGTGGTGATGATTCGTTGAAAGCATATAAAAGCTTAAGAGCTAAATAAGAAAAAAGAGGATTATACCATTGGTAATGGTGTTTCTAGGTTAGAAAGACAGTTTAAGCCTTCACCTTCCAACAAAGGATCACTAGCTATAAAGTTAAAGACATTGCCTCTTCATTGGCATTATGCACACTTAGAAGATAATAAGATATATCCTACAAATTTCTCTTACTCTTCTTGTTCTAGACAATAAGCAAAACAAGCTAATCCAAATGAAGATCCTAGATAAGTAATGGGCTTAAATGAAAATCCATCTAAAACACTTCTAAAGAAATTCTTGTTAAGAGGTAACCTAATGATTCTAACTTTTTTTCCTTTATTTTACTTTCTACATTTTGAAATTTTCTTACTAATATGTATTTTCTATTGAAGGTGAAATTTTGTGGGATTTCTTAGAGTTACACTGTATAAATATGTATAGAATTAGAGGAGACTTTGGATTCGAATACACCCAAAAATGAAAATTTTTGAATTTTCTCAACATTGATTACCCTGTATAATTGAGTTTAGCATCTTATTTGTTTGATATTAAGGGTAATGTCTTGTTTAAGTATGAGGAATTTGAAAATTTTAAGTTGGTTCCTTAGATTTTGTGTTTTAACTAACATGTTTTCTTTATTAAGTTTTTGTTTTCTATTTATTCCAGATTGTAATTTCTACATTATTATTTATTAATACTTTTAAGGAGTCAAAGGTTATAAAGGAGATGAATCAACGAGAATAAGATGGAAAATTTAAGTTAAAGCATGAATTGAGGGTTATAAAGGATAACCGATATTGGTTTATAAATTTGGACAAGCACCAGTGTTAAAATAGCACAGGGGAGTGTAAGGAAACATAACATAACCATCATTGGTATGTAAAGTGTGTTCAACATTGATCTTAAGAGCGAGTAAGACATTAAAGTTACAGAAGATAAACGGTGGTCGGGTTAAAGTATGTCTAATACCAATCTTATCCTCGAATCTAACACTATAAAAGCCAAACTTGACTTTCTCCTTGCTAAGATTTTTGCTCTTCCTCTGCCTATCAACATCCTAAATCCTAATTTTCACCTAAATCTTGACCTCAAACGAAAAAAATCTTACATTTCCAACACAAAATATTTCCCAAAAATACAAAACTCAACTCTTAAAATACTAAAATATTTCTTGATATAATTGTTTAAAGATATTAAGCAAATGTCATGGATTCTACATTATCCAACTAAATTAATTTCTTTAATTTCAAGGTAGTAGTACATTATAATTAAGCTTTGATAATTTGAGTTGGGATAATTTGTGGATTAAGTTACTATTACTATAGAATTATGAAGAATATTGGTTTTGGATTACAAAATTGTGTTGATTAAGGATTAATGTGCTAAAATTATAGGTTGTGCTGATTGTTTGAAGTGTGGATGTAATGGTGTTATTATGGTGTGCATTTCTAGATTAGATTTGAGTTATGCTGAAGTGTTGTTAATGTAGATTTTCCATATTGAAAGGATGACTACAAGGATTGAAACAGAGGTTAAAAGGGGTCATATTCTTTCTTTTACTTCGACACCACCCCCTCTAAAAGAATTTAAAGGTTAACCAATAAAGAGAACAAGGAACGATATAATAAGTATAGAAACAACAATATGATTATACAAAATACCATAATCCCAAATATTGAAAGGATTTTAAATTTGAAAATTTTCCAAAAAGTACATTAGGATCATTTATTGACTTTATGAGCAGTTATTAACCAGAGGTGGTAAAGAAGTTCTATACCAATTTTGAGGATAAAGTCAAACCAAAACCCTTATCCATATATTTAAGGCACTAAGATGTTGAATTCATAGGAAAAAAATTAAAGAGCATCTTAGGCTACCATTAGAGAGTAGGAGGTTGAGCTTTCATAGTGGGAAGGAGTCAAAGCATAATGAGTAGGAATTAGAGAGAGGCACTAC
The DNA here is from genome assembly GCA_027478595.1 of Erythroxylum anguifugum. Taxonomy (NCBI): domain Eukaryota; kingdom Viridiplantae; phylum Streptophyta; class Magnoliopsida; order Malpighiales; family Erythroxylaceae; genus Erythroxylum; species Erythroxylum anguifugum. Next base: position 18,336,909 of record JANIPN010000005.1, read on the forward strand.
ATAACTTCAGTTTTGAGTTGAATTTTTTTACAAGATGGATGCATTATCTATATAATGGATTAGCCATACAATTTCAATTAGCCTCAACTAAGTAGATTAAATAAACACTAGACAATGAATTTATACCTCTTAGATTTACCCTTCAATAATTGTGTGAAGCTCCGCACAATTATTGAAGAGTAAATCTAAGAAGTATAAATTCCACAGGTCTAATTATCATCACTAATGTTATAATCTATCAATAATATGGTTCAGTATGGGTCAGAAAACAAGAATTTTATATTTTTTTTTATGTTAATTAGTCAACTATTAGAAATGCAAAGCGTGAACCTCTCCGATGTTAGGATTATGAAGATCACATAGGCAAATTATATCAATGATGATTGGATATTATTACTTGGGTATCCTTAAGGGATTGAAGGATTAATCCAAAAAGACTTGATAAAGGGTATAAAAAGATAAGCTTTGAAATGAATTATAAGCTTTTTTCTTGGTAACCATTTTTCCTAAAGTACCTTAAACTAAAAAAATGTATTTACTCCCTAGTTCATGATCAGTAGAGCTTTTTCTTATGTTTTGATGTTTTTAAGAATAAGATGCAAGGAAATAAGTATAGGAGAAATGATAAAGTGTATAAAAAAGGGGAATGTAAAAAAGGGGATATCATGCCAATTCAAAATGTTAAAAAAGAAAAAAGTCAAAAATGTTAAACAATGTGAAAAAGAGAAGAAAATAAAGTGTTAAAAATCGATTAGAAGGGACTCCTATGCTTGAAAATAATAAAGAAAAAGGGGGGTTGCATGAATAAGAGGAGTTATTAAAGTGAGGATTGATGCTTCTTTTTATTTATTCATTATTTCTCTAATAATTGAGAATATTTTAATTTCTTGTATGCCCTTTCCTTTGTTAGCCCACATAATCCTTTGGCCATATTACAACCCTATTCAAAGTCTTTTTTATTTTTGCTTGTATATATCTATTTAATTAGTGGAGATTAGATAATTTTCAAGCTTATGGTAAGTTCTTCTTTATAAGGAGATGATGTGAGTACCTCACCAAAATTTTAAACACTTATATGAATGAGTGATATAAGGACATGTCAAATAAGTTTTTATGCTTAATGAAGGAGGCAAAATAGTGTTTTTTTTTTCTTATTTATAAAGTGATCTACTTAAGAAGTATTATATTAAGTTTTACAATTAAATTGAGAATTGAATTTCTATATCTTATATTGTTCACTATAGAGCTAATTGATGAGTTTAGATCAATGTTTATGGGTAGCATTTAAGTAAACTCTCCTGAGACTATAACTCTTTTACATGGAACATCTAGGGGTTTAAAGACTTATGGCATATGCAAAATGTCACTATATATCTATGAAAGTAGGATCTTTTTAGTTAGTAAACTTTAGGTTAGTAATTAGGGAATTTTTTATTGATTACTTAAAAGTAATTAGAAACAACCTCTGTAATAGGTAGAGATAAGGCTGCATACTACTAAACCTCTCAGACTATACGTTTCAGTAGGACTCCCGCTAGGTGTTACTACTGTTGTTTTACTACATAAAGATAAGCAATTAGGGAAGAAAAGGAGGATTTGATAGTTCTATATTTTATATGTTATTAGGTGTTTTATATGGATTATATAATGTTTTTCCTATGTTTAATTTTTTAATTAAATAAAGATTATATTCCAAAATTCAGACTAAGCTTTATCAAATGTACATGTTGTATCAAGAGAATTACATCTCACAGTATGTAGTTAAGGTATACAATTGGAAGTATCTAGATAAGGATCTTATTATTATATGTACTCATTTTAGGTTTATTTAGCTTTGATTGCATTGTTGTGAGATTCCCCATCTTCTAGCCACTTCGCTAGTAATTGGTTCTTTGTTCTTACATAGCATGTAGTACTCTTTGATCTTGCTTATAGTGTTTATTTGGAATTGGGTTTCATCCATTCATTCCTTTCCAATTTTCATATATAATAGCACATAATGCCAGTTTCAAAAGTTTAACATCACATCTTGATAGTTTGCAATCAACTAACTGATTCCAAATTGTTGCAGTGAATTGGCATTAGAAAAATAAGTGGTCTCTTATTTCATGGTCACTAGAGAAAAGGTTAGATGTGGGATCTTTAGGAGAGGAGTTTTTAACCCTATCCATTATGGCTAACATATTTCTTAGAGCTAGCTATGATGTAATTACATATCTAAGATTGTCTGTAGGAAATCAAATTATTTTATACCAAGCAACCTTTAGAGTAAAATGCATAAAAATATTCTGAAAAGATTGATTACTGAATTTCCCTAAGGAATGGCGGGTCCAAATGACTATATCTTCCATATCAACTCTCAACCGATAACTTGGGACAACTTTAGATAACCACTCAAAGTCTGTATACTTAATGCTCCAGTGTTGATCAACTCTTAGTTCACTAATCGTAGCCTTTGGCTTCAACATGTATCTTAATTGGAATAGGTTAGGGTACAAGTATAAAGGGCCTGTATTGGATCAATTATCAAATCAAAACCAAGTGCTTTTTCCATTGCCTATAATACATTTAAAAGTAAATTACCACTTAGTTTCAAATATGTTTTGCTAAGTCCAAGACTAATTGAGATTGCATTTTACTTCCCAAATTTTTGTCCTTGCAAATGCTCAATATGGACCTATTAAACCTATAGGGTCTCCTTGTCAACTAGTAGCTTCCATATTCTTTTAGCTAAGAGAATCTTGCTAGATGGTTAAATAGTGTTTAGTCATATCCCACTTCTTCCTTGTGCAACATATGTCTTTTTAAGATACCTTACCTCTTGTTGCTTTATATGGATCCCCATTCCACATGAAATTTATTATCATATTTTTAATATCCTTATCCATTTTCGTAGGGAGGATTAGATGAGAGATTCAATAGTTGTAAATGTTGCGTAGAACTGTTCTTATCAACTAAATTATACCTACTTAGCTTAGTTACTTATTGTACCATTTTTTGAGTTTCCTCTCAATTTGTTCAAAAAGGGTTTGCAATCTTTGTAATATGGTTTTATGGTAGTAAATGGGATCCTTAAGTAAGTGAAAGGATTTTGAGCTACTTTCATATGGGAGATATTAAATAACTCATACTATACAGATTTTGCATCTTTGGAAATCATCATAAAGCTTCTTTCAACATTGATTTCAACTTTTGAAATTTTACTAAAATTGTTGATAAGATTTATCAAAATTGAAATGGGGGAGAATCATCCTTATAAATAGCAACAAGTCATCAGCAAAGGTCAGCTTAAACAATTTTAATATACTACAATTTTTGTGATACTTAAATGATGAACTGTGTGTAATGTTGTAAGCAGTGATTTGGATCAGAACCTCCAAATAAATTAGGAAAAGATAAGGGGAAAAATGGTCCCCTTACCTAAGTTTGAGGAGAAAACACAAATTTGAGATAAACTTTCTCCATAATTGTCGGATCGATGAGATATTAGATTCATTTACAAGCTAACTAGAAGGGAATAATTTTATAAAGACATCAAAGGTTAAATTAATTTCAAAAATACCGAAAAGTGGAGAAGTTGTTAGAGAAGACATAATAGGTATCAGATATGATGAAGACACGTACTGATTATAAACTAGAGAAGCACAATAAAGTTGGTACCGATTATAAACTAGAGAAGTATAATAAAGTTGGTACCGAAGTGGTATATGGATTGATACCAAACTTGTCATGCTTTTACATAAAATGTTATAGGACAAGATCGACGGTAGTTATAACTTGATGTTAGACATCGATTACATATTGCCTTGTGATGCATTAGAGTTCTATGATTAAATTGGCATTATATTGATGTTACTCTAGCATTGGTTCTTGTGTATCATTTCTAAAGACTTGTTAATTCTCAAGTTTAAGCATTTTATGACTCTATTTTTATTACTCTAACTATAAATACTTTTATTAGGTTTAACCTGGTGACTTTTGGAGGGTGTTTGACAACCAACTAAATTAAGTTTTTTCTATTCTTTCTTCACATCAAAGGAGGATTAAGAGCAGGATTGGAGGATATTGTGACAATTTATTTACTTCTTTGCTCTTATCATTTCTCTTATATTAAGGATGATTTATTTATCTTTAGTTTTGTTATGTTTAGTTGTTAAAATCCTTAGCTAGGGTTAGGGGATATAACTTGGGATGGATTCAATAATTCTCTAATGCATAATTTGATTATTTGTTTAGTTTAATCTACTCTTTATTCTTAGTTATTGGATTTATGTCTATTCACTATAGATTCAATCTTAAGGGTTGTATGAAGGACCAAAAGGTGAAGTAAAATTTGTGCACTAAGAGAATAAATATCTTAGGTCTATATTCATGCTAATGAAGTTCTTTCAAATAACTTGTATTTGTATAAGGAGATAGCTGCAAATTCAAACACTAAATCTCCAAACTAACCCTCAGGAGTATATAGTTCCTTTATATTAGATAGCATGAACATAGGCAATATGACATATGAAATAACCACAGTAATGTTAAGGAAACTAGCGTTTGCTACAAAATTGAAAAATATGCAAAGAGTTTGAGATATCCTACATAAAAACAAAAGTAGAGAATATTTTGTCACTTCTTTTGTCTTTTTATGGTTGTTATTTTTTTGATTTCTTTTATTACTATAGATTTTACTTTTATTATTGTTGTTAGAGATACTTACAATTGGAAAAAAATTTGCTACAAAACTTAAAAGAGATTTGTCCTTAAAATTTTTGAAGGTTGATGGTTTTACTTAAGTATATTTACAATTCCTCGTATAAAGAAGAATCGTTAAAACTTTAAACGTCAATATAAAAAGATATATATCTATATATAACTCGATATTATCTATAAGTTATGACATTATTAACTTAGTTTATTGCATATCTACTAATGCATTTAACTTATATTTATTATGTTAAGATGACATTACATTATGTTGTGAATATATATATATATATATATATATATTGAATTTTCTATTATGTACAACATAAAATAAATTTTTTTATTAATAGATAAAACGTAATTTAGTGTTGAGTAATCGTACTTTGAGTTTATAAATACACTATTTAAAAAGTTTATATTTGTATCTTGATTTTATAAATATAATATTTATTTAAAATAGTAAAAATACTAATAAAGTTATATTTTACTTTAATTTTAAAAACATATTAATTTTATTGCATTTAAAATTTTGAAAGTATTTATCTAAATTAAGTATAAAATATTATTTCATTGCCATGTACCACCTTTATTATATGTGTTTATATATCATGTCCTAATCACATGTACTGAAGTTAGTTAACTAGAAAGAAAATGGTTCTATTGTTCTCATTCTTATCTAATATCACATGTAACTAATATGCTACAAAAGCATATTGTCATACATCTGTTAGGAATATATGATTTCTTGACTATTCAATTGTTAGGTGGATTTAGTATATTATACCCTAGATTGTTTATTACATCATTCATTATCTCATTCTCATTATAGAAGTATTTTGTATTTGTACTGCGTTCTATAAAAAAGGTGGATCCTTTTGAATATATATTGATGTAAATTTGAATATATAATGATCTTCCTCATTTCTTAATCATTTTAATAAAATTAACTTGCTTTTATATAATGTCCTAATATATAAAATCATTCATGATTTTATAGTAATATTATAAGATAGAAAGCACTAATTTGATTCTTTAGAATTAGAACTTGAGTAAAAAGAGAATTTTTGTTTGAGGTTCATATAGCCTCGAAGGACCCTTATATAATATACATCGAGAATATGATCCTTATAGGTCAGTAATGCATCCATGGTATTATTTATGTGTGACAATAATGGCTTCATGTCAGGAAGGTCCATGATAAAAGCTTTACAACTTCTTAGAAGATTAATGAAATATTACAGGGAAAGAAAGTGTAAACTACATATGGTTTTTATTGATTTAGGGAAGGTGTACAACAAGGTGCCTAGGGAAATAGTGTGAAGGTGTTTAAAAGTTAAGGGAGTTCCTTTGATCTATTTATGGGTTATTAAAGATATGTATAAAGGTGTAAAGACTAGACTAAGGACAATAGGAGGAGATATAGAGCATTTTTCTATCGATATTGGGCTACATCAAGGCTCCTCATTGAGCTCCTTTTTGTTTATAGTGGTGATGGATAAGTTTACCATGAATATCCAAGGAGACAAAAGAGGGTGTTAATGTCAAGCTAGAACTTTGAAAGGATACATTAGAGTCAAAGTGCTTTAAATTGAGCAGGACTAAGATTGAGTACTTAAAGTGTAACTTTTCGAGCCATAGGTTAGTTACCGATATCAAAGTAAATATCTTTTCAAAAGTTATACCACAAAAGAATGTTTTAAATATTTAGGATCTATCATCCAAAAAAATAGAGAGATTGATAAAGACATAGTTTACCATATTAAATCAGGGTGGCTAATATTATTTTCGTACATATTAAAAGGAGACACCTAAATGATCTAGTGAGAAGATGTAAGAAAATTGTAAATAGAGGCTGTAAGAGGAAAAAAGAAAAGCCTAAGAAGAGTTGTGGGGAGGTAATCAAGAATGATATGGCTCTACTGGAACTTACCAAGGACATGACCTTTAATAGAAAACTTTGGCATACAAAAATACAAATAAAGTATCTCAAATAGAGAGATCCATGTCATTATCGTAGATCTTTTAAACATTTTTCTCTCATATTTAGCCTAAACGTTTAAATATATAGTACTTCTCTCTTAGTTATTTAGCCTAAACATTTCTTAACTTAGCCTAAACATTTTTTTTGTAATGACTTGTTTGATTTATTTATATATTTGTCTTCTTTCTTGTGTGTGTATTTATTTACTTATTTTATTTTTTATTTTTACTCCTCTATTTTTATTGTATTATTCATTTTATTACTTATTTTATATTTTTAAACATTTCTTAACTTAGCCTAAATATTTTTTTGTAATGACTTGTTTGATTTATTTATATATTTGTCTTATTTCTTGTGTGTGTATTATTTACTTATTTTATTTTTTATTTTTACTTTTATTGTATTATTCATTTTATTACTTATTTTATATTTTTATTGATTACATATTTATCATCATCATCATCATCATCATCATCATCATCATCTTTTATGTCTATTTTTATTTTACTTTTAATTGATCTTAAAAGAATAATTTTCATACTTAATATAGTTAGTCCGAAACATTTTAGGATATGTTTTCCTAAATTGATCAGTTCAAACCCAACATTAAAACCAAAATTTACCATTAATTGATTAGGTATGATAGTATTTCATATCAATTAAATGATAGCAATAAGCTTAATGAAATGGATTAAACCTTAAATTAAATAATTAAGATAGCTACAACTAGAATTTTGAATCCCCTTGAATCAAAATATTTGGATTTGGCCATACATAGCTTTAGTCCCATCATCAAAAATAGAAGAAAAGATGAAGGAACGAAAAAAAATACTACTAAGATATGAAACATAATGATATGGAAAGTTGTTGGACATATTTTTGTTTTCTTTTCCTACTCAAAACCTAGCTTGCTTATATCTTGCAAATATTCATATCTAAAACAAATCTAAATCCCTACGTAAAATAAATGAAAATAAGTTTTCTAATTGAATTCAAACTCTTGAAATGAATCTAACATTAAGCATGATCTCAACTTATCCATTGCAGCAATTTGCCCACTTTTTCCAAAATTTGTGCTTTTGACTAATAATGCTCAAATTTGATGCAATCTCCACTTTTCACCTCTTAAAAAAATAAGTATTAATTTTCATGTTTAAGCACCAAAATATAGCTAAAACAAAGGACATTATTTCACTTATATAGCCAAACAACATCTTATCATTATTGTATACTCAAAAGAAAACTTCTAAAAAAACTTACAGACGCTCATTCCAATTGCCAATTGAACCACTCTTGAACATAGAAAGCCTTAGTGGCTATAAGGTCAGCCTCCTAGAACACATAAAAATAGCTTATAAACAATCCCTAAATATGCATTTGACTTAGAATGAAAGTTCACCTAATTAGATATCCTTTCTTTGGGATTGAAATTGTGAGTCTGTAGTTAACAAATATATATAATACTCTTATATGATGTTTTCTCGAACCATTGTTGGTATCTTAGTTCTTATATCCAGTGCACTTCTTTCCTTTCCTTTTCTCGACAGGAAGAAATATTATTTTTGTTTATTTTGGACTCATTACTATACTTCTTGGTTGCTACCAAGCACCCCAATAATTCAAGCTTTTTCATTTTATTAGACAACTTAATAACTTGGATTTGCCTGTCTGGTTGTCCATAGAATTTGAAGGAGCAAACAATACTTTCGTACTAGTAGCTTATTTTATTTAGTTAGATAGAAGCTAAAAAGTTCTAGAAACTTTCAATTGAAGCATCAATACTAAACCCATTTCCAAACAACAATCTAAACCTTAGTCAGTCCCGGCCATGTGCAAGAACGAGAAAGGCACTTGTCCAAGGTCCACCCTTATAAAGCAGTATCCTAAAACTTTTTAATGCACACTCATACCAATGACTGTAGCATCAGTTGAGAAAAGATTTTGTATGCACATTCAAAAGTCACTACAAGAAAAATACCCATTTTGCGACGTTTAAAAAACGTCACAAATGTTAGAAAAACGTCATTGATTGTTAATCTTGACGTTTATGAAAACGTCGCCACAAACGTCGTTGATGGGGGAGTAAGGAAACGTTTTTCTCGACGTTTCGAAGAAAACGTCGAGGAAGCCTAGGCTATTTTTCGACGTTTTGGACAACGTAGTGAAAGCGTAGGGGAATGGGCGACGAGGGAATTAAACGTCGTGGAAACAATATAGTTTCTGCGACATTTATTAGACGTCATTGAATAATGGAAATCTGCGACGTTTGGGATTAAACGTCGCAGATGATAAATAGTTTAAATTTATTTTTAAATATATTAAAAAAAGTTTATTTTTAATAAATTTTAAATTTATATAATTAAATTTAAATGACACATCCGAAATTATTCATAATAGTGAGAATTATTAAAATTAAATTTGAAATTTTATTTGAATCCGAATATG
>JANIPN010000005.1:18355124-18371416 GCA_027478595.1 Erythroxylum anguifugum
TCATCCGTTCATCTTTGCACAACTCATTATTCATAGGGCATGCGTGAACCCTTAACCTCAGATGCGAAACCAAATGAATTAATCCGCCGCCCTGTAGCTCTCTCTCACTTTGCTTCACTCACGATTGATTGCCGCCACTCAGCTCCTTAATTTAATGTCCCTACAGTTCTTTTGTTTTCTCTCACTGCAGCTTTCTCCTTCTATTCTTCTCTTGGTGGACCATTGCCTCCAAATTTCCTATGCGTTGATTGACATTTCAAGACCCTCTTGGAGACTCACGTTGGCTGCTCATTATGCGTGCCCAGCTTTAATATCAACTTTGTCTCGCGCGGGCTCCAGGTTGACATCTACTAGGTCCCTCACATATTTGTCCTCAAGCTTTTAAATTCATTGTCATTGCCGTCACTTTCAATTGGCTTTCATTGATTTTTTAATCCTCACCTTCTATTCTTTGGCTTGTGCGTGATTTCCCTGCTGCAATTTCAAACTCTTGGCTGCTTGTACTCTTTAATTTTTGCTGTTCACTTTGATGTTGAAAGACCCTTACTCTTGTCTTTAAGTCCAGGGTCCCACTATCACATAAAGTTGAAATCCCCTTCTTTTGTTGTCCACGACACTTGCACTTGCCATTAGATTTCAATCAATTGGTCTTGTTAAGTCCACGTTCCAGCCTTATCAAATGAGTCACGTGAAGACCTCCAGCGTCACCTCTCTATTCCATGCGTGTGTCTTCATGTTTGCGTCTCAGCCATGCGTTAACCTCCTGTGATTTTTCATCCATGATGTGACAAATAAGAGGCAGTCCTTTAATCCTTGCTCTAGCTTATACTGTCCCTTGTACGTTGGCTGTTAAGAAACCTCCTTTGTTGTGCGTTCAGTCTCATGCAGTAGCTGTTTGTCTTCGTTTAATTGCTGCCTCAAATTTAATTGTTAGACAATCTCTCCACGTATCCACTTAAAATGCCCATTTAATGTGTCTGAGATGTTGAATTTCTCTACCCATTTACCTGTGCATGAATTAAAAAAAACTCTCTAATTAAAAACCCTCCTCGCATGCGATATTATTTGTGCATTTGCGTTTTCTCAAAAACGCCTAACAACACTATTGCGTGTGAAATGTCAGCGCATAGGATTTTAATTTGTGCCTTTAACAAAACATTTGTATTCCTTTTAGAAAATTGTCTTTTTGGCTCAAAAATATATTAACACATCCAACTTAACAGTCAACAAAAATTGAACACAAATTGAGCATTCAATCATAAAAACAGGATTAAAATCACAAGTAAATGCATAGAAAAAGATATAAAAATTCAATCCTATCACCCTCTAAAACTTCAAGAAAATGGAAGACCTAGCTTTGCTCTTCTTTTTCTCCTTTTTCTCTCCACCTACGACTCTCCCTCTCTTCTTTCCCTCTCAATTTCGTTTCTTCCTTCCTTCTAATGTAAGTCTCTCCTTTCTCTTGCCTTTTATACCCTCATTTAAGCCCAAAAGTCCCTTATGCCCTTAATGAAAAGCCTTGCCTAATAAAAACTTAAGTAATCTTCCTATATTACCCCTTAGGCAAATTTATCACTTCTACATTTCAATTAGATCACTTATGCCACATAACCTAATTACTATGTACATGTCAATTAATCTTAACACAATTTAATCTATCATGACCCCAAAATCATCTAATCCTGCTTAATCAAATAAAAAAAATCAGGGGCCAACAACAATTCACACCACAACACAACACTTGTTACTCTCAGTCACACCAACAAACAGAAACAGATTCCATGATTCACATAGAAAGATGGAAAGATGGAAAATGGAGTTGTCATTTTATTGGACACATGTGTCAAGCAGAAGTTGACATGTCAAAGGCAAAAGGTTAAATGCCAAATAAGGGTTAGGGTCAAAGACCATGTCACAGCCAATAGGCATGGCAAAATCATTATGCAATCCATTGCTTTATAATTGAATGCCTTGCTGACAACGTAGCAGTGATGGTAGCTTTGTCTTTCGACATCCCTCTTTTCTTAATTATTATTAATATTTTTGCTTATGGTTGATAGGGACCATACCTTCAATCCTGCCCTTATTTAGGGCAGTCCTGCCTTTGTCTGCCCGGCATTCAAGGCAGGGGAGTTGTAAACTATTTTACTCTCCATGTTTCAATGCCATGGCTTCTTCCTTTTCTGTTTCTTTCAACTTTCACAGAACAGCACTGCCCTTTTAATGTCTATATCTGTACGGTGGCTAGCTTTTCTATCCATTCTTTTTATAAAGATCATATTTGTTAGCTACTCAAAGAACATTATTGTTGTTTTTTTAAGTAAAATAAGAGCAAGTTAATAAACCAACACTCCAAAACATACCCAAATTCAATAATATGATATATTTTAAAATGATGTTAATCTAACGTTATTTGTATAAGATTTGTTTTCCGTTTGTTATCAAGTGAAGGAAATCATAGTTCTTCCTTAAACAAATTCCTTCTCGTTTATTGTTTCCTTTTTCTTTACTTTTTCTTTTAAGTGGAACAGCGTCATTGCAAGGAAATAGAAAACCTGGAACATCGGATATATTTTCTTTAGAATTTGAAGAAACTATAGTTTAGGTCTAAAGATAAAAATTCACTTGGATATAATGTTTCTTAATTATTACTCTAATATAGCCATTCATATAGTATTTCAGCAACTGAAGCTAAAGAACAAAACAACAAGTTTGTGTTAATTCCTATGAATACTAAAAACTTGAGGGGTATACTGATGAAGATGTAAGGAAAAACTTTTGCTTGAGGATGGCCAAAGCTCAGAGTTTATAATTTTTTAATCCTAAGTCGGAGATGAATGATTCATTCATAATTACTAGCTTTTAATGCATTGGTGATGGCACGATGTGACATAGAGTGAAACATGTTATCTTTGGTGGGAGACAAGGAGGAAGATCATCCTAACTACGTCATCTGTTGAGACATGTTTGTGTAGACCACCATTTGCACTGTTTAGTTAAAGAGACGATATAAATTGTATTTGTTGGACAATGTCCAATGTCTTATAATTGAAGAGTTATCCCAACAAATTTACCTAGATAGATTCTTCTTGACCTTTCAACCCTGTTTGGATCTTACACCTAGTAACTATATTGTGCACTTCCAATTGCATGTCATAAAATATTGTGAGGCCCAAAACAAAAGGACCAATTTGGATCTCACACCGTGTGGCGACTCAAAGTGCCATAATGTTATGGTTATAGGTGTCTGGTTTACCAGAGATGAAGAGTTATTTCCTCTTCCACTATAGTTATCTTAATATCCCAACTCTAAGGGAATAGATCTTTTGTACCACTTATTCTCTTTCATTAATTTTTATCTATTCTTTTTTTCTCTCTCTTATTTATTGAAAGATGAGATCTAATGGAACACCATAGGAACAACATAAACAGAATAGAAGATTTGTTCTGCAAACTTTAGAGGTGTCAAATATCATCTAACTTTTGTAATCAAATATATATGGTTCTGGAATTAAAAGCCAATATTTTGGTTCTTAGACAAGGTTAATTAAGCCACTTTCTATTCTTTATTAAAACCCGTTCAGGATACATTCCTGAACTACTAATGGCCTATTTGGTTTAGTGGAATAGTTACTCTATTGCTGATGTATTCCTGATGAATAATTATTTCTTTTGTTTGGTTAGAAAATAACGTATAGAATAACTAATCCCGGGTTTAGTTATTCCTGCACTTTAAGGACTAGCTAAAGATGCCTTTTCTATCTTTACCTATTCCACGACCACCTTTCTCCCTCTTTATTATTATTATTGTTGTTGTTGTTGTTGTTGTTGTTGTTGTTGTTGTTGTTGTTGTTGTTGTTGTTGTTATTATTATTATTATTATTATTATTATTATTAATGCAGTTAGTGGAGACTATAATAGATATTTTGATTTTTTGTTAGTTATTTATTTGTCATTTTAAATTTATGTTTTCAAACCAACATTGGCATGTATCATCATTAGAAATTCTTATGAATAAACTAAATTAAGTAATACTTATTTCATTCCACTCCTCATCTATTATATTTTTAAGCATAACCATTTCATTCCTTATTCATTCCAGCTGGTGAACTAAATACCCTGTAAAGGAAAGCTTGGATAGTAAGCAATGACATCATTACAATTATTTATGATCCGCATGGAATTATTGGGTTTTTTTCTCGATTTAAAAGCTTGTGAAAACTTATAACTTTTATAATATGTTAAAAGAAAGTTTACGATCCTAATTAATGATTTGGAGGTGGAGATCTTGATTCTTGTTGAAATGGTAATTGACATTTCAAAATTATTATTACATGGTGTATGATAGATATGAACTAGTTGTTTTATAGACCTAAATAAATGGATCAACAAATCAAATATCTCCACATAATGTAAGGACAAGTAATTTCATCTTAGGCATTGTCAAGTTATTATAAAAGCAATAACTATTTTCAATACTTTTTTTTTCTAAATATATGACATTACCTTTCTTTAACTTTACTAATTTGATTTTCAAAGTTCATATTTATTTCCTTAAATCTATCGGAAGGAAGCCCACAACCATACCCCAGATCTATCACACCAAATCTTACTATTAGACACCAAATCTTCATTAGGAAATGCAGCTCGTGCAAAATGAAATTTGGTCGTACGCATTTTGATTATTGTTCTAAGCTGAGAGGCTTGAATTCAAGTCTCCTGAAGGACTAAATTAAGATGGTAATGACTTTCGATTGAAATAGTTTACTATATGACATCTATTGTTTGCTTTATCTCTCGATCCAATATTCGAGAACCATTTATTATACCAGCCATAACCATTAGTCAATGCCAAGTTGCGCGTCATAGCCAAATCACAAAGTAAGCTAACAGAGATTGTGTTGTAATAATTCGAGGCATACATGATGAATCCATTGGCAACTGTGAGACATAAAGGACCCGCAAAATGGAATGTCTACAACAGAAGCCAAACATTGGGGAGAACATCCTTAGAACGGTACGTACCTGTCATTGGTAGGATACTTATTTGCTTTCCAAATCCCAAATTCAGCTCATTTTTAATCAGTGCCCAAACTCCGAACTCCCATCTAGACCTATTGCTGCATTTGCTTTGAAGATGTTTTGAAATTATGATGCCGCAGAAGTTAAGTAGTGTAGTTTTGAGATATGCATCTATATACATAGTAATGTGATGTATGTGTTAGTATATTAAAACGTTGAGAGATATCATCAATTGTCCTTGACTAGTTAAGCTGAGCCAACATTTTAGGTAGACCAATAATCTTTTGTTTGGTAACCGGCTGCTTAAACTTTTAGAAAACGAAAACATAGAATATATGCCTAGCCTAGGTAAAGGTGCGTTTGTTATGACTTGCGCAAGTTTTTCCAACACAACCGTTTTATTATGTTTTCCAAAAGAAAACTTTAGACTTTATGCACCTCCATAACAAAACCTTTTTTTGCTTTTAAAGTGAGTGTACGAGGGATTAAAAAATGGGTCAGTTAGGCAAGCCCTAGAAGCTGGAAAGTCGTAAATAGGCATCAAAGACAATAATGCAAACAAATGAATCAACCAGTACAGTTACAAACTTACAGTGGTGCAGAAGCAAGCGGCAAAAATGACCCATTGAATGTGCGATTTGGATTCGGAATAGTTACCCAACACCTGAGCGGAAGGGCCTCTAAACTAATACTTTCCCTCATGTGTGTCTACTTATTTGCAGGCCCATTACAAGCCCCATTTAGCACCTGGAAATACTCAGTCAGTGATGCAAGTTGCATCCATAACCAAAACCAGAATGCCAATGTCATGTCACTGCAACTATACTGACACGACTTGCTCTCAAGTTTCTCAAACATATCCGACATGATGCTTTGCATATTTCAGGTGACAATGAATTTACAGAGTTCTCTGATCAATCTTGATAACTTCAGTCAAGTCCCTCTATCGGGAAAATCTAACATTTTGGAGACCAAGTTTATTGTCAAATATTGGTCGAGGTCCAAACTAGACGAGTAACCAACATAAGACGAGCTTTTTTTCCCCATCCAAGTTGGATTCCTCAGATACGCGTTTGTATATTCATGTGAAAATGAAGACCAACATAAGGATTAAAGTTCATGTTAGCAGGCGTAAAAGGAATATGTTGCCATAACTCTGATCACTCGCTATCCCCTCCAGCAGAGATTGTATCCGCCCTCCCAAGTTCCTCTCAGAACAAGAAAAGAGAAGGGCATTTCTTACATGTCACTCTTGGTATCCGATACCAATGAAACATTAGCACAGAAACATACTCAATATGTTCAGAAAAGAAAATATAAGCTGTAAAGAGAGAAAGAGAGGTATTTCTCTGCAATTATTCTAGTAGTCTATTGCTACAAAAAAGAATAAAGAACCTAACAGGAAGCAGCAGACCAGCCTCGAGTAAAGGAGCGATGGGGAATTCCCACTTCTCCTAACAAGAATAGACCGACTGATAAGAAAACAAATTTACAGAAGTTACTAACCAAATTTTCTACTTTTCACTTGTAGGAAGGTTCTCACGCCAAAGGCAGAAAACAACCTTGGCCCGAGAACCAGAAGAATAACATATGTGCAAAGTGCTCCAATTTGAAGCCTGCACAAAGAATAAAAATTTGACCTAAACTTGGTTAACATCTGCTGCGCTCCCCGAATCAATCTTTTGGATGTCCAGTCCGTATTGTTAGAACCCCATCAGAGAAAAAGAGTTAGCAAAATCAGGTTTTAGATGATGCTTCAAAGGCCGGCAAACCAATTTCTTGTCAGTTAAAGTGATCCAAAGTCAATCTATCCTGCTCTCTAACGAAGGGCCTCTGACTTTTAAGGCGTTTTGGCCCAATCTCTATTGGGGGCGGTTCCCTCATACTCCTTCCAAATTCATGATGGAAGTTGCGCGTTCTCTGTTCTCGTTGTCTATTTAGAGTTTCCTCATTAGCCAACCTCTTGAACTTAGTAGAGATAAGATTCGTACTTCCCTTGGAATCTGGAGCTTCTTTATGGTCTGAAGTGGATGTGAAAGTGCAATAAGCTTCATCATTCCCGCAGTATTCTGATGCCACCGTTTGACCACATCTTCCTTCAGGTTGAATTTTCTTCAACCGTTTAAATCCCTATTCAACAAAATGGAGAGAGTTAAATTTCAGGCCAGTAAAGTTAGGAATTTAAGATCAAGAATGCCCAAGCAGCAAGGTCGACAATGAAAAGCAACTTTTCCTAGACAGATTAAAGCAACATATAGATCAATCAAGTTAGAAAAAACTACTGCCCAAAGACAAACTAAAGTGCTCAAGGAACAACTACTTCAGTCAGCTGGTCTTGCGGCTTCAAAAAATTTAAAAGGTATGGAATCTCTACTTCACAAAGTAAAGAATTAGCTAAAAAAACAAATTATAACGAAGTACAAGATCTCAAGCTCCAAAAATATAATCAAGGGTTGAAGGGACAATATTTAAACTGTATGAGCATGCCCAAGAGGTCTCGCAATCTGAGAGTGCAATAAAATTTCAAATTTGCATTAAGTGCTCGAGATCAAGAGGTGCTGACACTTCTAACATCAATGTAGCTGATAATAAAAATTCAGATTCATCCAACAAACATTAAATGCTTGCTTCAAAGTTTGACTTTAGATTTTGAGTGCCTCAACCAGGTAAATATTTATTGTTGGTATGTTCAGGCACTATATATGGAGTGCACATATCGAGGAAATGTTTGCAAGAAGTTTCCAGTACTGTGGAGCAAGAAATTTTCAACATAAAAATAAACACCATCATTAACATACAATTCAGTGCTCCAGATCTTCATGTTAATGATGATCCAAAGATAATGTAGGTGCAATTACTATGGACAATAACCAACAAAGGAGGCATTGAGAATATTTAGGTAACAGAGCAGCTACCAATATAATTCTACAATAAAATCAGATATTGAATGGAAGTCATTAATAAAGAAAAGCTCTCTGAGCATTTGGTTAAAGAATATTTCGGATATCAACTGTTTTCTTCTCACCTGGAAAATTCCTTAAAGCGATATAATCCTAGAGTCAGATAATCGATAAGCTTCAACTATCTATAACACCCATAAAACCATAACTGATCAAACAGCATTACAAAACAGATTCTCAGCATTGTCAACTTGACTAACCGGTTTCACACAATGTATCTTTATTTTTAGTAGCAAAACTACCAAAAAATTCCATGTGGACAGAGAATTACAATTCCAAATATGATTTGAAGTTCATACACAGAATGGACAGAATATAGGACTCTAATAATAAAGCTTACCAGATTTTCAATGTGCTTTGAAGATGCATCATTTACAACTCTCCTTTCCACCTTCACAAAAGACCGGCGCTTAACCCTAAATATCTCTGAATCAGAATCATCACTTTGCTGGTCCACGTTAGGTCTAACATCTAATCTGCAAACATCAGTTTGCTGGGTACTTGGACATTGATCACGTGTCATAGACAAACGTGACAAGTCTTCACTGGTTTCTGTTACTCTTGGGAAACATTTTGAGCCAGAAGTCAATGCACCAAAGTCTGACTGTTCTTTCATCTGACAAATATAACCAACAAAGGTACGGAACTTTTTAAATAAACTGTTACATTGAAATGCTGATTTTCTAAATCTGTTATTGCACTTATGGTTCTCTAATGTACCCGTGAGACATATTCCAGAAGGACAACAAAGATAATGGCAGAATAAGAAAAAGGAGAAGAGAAGGCCCAATCTTACAATATTGCCTGCTGAAAAACTTTCAACTGGCTCTCCAAAGGAGGAAGATGCAACGCAAGAAATAGAAGGCTCTGAAATTGCAGGTCTGAGATTTTCAAAGCCACCCATGCGCATAGACTGGCTAAGCTCTTGTGTCTGGTATAGAGTTGTGGCAGCAATCTGAGCAGTAAACTCAAAGTTGATGTCACAATAAGGGGAGTATCCATCTGCCACACCCTGGACGGTATTTGATGATGGGTATGAATATAAATCATCAACACTTTTTGCTTGGCTTTGAATTTCCTCAGAAATTTCATCTTCCATCTCAAACTTTCTAGCTGCAGTTTCCATTTCCCAAATATCATCTCGCAGAAAAAGTGTATGATTCCTCCCACACGAGAAGTCAAGTGAATTAACATCTGGATAGTACGATAATGATCACCATGAGCAATCAAGAAGAGAAACACAATGAGAATCAACGTGCTCTAATAAAGAAGCATTACCATGGCGAAGACACACAGGATGCTGATAACAACTGCAGTTAATGAAAGCTACATAGCAGTCCCGTTTGCATAAGGTGCAAAGAATTGTGCCATAGGAATTTGATGTGAGGCCAGAGCATGCCCCGGATTTCATAAGAAGCCAGCGTGCACGATGCTGGAAACGTATCAATTTCACAAAAGCAATCCTGATGGAATGATGAGAGACCAAGTCTGCAGAAGAATAGTCTAAATCTTCAAGTTCTAGACTAGCGTCGAGGATCATAGCTTCTTTGCAGAGAAGTTCTTCATGAGGAAGTAAAGGCGTCCTCTTGAGAAGAGAATAACGCCGACTAGCCACAGCCCCCAGAGGGAACCAATCACCAATTGCAAAATTCACAGCCTCACCACAATTGAAACCTATAAATTCACCAACAATGAGTATACTTATAATGATTACATGCATAAAATAAAATCAACAGGAACCTTAGCAGATGAAACATCGTACCATGGCTAAATCCAGCATGATATGCTCTAGGGAAGGTTATTACGAATTCTCCAGGCTTTTGCACAGCTTTGTATACTGGAACATCAT
The DNA here is from genome assembly GCA_027478595.1 of Erythroxylum anguifugum. NCBI lineage: Eukaryota > Viridiplantae > Streptophyta > Magnoliopsida > Malpighiales > Erythroxylaceae > Erythroxylum > Erythroxylum anguifugum. Next base: position 18,364,957 of record JANIPN010000005.1, read on the forward strand.
GTTCTAACAAAACATTTGGAGGAAACAAAGTTGTCTTTCCCAAGAGAACATCAAATGCTCCATCCTCCCCCCCAGTTGACAAAATATCATGAGCATAAACATGTTCCTTGACCACCTTTTCAAACTTTAAAGCTGCGTGACCAGGAATTCCATACCATGTTTTTGATGCCCCACAATGATGGTAATTGATACTGATATAAAAAGAAGAATGTCAACCATAAGAATTTATGACCATAATTTCACCAAAGTTGCAAAATGGATGGTTAATCTATGTACCTGTACAAATAATGATCCTCAACGTGCCAAGCAAACACACTAAACAGCATTCCAATGTAAAGCATGGGATCAGTTACCCCCTGAAAGAATTGCATGCAAGCCAAGAAGGTTAATAATTAAGAGAATAATTACTATAGAAGAAATAGTTCCTTAGCTACTTACAGGAATGGCTGTTTCAAGAAGTCGCAAGATGGACTTTGGCAACCGTGAAAGTTTCTGAAATCAACAAGGGGGCAGAATTATTGATTGATCTATATGCAGCATTCATAATATAATAAAACATAAATTTTCCAAGACCCAAAAAGCAGAAAGCTGCTCTTTCTTATTAGAGTTTCTACTTGCAAAAAGGCAAATCAATGCACAGGAAAGTGAAAATGAATAAACAATGAGAACTTTGAAAGAGACAGACATCTCAGATAAAAAACTAACTGACACTATCTCACAAAACATTTTCCCCTCATACCACATAAATGGAATTACATCTGGAAACCTGTTTCGGGACAAAATTTAGAAATTAGAAATGGAGATAATCAACACCTTTAAATTCCATTTGCTAGTTCCAAGCGGATCAGTGGGAGAAGATGAAAAGGCACTGCCATCAACATCACATGCATATTCAACTGTTTCTGTCTTTCCACATGCAATTTCACGCCAAAACTCTTTCTCCAAATATGTTTCTGGAAGACAGCCTGCACTACAATATCTACGGGCAAAAAGCTTGTTTGCCATTTTCTCGAAATCACGAAATGTATAATTTCTGAAAAGGTAAACTCATATTACAAACCGGATAGGGCACTATACTCTAAAAATGCAGTTCATTATATGAGAAAAAATCCTTACCTTCCACTCATGAAAAAGGTGACTTTGTCATCAGTATCCCATTCAGCAAGACGAAGAGGTTGTACTCTGGTCGTGAACCTAAAACCTACTTGCTCCCTCATCAATACAACCCCAGCAGGAACAGAAACACTCAGAGGAGAAACAATTTTGCATATACCTGAATAGTGTGTTTGAGAACAGAATTAAGTGTAACTTTTAATGCAAGTTATCCATAAAATAATTTCCCACTAAAATAAATTTTGCAACATATAAAAGGACCATACCATATTTTGAAGCTTCTGGTGCTATTTTTTGTAAGTATATCAATGGATCCTCAAACTCTTCCTTTGTTGGTCGGTATACAGGACATTCTGGAATATTTTCGGTCCATTCCAGATCACTTGTATTGAATTTATCCACCTTAGGCTTCAAAAAGGCATCCTTCCCACTGGAAGCACTAAATCGAGAAAATGAATCAACAGTAGCTTGTAACCTAACACCACATGACGCTGAAGCCCTTAGACCATCCCCTCCACTTCTACTCATCATGTTAGTGACGTTCACAGCCCCTGTTGAAGACTCTAACTTCAACCGTTCAAGCTTCTTACGCTTCAAATACTCTAACCCATTTCTAACCTCTCTGGAAAAACATGATCTTCCTTCCACCTGCCGAAAGCCCATAGCCATACGGCAGATTCAGATATCAACATGACTATAGATGTAGAAACAGGACCAAAGCACAAAGTAGGTAGAGAATGAGCCAATTATTCCCCAAGTAAAACAATTAACTGACTAGTAAAATCTAGTCAGAAAGTTGGCATTCAGGTCATATTAAACAACAAACGACCAATTAATGAGTTGCCCACAAGGTAACCAATTGAAAAGGCATCTACACACCATGTTTCCAATACAGAGTTGCCCACAACGATTCATTAAGTCAAGGTTATAAGGCAGAGTTTCACCCCATGAGACACATAACATCATGAACGCTAATAACCTAATATCTAAATTCTTGTCTATTTTAATAAGAGATGCCCGATACAAGAATTTGAACTTCTAGATATTCCGTAATGGACCATAGTAAATTACCATATTACGTGTGATAAACCTACAAGACGCCACGGCAGTTAAATAAAAAGCTTCTTAGGAAAAAATAAAATTGCATGAACTTTTGACCAATCCCCTATGGTAAGCTCCTCAAACCAAATATTCCCTTTAAATATTTGCACCAGACGGAATCGCTTACCAAGTCAATCACATATGACCAACATGGAATTAATCATTTATCATAATAACCAAGAGCAGAAGAGTTGCTCACTGGACCCATGTTGAACTGAGAGTCAAAGAAGCATAAACTCTGTGCATGCACATTTCAAACACAAGTAATTTGACCTAACTAGGTCCAAGACCGTTTCAACCATCTAGCATTTACAATGATCTTTGCACCTTCCAAGGTTAAATCTTATCCAGAAATTCCTTTTAAACATGGTCAACCTCAATATTCAAGGAACGCCCGCGTCAATTTTTACTGCCTCAAACATCAACTGTAACTCAAAATCAATAGAAACCAGAAATAAAATAAAAACATCGAATTGTTCACCTTCCCAACAAAATCGTAGCTAATCGCAACTTCTAATTAAAATCCAAACCAAAAGAGTAGAGATTAAAAGACAATGAACCACGACCTCATGAAATTCCTTCAGCAAAATAAAATTATAATTCCTAAAAAATACAAAACGAAAAGGAAAATGAGACGAAGAGGCTCTAGTAGAACATGCATCATAATAACCCGAAGTGGGAAATTAAACCTTTTAAAAAGAATTTCTATAAACAAGCACGCAAAATAAAGGAAACAATTCCAAACTTTGAATAGGCCTTTGCAAAACAGAACAATGTCTCTAAGATCTGAACAAGAAAAATAAATTCCACAACCACTGAACGAAACGTCCGTAAATTGTGAATAAAATAACAAACAACAATACAAGCACGCATATGTGATTCACTAACCATTTCATGCCGCGAACGCTCTCTGTGCGCCTCCGTTTTTCTGCGAACTGTTAGGAAACAAAACGAGAACGAGAAAGATCGGAAAACCCGAAACCCGAACCCTAGATCACGATCTTCAACGATAAAACTTCAAAGCAATGCATTAAAAAGGAACCAAACAGCCCACATTCTCACAAAACGGGTAAAACACGGAGATACAGAGCCGAGTGAGGAGATCCGAAACAGTCGTCGAACAGGGTCGTGAAAACGTAACTGAACGAGCGGGAGGAACCTCAATTTGAAGAAAATAGGTTGTTTTCCGTCGGGAAAGCCAGAGGACTCGCCGGAATTGGAACCGGTTTTCCGGCGAAGCAAAGGAGTTTTCTGGTGGAAGGTAGAGAGAGAGAAACAAACAACGGACGATAGACAGAGATGGTGGGTAATGGCTTGGAAAACCGAAAAAGAGCCAAAAAGAAGATAATATATAGTTTTATAGCACGGAAAGGAAACATAAAATGGGGATATTTTATTTTATTATTGTTAATTACTTTAATATTTATGAGAAAATGAATCGAGTGAAAAAGAGAGAGAGAGTTGTGGAAGAAAGTGGTGGTTGTTAGGTGGTTCAACCAAACGACCTCGCCGGCCAAAACGCGTTTTATTTTGTGGTTGGGTTCATACGGGTCACGTTTCGCTTCTTTCGGACGCATTTCCGTTTCCACTGTTTTTACAATTTACGCCCCCAAAAACATAATTTTTTAACAGAAAGAAAATAATATTCTTCGGAGAAAGATGGGAATTTTAAGTGAGGGCGTTTTGGTCAATGTAGGCGACGGTTTTATCGAAGTTTTATGGGCTGTGCCGCGGTCAGAGAAAAGAAAGAGCCTGGAAGGACGAAATTATCACGTGCTTTAGAGAACAGTTTGGCGGATAATGAAGCGAGCAAATCCAACCGTACATCCCCCCTGATGGAAAAAAATTTTTGCACGGGCAGCGAAAGAGCCAACGTAGAAGATCTGAAATCAAAGACACATGTACTTTTCCCTTCGTCCAGCCGACTTTGCACAGAATCATTTCCACCAACCTTCTAATTAGTTAGACTACGTTTTCAGATGACACTTGTGTCCTTGTCTGGTAAACCGATTGCTCTCACAAAGCCCAAGGGCAGAATGGGAATTGAGAACTGGCTACGGCTTCCGTAATTTGTGTGAAAGGCTGACCGAGCGTGACTCCAAGCACGACGACAACTCGACGCGTGGAGAGATCTGGGTTCAGAGAAGTACAAGTGGCGGACAGACAAGCACCGGGTCTTATACGGATACTGTGGGTAGTGCTAGTGCCAGAACGGATTTAGCTGGCGGTTACAGCAGGTTTCACGGACCCATAGGTGACCGGTCCCAGCTTTTGTGCTCCTTTCTCTCACGCAAACCACTATTCACAAATTTTGATATCAAATCGTACTCTTGATAATTAATTTTCCATTTTTTAAAAATTAAAAGCAAAAGTGGAATGGGTTTCTCTCTCTAAAGGGGATTGGAGGACAAGGGTTCTTTAAAAAGTTAGGTTGGAGGTTGGTCTAATGATTAGTTTTCCAGTCAGCGAATACGAGGGCATTGAAAGCAAAGAGTTAATAAGTTATTCTTTTGGCATTTCATTTGGCGGCTCGGCTTGTTTCACACCCCACCCCAGTCAAGTCAATGCTTTTCTCGCGCTCATTGGCTGGGCTCGGCTGCCTCTGCTCCATTCGTGGCTTCGTATTGCTTGTAGTTTTATCAAAAGAAATTTGAGAATTCAAGCCTAGTTAGCTAAAATTATATATATACCTAAGTGGAGAGTATAAAACAGAAAGAGGACAGTCCTATTGGATTGGAATATAAAAGGAGTTGGTAGTGGTACTGAACTTTTGGATGTTAAAAAGGTTGTACAAGTGTCTAGATTGTAAACGTCTTTTTGTTTTTCTTTTGTGCTTACTATGTTCAGCCATCAGCCCCAAATGTCACGATAATCACTTATGGGAAATGAAATGCGTGACAACGAGCTGTGCTAGATATGGAAAGCCATGAATTAGGAATAAATGGGAAATTGGGAAGCTGACAAAAGAAGCCTTTTTTTCTTGTTTGAATTGAAGTAACTACCATAGTGTTGCATTTCCATCCATATAAACTTTTACACTACAACAAATACGGAAAAACAATTACGACAAAACCGTACTTATAGCACAAGGGACATATATCTGCTTATCATATCATTTTTAAAACTTCAGAAGTTTTATTAAAATTTATAATATTAATTAAAACTATAAGAATAATAATTAAATATTAACATTTTAAATTTATTATAAATATAATTCACAACAATAAACTTTCCCACTCCTTCCAAACTCTCTCCCAACCAACAGTGTTAAAGTCGTGGGGATTGGGGAGGGTAGTTTGTAGTTTCCGGAATTTGTTAATATTGTAGGCGTTACATTTCTGGTAGTGCCCCATTTGCCATCGTAGCCACCAGCAAGCAGAAACTGACAGAACCTCGATAAAAGGATACCAACTTCATTAAATGTTGTGAAATAACCCAAGTGGTCAATGTAAATATGAATGATTTCATATGTTAAATTATACCCTCACGTTTGCATATCTCGAGGATCGAGTTTAGTACATGAAACAAAACCCGAAGAAAAAAACTTGGCCCTTTTGCTTTTGTTAATAAAGAAAATAGAAATTGTTGATGTTGATGTTGATATCCGAACCCCGTGAGTATAGATGCAAGTGGGGCAGTTTATGAGTTAGGACTATCGTTTAATGTGGCTCATGTGTACCCCTGTCCAAGTTGAAGAACAAGACAGCTTGTATGCTATCTGATCCTCTTCTATATGCCTGTCTAACTAAGCTGGTCATTTTTAAGTAGCTTCTCCGGTTTAATCATTGTTTTATTTTAGGTTAAAGACATGCCAAGTCTGTAGCCGAATTGTTTAAAGATAGCTTGCAGGGATGTTTATAAATCAGCCAAACTTATATCATGCTGAGTGATTAAAAAAATATTAAATAAAGCAAGTAAAAAGAGATTAGGTCTGGAAAGTATAAACTTAAAAAAGAATGTATAGAAAACAAATGGGGTTGGCCACTGGCACCTCGCTCGCGGTTTATATAAGCATGTAATTAGATATGTATGAGTTTGTTTCCAGTGGCTTAGTTACAGATCTTGCCGGCTTTTCAGGTTTTCCTTTTATTCTTCTCTTTTAAATTGAGATATTGAAATAACTAAACTCATAGATTTACAAGAAAAGATGTCCTGAGATGTTTGTTGAGATATGAAGTGGGAGTTTGTCCCACATCGGATAAAGAGAGGAATGAAGATTAATATATAAGCCTAAGGAGCTACTCCA
>JANIPN010000005.1:18371516-18383058 GCA_027478595.1 Erythroxylum anguifugum
TGGAACCTCACTTGGGCTTATATGTGGTCTAGCATTCCTTCTCGTATGGGCCTGTAGGCCCATTGTAAATTCTAACAATGTTGCAACAATCAGTTCTCCGGACAATGTACCATGCCAACTCTTTTTCTAGTATAACTTTTGTATGAATTTCAGCATTTCTTGGACTCAAAAGGTGAAATCAGCCACCCTAGCTGTTCCCACATTCGGGCCCGACCAGATTGTGAGGGGTTAAACCACGGTTTGATCCTAGCCAACTTCTCGGAAAGGCGGGCCAGCGTTCGGTGTGCACAAGGAATCATCACATTGAATGAACTCCCACACTGCCGCTGCCGAGACTCGAATCTAAGACCTTGGACTCAATTTCCTTCCCAATGACCAACTGAACTACCCGTGCGGGCTGAATTTCTAAAATTAGGGAAGGGCTATCTGAGCGCTATCATACAGTTCACAAGAACCATTTTATCTTCTTTCAAAACTACAATTACTTATAATGAAAGCCAAAAGTGATCATTAATACCACGTTGATCCACATATTGATTTCGAATAAACAGACAGCCATTTTTGGGATCCTTCAACCCAAAAGACTTGGCTTTAAATTCAACCAAAGAGATTCTTCTTTATAACGATTTGGCATCAAGAGCCGATTTCAGTTGCACTGGACTAAAGAAATAATGCATGAAATTTAACAATTCAATAATGAAGCCTTTTAACTATACGTCTCACCAACTATTCCTTTTCTGTAATAAAAAACCTATGTTTACTTCTATCCAGTTAGATCCACCACCTTACCAACAGCACTGGGGAATAGTTTTTGGAATCTTGGTGACAGTAGGTACCTCAATGCAATAAAGATATGTAGAGTATGGCCTTTTCTTTTCTAATAGGTTAGCTTAATATTATTATATAGTACAAGACGTGGCCCTTTGGTGTACTCAACCCAATTAGGTTCTCACCAAATGGAAAGCTGAGTAAACAAAGCAAAAAAAAAAGAAGTTGGGTCACCATTTGTGCATTTAATTATCCCAATTACGAATAGTCATGTTACTGCTAAATGTGCTCAATGAAGTCCTAATCAGTCTTGTCTAAGGCGCGGACAGAAGTTAACGTCCACGAGTTGCAAGGTGTCGTAACTCGTAACAGAGGTGTGGGATTATTATTATTATTATCATCTAAATCAGGTTAGCTGTATATAGTTGTCGTGTCGGTTTTTCTACCGCTAGATTCCCGAGTGATTTTGGGTATGAATGATCAGAAATAGTAGGATCAGAATTTCACTTTTTTCTTAATTGCATTATTTATTAGAAAATAATGCCTACAGAAGATGCTTAATTCTAATTCCAATGCTCCGTAGGATCTTGGACTCGTTTTCCAGTAGACAGAGAAAAAAAAAATGAAGTTTAATATCTTAACGGGTCCAGAATTCCCAAGATGGGTTGACAACATATTTACGTCACAATGAACGCAAGACTGAAGAGTCAAGAGTCAAAAATGGGGGAAGAAAAAGAGAGATTTAATTTTGAATCATTAATTTGTAATTATGGACTTGCAGGTTTTAGACCAATTAGTTTGTCGAGTAAAAAACACTGCACGTGGTCAAACTCACCTCGACGTGTGGAATGTTCCACAAAAGATCAGAAAAGCTTCATTTTCATATGAATATAACCAGGTCCAAAACCTGGAGTACAAGGATTCAGAAGCTGACTGGTTTTACAAGACACTCACAAACAAAGTTTGCCGACACCTTAGCAAAAAGCTTCACGGAAATTGTCCACAACGTGACACACGGTATTGATATCTGCTTTGTTCAAGAAGTTTTTACATGGAAACGGTCAAGGGCTAGGAAAAGCGTTTCAGCGTTGAACCCACCTGACCAAATCTTTGAAATTCTTTTTTTTTTTTTTCCAGTTCCATCGAATTGACACACACGACTTTCAATGTCTACGTCTTAAGATAAAAAATGATTTTTTCCTCCTCCTTTTTTAGCCTTCTGGGTCAATTCCCTTTGGCTATCTCTTTATCAAAACCACCTAGCTACAAAAAGTTCAGGTCTTGAAAAAAGCTTGGGTTTATGGCATGGAAAGCTACCACGTAGTAGCCACCCACGAAGAAAAAGGGAAACCCAACTTTATAATTTGTTTGCAAGTTCACATGAGTTGTGTTAAGCGCCAAGCTTTCACATTAACATAAGCTTATGATTCAGTGCCACATCTAGAAAGTTTGTAGGTTACATCCACATGGTGGGTTACTTTTATTTCCTTCCAAGTATTCTTTTAACATGTTGTTGGGTTTGTACCTCTCTTTTCTGTTCCTTATATTTATTCTATTGCTAGGAGGTACGAAATGAGAGGGCCAATTCTAGGTGTCGTGGGATTGTGCAAGGTTCCATAGAAAACCATAAGATTCTTTCAAATTGTCATCTTTGTTACAAGATTCTTTCAAATTGTCATCTTTGTCTGGTTGTGCCTCTTGTTTTATTCTATTCCTTTACTTTCATACTGTTTGAACTTTCGTGAGTTGTGCCGGTGAAATGGAGGATTCCCATTGCACGTCAACCTGTCCTCTCCATTTCTTTGCGCCTGTAAACTTATTTTTCTGTTAGTGAGCAGTTCCATTTTCTGATGGACTGTCAGTCAATGCCCCTACAGTCCAGACCAAGGATTGGATCTTCATGGGTTTATTTAGTCTATGCCACTTTTAACCTAGATTCTCCATAATTACAATTATATTGTGGGAAAAATAATTCTTAGAAACAAGAGAGTTATTATATGATTACGTTAGGTATAACATCAAGTAGACAGACGAGAGAAAGATGAATGGGAAGATTAAGTTAGTTTTTTAAATATTATTTAATTTAACATTATTATAATTTGACATAAAATTTCAATTACATTTGACCTAGTTAATTTGACACTTGAATTATTTTTAAGAAATTTAAAAATTTTAGTATTTTATTATCACTTTTTAAAATTGATACTATAATGATAAAATTATATAAAGTTTATTTTTTTAATAATGAATCTTTTTAACAACCATGTGGTCTTATAAGGACAAGGCATATATCTGCTTTAGTTAAATTTATAGTTGGATAAGTGTTTACACCAGGCAAATGACCTGTAGTTCAGTTAGCATTCAATACTGGATTTAGCATTTCCTAAACAAATTTTTTTTTTAGGGAAAACCATTGCAATAAATTAAAGAAAGTTAACAATACAAATTGGTGGGAAACAAAAAACTGAAAATCGGAAAAAGATAAAGAACAACGAGTAAGCCTATGTACAATCACATTGTCACGACGACTTATCCAAAAAATACTGATGTCAAGACGTTGTTCTTAAAGAATATGACAATTCTGAATAAGGGACCCAAACTCGAACCAATCGAAAACATCATTACGCAAAGCATGCACCAAACTTTGAACATCGGTGAACACCACTCAAGCCAGAGTAATTGTAAGTAGACGCCTGTTGTCGCTGCCCGAGTTAGCATTAGGAAGTAGGAACGCACGCTAGGGGCAGCCCAATTAATTTAAACGCATACCCTTTTCTTCAAAATTATTTGTGTTATCCAATTGTTGCCTAGCCTACTAAAGCTACTTAGGCCATCTAACGATGTAACCTAATCTTGAAGTACGTATATGCCTGTCTCTATCAACTAAAATACTTGTCCAAAGCTAAGAAAAAGTAGTTTCCTGGTTTTTCTCCGGAATCGATCGCTAGACAATGGCTATACATAATACTGACCCATCTCAAGCTGACTGGCGTTTTAGATAGATGGTCATTGTTGTTGGGCAAAGAGACCAATGACTGACCTCAATTATTCTCATCTTTTCGGCTTGGAATCAGAAAATAACAGTTGGCTACGATTGGTATGCCCCTCCCTCTGTTATGAATGGATTGTTGTACACCTCAACTCAATGCTATTAATAACTAGCTTCCTTTTCCTAGACTGGCCAAGTAAACGGGGTTGAAGATAGCTTCTTTTATTTCAGTTTCAAGACAAAATGGCATCAGATAAAAAGTCCTGTTGTTCAATGCTAACCCCACATGTCTTACTCAACCGTCTAAAGATATTTGTGAAGTAGCTTTCTTCATTTTCTACTTTTGGTTCAAATGTAAATGCCTTACTGATAAAAGGCAATTGGTTAGATGCTATTGGAAATTTGGTTGTTTCCCTGGCTGTTGCAATCATTCATTAACATGATTGGACCCTCCAAAAGCACCGCATCATGTATTTCGGTTCTCAAGTAGATAAGGTAGGTGGGAGGAAGGAGAATTCAACCCTAGGTCTCCAATATAAGGAAAGATAAGTAGCCCCTAGGCACCTAATTCATCAAAGACGATCAAGCGACAGTCATGATCAACCATTTATGGTAATTACGAGGTCTCTCATCCAATATTTTACTGACGTACTATCGCTTAGAACCATATTCTGCCCTTGAAGGCTTTCATACTCATCTGCTTTCAAGATTTCTTCTGACAAAGTTAGATGTGAACTTTTAGTCCCAGAATGAGATAGAAGGTGTAATATACTGACTTGCAACTTCTTTGGATAGAAATGTTTTCGAGTAGGGACGGGTATGTCCAATGCCGGCGTCTTAAATTTGGCTAGGTTTGAAATATGTTTTGATCAAAATAACATTGATGTCGACTTGAATTTATTAAAATTACATATTCGATTGATGTTATTATAAGCAGTCAAAATTATTTTGAAGGAGAAAATAAGAATTATCAATCCTTTTAAATTAGACTTCCACCTTAATTTTAGTCCATTTAAGTCTAATTAATCTATTAACTTTATGTTAGATTGAACTGAGTTTTGTACTTCCAAAATAGCTCTAATTGTGATTCAATGTAATTAAGTAGACATATGTCAAGAAGAAGCCTATACGATCAATCTCAAGTTACAACAAATATACTTGCATTGCACGTTATCTTAGATTCTTAGGACTAAAAGGGAAGTGAAGAAACAGTACAAAAGCAATAAGGTAAGGTGCGGTGCTTTACTTTTGTGCAACAACAGAACTAATTATGAAACTTAAGTCAAACAGTAGCAGTGACAAAGTTGATTAACAAACCATTAATATTAGAGTAATTAAACATGAAAATGTTAAAAAATTTATAAATAATATGATCAATTATCCAAACAACTAGACTAATATTCAAGAATAAAGGAATGACCATCACGAGGCCCAAAGTCTTGCATTGGTTTCGTTAGGAAATCTAAAAATATTGGCAAACGAATTTTAGCAAAAAGTGTTGAACAATGACATCTTTGATTGATAGCAGTACTTTTTTAATTTACAAATTAATTGACTTTGTACTTTGTAATCTGATTATGGAAAAGTAATTTTCCTTGAAGCTTTCTTGCTAGCTGAAGGATAAGATCAGATTAGATGTGGAAAGTGCTGAATAGAATGTTGAAATTAGTGCTATTGCCACAAGAGAATAGAATGTTGAAATTATAAATTAAGGACAACAGACCTTAGATTTGAGGAGTTTTGTTTCCTTTCCTTTTAGGAGTTTTAAGGAGACAGACTTGGCCCACGACCTTTTAGCTCTGTCACTATCTCTCCCTTAAAAGGGAGTCATGACTTTTATTAGCTAAAAGAAAAGTGTTAAGATTAACTTCATAGATCATTCTGCGTAAAAGACAGGCCGTTTGATGATTGCCGTGAAATAGGTCTTACAAACATTGAAGCATAATTAGATTGAAGAAAAGCCCACTAACAAGTATTTGCATTTTTTTTCTATTTCATAACTCAAACACAAGGCATATCGAAAGGGAAAAGCATAATAAATTAAAAATATATTTCATTTCTGAGTTATTTATGCTTTAGACTAAGATTAATACAGCGTCCTCTGAACTTGATAAGGTATCGACCATTGATTGGTTAAAATAGGACATACATCAAGGGTTTGTTTTGTTTTGTATTACATAAAACTCAATTCTTCCAAAGAAGAGAGGTTACTCTTATTATTGAATTCCCAATGTGAAGGGCAAAAAAGAAGTAATCACAAAAACAAAAATATAAGAAAGATGTGTGAAGTGAAAAAATGTTGAGAAATACGTATCACAGCTTTCCATTTCCATTTAGGGCACAGAAAGCCCATTCGGTGTTCCTTTCCGTGAAGCTGTTATGTTGCAAGTACAAACCCAAAGCCCAACACAAGTGCTGGACTTTCTTGTAAGTTTCATCAAAAGTTACTACTTCACAAACACCAGCCGTGCCAGTTGCTAAGTTTTGAGTGGGGTCAGCAATGCCCTACATAACCGTCCGAATAGTAGATCTTAGGCCTGGGATCAAGAAAGCCCGATCAGACATTGGGGTCAGAAGCCCATTTTTTTGAAATGGATTGTTTAAAATATGTTTTTTAAAAAATGTATATATTAAGTGTCCACAAAATTGTGAAATCAATAAGTTCAAAATAAATTTATTTTAACAGAAATAGAACAAAAAATAGTATATATAAAATGCCACATTCATTTAATTCACAATTTCTTAATAAAATGTATTTTTTAAAAATTTATATATAAATGTACATAAAATTTTGAAATGAATAAGTTCAAACTAAAATTATTATAAAAGAAAATGAAACAAAAAATGGTATATGAGAAATGTCATTTTCATTTAATTAACTTAATTCATACTTGCTTAAGAAAAATGTGTTTTTAAAAAATTATATATATTAAATGTACATAAAACTCTTACCTCTTCTAGTTAGCCTATAATAGGTAATTCCATATTAGTATTATTATTATTATCTTTGTCATCATCATCATCACTATTATTATTAGCACATATATATAGTTATTATTTTTATTTTATAATTTATAATTATTTGTATTTATTTATTTATGCATTTGTTTATTTATTTATTTATTACCATTTTATTATATATATTATTTATTTTTATTATCATTTTTAATTAGTATTTTTCACTATTATTATATATTTATTTATTTATTTTTCAAGCTTAGGTGAAGTATTTAGATCCTTTACACAAGGTCAGGCTAGAGATGTATGCGATTGTAGGGAGTGGAGCAAATAGGAGGATAGAGGAGGGGCTAATACGATGAAGAAATTTTGAAGTGGCGGTAATCCAAAAAACAAAGAGATGGGAGGGGCAAGGGTTTAATTAGAGACTTTAATTTCAATTGAGATTTTATAGTTAAGTTTCTTGATTAAAGATTTTAGGACGTTTAGTTAAAAACTTATGTAAAATTAAAAAAAAAACAAAATAATTAAAAATTAATAACTTTAATTTTTTTTAAAAAAAGTTTTCTAAATCCTATTATGTCACGTGACATACAAAGCCTACAATGACTTGGCACTTAGCACTTAACAAACTAAAGTTTAACTTCCTTAAATTTTTGTCCATTTAGGGTTTATTTTAAATGTTCTAAAAATGTTATGATTAAAATTAAATACTCTAAAACATTAAGGTTTAAGTTGTATTTTGATGTTTAAAAAAAAAAAGGTTGTATTTTGATAAAAATAATATGATTTAAATTTCATTTTTAGCCTAAAGGTTAGATTAAGGACTCATAAATTTCTATCTTTATCTACATTATATTGTACAATCAAAGATATGATTTAAATTAAATTAAATTAAATTACTTAGTTAATTATTATAAAGATAATAATTTCCTAATCACTTAAACTTTATCTAAAATATTGTATTCAATATATAAAGATAAGTCAGTAATATGCCATAAAAAATATGAAACAATGTAAGGAGAGCAATCCACTTAATATATAAAGGGGAGTTAAACTTTTTGTAGCATGAAGAGAAAACTATCTATTTAATTTAAGCTTGATGGTGTTTAGAATCTTGACTGAATATTATTAAGATATCAATTTTCATGTAAATGGAAGCTATATACGAAGGAAATAAACAAACTAAAAATACAAATTTTATGTGGTTCGACTAATATGTGACCTGTATGCACAAGTAAGGAGAATGATTTATTTTATTATGGTGAGAAGATAATACAAAGAGAATAATATGAAAACAATCTCAACATTGTACATTCCCTATTAAGGGAAAGTAAGGTTACATATAAAGTCTAAGAATAGTGAGATGCATGGAATGTGGTCGGGGAGGAAAAGGTTGTAGAGTAAAGCACGGATAAAATTCATACCGGTAAAAATGGAAAAAAATGATCATAAAGTTTGCTTAAAATGACAAATTATATTTTAAAGATTCAGAACGTTCAAATTAAACCTTATCATTTCTAAAATGTTTAAATTGAGCTATATGTTAATAAAAAGAAGTTATGAAAATATAACGTTGTAAATATGTTGTTACGTTATTATTGATGTGACAAAATTTTTTATTATTTTAATATTATAGTAGATCTCACAGCTCGTATATTTAAAATTAACTATTAAAATATTTATAAAGTTAAGTATATTAAATATGATTTAATTTAAACCTATTTCAACCAAGATAAATTAAGAAAAAAAAGTTGTAAGGTGATCGCGATACCTCTGCTCCGGCGGCATCCTCTGCTCCGGCGGTCTACACCCAAATGCGATTAGATGCCACGCCCCAATAGCCAAGCAAGGAGGCCACCACCATCCACCAAACACCTTTTGGTCATCGTCAGTCATCCACCAGCCTCTGTCAGCGCCGCCCCTCCTCTGGCCACCACCAACAGC
Source organism: Erythroxylum anguifugum (assembly GCA_027478595.1). NCBI lineage: Eukaryota > Viridiplantae > Streptophyta > Magnoliopsida > Malpighiales > Erythroxylaceae > Erythroxylum > Erythroxylum anguifugum. Next base: position 18,380,179 of record JANIPN010000005.1, read on the forward strand.
TCTCATTCCTGCCTTCAGCCCACTGCCCACCGCCACCCTACCACCTTGCCTTCTGCCCTCCCCTCCTCCGCTGGCGACGGCGCTATCGCCGGCGCGTCAGCCCACCCCGCCACCTCCGATGGTCGCCTCCCCACCCACCAAACCCCATTCGCCTCCGACTTCCCTGCTCTTCTCCAATCTACAACTCATTCGGTCCAACATTCTTCCAACCCACCGGGATCTAGGATCGATTTTCCAGCCTCTGACAATCTCCCAGCACCTCCTCCTCCCATTTCACCACAGATCTGTCCAACATCCCTCTCAGCTTCACCGTCTACCCTTCATACACAGCTTACCGTCGGCGTTTCACGCCCTTGCGTCACCGGCGCCGGGGAGGGAGCTGCTGGTTCTCGTCGCCCCTCACCGTCGGCTTCCCCTCGTCAGGGTCAGGCGACCACCGCAGTGCCTCCTCCTGCTGCGCCGTCTCGCCCTCCGGTGGCCTCTGCCCTGCTTGCTGCCGTCGCCCATCCACCGTCGACGTCTCCCCTCCCCTCTGCCGCTGCTGGTCCGTCGACCGTGAAGCCTTTGGAGTCCATCCTTGGGCTACCATTGAAGTCTCCTGCTTTGGGCCCTATTGGTGGGCTGCATGAGCCCACCCACCAAGCCTCATCAGCCCTTCATAGGCTGAAGGGCCTTCCCTTGCCTTCAAGCCCACCTCCACTAGTAGGAAGGTTTGGACTCCAGCCCACCCAGATTGAAGGAGCTACTGACTTACAGACCCAGCAGTCCCAACAGCCCAACTCAACAGCCCCTGGTGGAGGTACTTTTAATTTTAAAAATGCCCTCTTGAAAAATTCATTAAATGCCCCTGCTCGTCGTCTGCATGCTAAACCTAGGAAGAACTCTGGCACAAAACCCTTTGACTTCTCTTGGGCTGAGAAAGTCAGTATCATTACGGATTCCAATATTGGATTCCGATTTCCGATTATGGCTGGCAAACCTTCGGGCGACATGCTTGAGCTTCCTGATGACTGCATTGATGAGAGTCTGCACCAGTGGACTCGTTGTTTGGTTGGTTTTTTTCCAGGGCATAGCATGCCCTTTCCGGCTATGCGGACCCTCGCTACACGTACCTGGAAGACTCTAGGGCTTGAGGATGTCCTCTCCACTGGTACGGGTTTCTTTTTATTCCGTTTTGCGACTGAGGACGCTGCACAGGCTATCCTCGAGCGGGGCCCGTGGCTTTTTGGGGGCAAAGCCATCGTGCTTCAACAGTGGCACCCCCACATTGAATACGATAAATCTCGAGTGTCCCGAGTCCCTGTTTGGGTCCGTCTTTATGGGTTGCCATTTCCTTTATGGAATGAGCGCAGTCTCGGCCCCATAGGCCATCGGCTCGGGCAACCCCTCTTCTGTGACCGGCATACCTCCGCTCGCACCCGTCTCAGTTTTGCTAGGCTCTGTGTGGAGATTTCTGCTGACTCTGAGCCGGTCCGGGAGATTGCTTTTCGATGCAAGCTGAGTCCTGAGCCGATTCGCATTCGAGTGGTGTATGAGTGGACACCCAGGCGATGCTCTACGTGTCACGTTTTTGGACACTCTTGCGCCCCTCCACAGCCTGCAGCTCCTCCAGCCACTCCTCCTGCCCCCGAGCTACCAGTTGTGTCTCCTGATGCTTTGCCAGTGCCTCCGGCGGTAGTGCTGGCCCCTATGCCTATCCAGTCCGTAGTTGCGCCCCTTCCGGTTGTACCTCCGGCAGTTGACCCGGTCCAGCTTCGAGTTTCGCCTATCGCCTCCCCCGTGCCCAGGGCTGTGATACAGCCTCCTCTTTTGGATGGTTCGGGACCCTCGGCTGCCCCAGCTACTGTGCCTACCGTTCGGACCCCTCCAGCTCCCCGTCGGCCTGAGCCTGTACAGACGTGTGTTAGCCAGGGTCGGACGCCTAGTTCGGAGGTTTCTACCGAGGTGCGATCCCCACCTAGCAGGCTGCCCTGTGTCCTCGATACTGCGGCCTCTATTCTCATTGGCAGCCATGGTTCTCGTTTTGCTTGCCATTTTGGCACTTTTCCTATTGGTGACTCGCCAATCCCTATTCCGGGGTTGCCGGGCGATGAAGTGAGTGAGGGGACCCCCCTCTCTGATTTCTGTTATCTTGGTTTATATTCCATTTCTTATGATAGGCAGCTAGAATATTAGGGGCCTTAACGGTCCTCACACTCAACGAGCAGTTAGAGATTGGATTCAGCATCACAATCTTGGACTGGTTGGTCTCTTGGAGACTAAGGTAGTTTCCTCCTCCTTAGTGGGTGTAGTTTCGACTACTTGTCGTGGCTGGGATCACTTTAGTAATGTGACGGATCAGGTAGCCTGTCGGATTCTGGTATGTTGGGACCCCAGTTTGTTTGAGGTTCGGCATTTGGTGTCCACTCTGCAGGGCATTAGTTGTGAGGTGACTCGACGGTAAGAGGGTTCCGTCTTTGGCTTTACAGTAGTTTATGGCTCCACAGTTCCGGGTACTAGGCGAGAGCTTTGGGAGTTTCTCCACGGTCAGGCTGACCGATTTACTTCTATGCCTTGGTTGGTGATGGGTGATTTTAATGCCATTCGGACCGAGTTGGCGGGGATATCGGGTGGTATCGGCATATGGATGAGTTTGGGGAGTGTTTACGCGATGCTGCGTTGCTCCGCCTTCCTTACCGGGGTCTACGTTATACTTGGCATAATGGTCGAGAGGGTCAGGACTCCATTCTCCGACGTTTGGATTGGAGTTTTGGCAACTCCACATGGTTCACCTCATGGCCGAGTTCTTTTACAGAGGTTCTGCCGCGTGATATATCTGACCACAGCTCTTTAGTGGGTCCGTTTGGTTCCCCGCGTCGCCGGCCTCCCACTCCTTTCAGG
>JANIPN010000005.1:18383158-18393190 GCA_027478595.1 Erythroxylum anguifugum
GATGGGCTTAGATCCCCAGCCCATCGGCCCAAGGGCCGGACCCAACATTAAAAGGCGCCTTTTTAATGTTGGACCCCACACCCCACTCGTAGGTGTTTGGGGGTTATACTCGTAGGTGTTTGGGGGCCATCCCTGCTTGCCCAACATCACGAGATTAAAACACTTCAAGTCACGAAAGCCCATACCACCTAATTTCTTAGGAACACACAATCGTTTCCATTTACTTCAATGGATCTTAGCACGGTCACCCGAAGAAGAACCCCACCAAAAGGAATTCATCAACTTTTGCAATTCATCGCAGATACTCAAAGGGAGCCTGAAAACACTCATACAATAAGTAGGAAGGGCTTGAGCAATTGTTTTCAACATAATTTCCTTACCTGGTCTGGAAAGAAGCTTGTTCTTCCAGCTAGTAATTCTTTTACGTAAACAATCCTTCAGAAAGGCAAAAACCTGCTTTTTATTCCTCCCAATCAACAAGGGTAACCCAAGGTAACGACCGTGGTCAATAGGGTTAAAAACCCCCAGAATATTAGTGATAGCATGTCTAACTTCTTGCTTAGTATTAGAACTGAACATGATACCCGACTTCTGAAGATTGATTGCTTGATCCGAAGCCTCTTTATAGATGGATAGGATATTCTTGTGATGACCACATTAAATGGGAGAAGCTCGGAAGAAGAAGAAGCTATTATCTGCAAAGAAAAAGTGAGAGATAGTAGGGGCACCCTCACAGATACGTACATCATGAATATCACCACGCAACTCCTCTTTACGCAATAGGGCTGAAAGACCTTCTGCATACAAAATAAAAAGATACGGAGAAAGAGGATCCCCTTGACACAGCCCCCTATTCGAGCTAATAGGCCCCATACAGTTGCCATTAAGTGCCACAGAATACATCATAGTAGTCACACAAACCTTAATCCATCCAACCCATTTAGCATCAAAACCCAACCGAAGTATAATAAACTCCAAATAACTCCAATCCACCCTATCATAAGCCTTACTAATATCGATTTTAAATGCAACATCCCCACTTGACCCACGACTTTTATTCTTCATATAATGAATCAATTCAAACGCAACCATAATATTATCTGAAATTAATCAACCCAGAACAAACGCCGATTACATGGGAGAGATAAGTCTGGGTAAGATGTGCTTGAGTCTATTAGCAAGGACCTTCGCGATAATCTTATAAAGAACATTACACAAAGCAATAGGCCTCAGATCCTTCATACTGCTCGCATTATCCTTTTTTCCGAATAAGGACAATAGTAGTATTATTTAACTCCACAGGAAAATCACAATTATTAAGCCACTCACAACTTTGAGTAAAAATATCGCCACCAATAAGATCCTAACACTTTTGGAAAAAGGTCGGATTCATGTCATCTGGACCAGGAGCTTTATCAGGGTGCATATCAAAAATTGCTTTCTTAAACTCTGCTTGGGTAAAAGGAGCTAGAAGCTGAGCATTGTCTCGATCACTCACCACAGAGTTAATACAGGAAAAATCATCAAAGTTGTGACCTCCAATAGGAGCGGCAAACAGGTTCGAAAAGTATTCCAAAACAATGGCAGCCATAGCATCATAATCCGAGCATAAATTGCCAGAGTCATCCTCCAAAGCAGAGATGTGATTAATTCGCCTACGCTTCGAAGACTGAGCGTGGAAAAATTTGCCATTCACCTCACCATGATTTATCCAGAAAATTTTAGACCGTTGTTTCCAATAAATAGCATCTTGGGCCAACAAATTGGACAGTTCGGATTTAAAAGTCATCAGGGCTGGATCCGCTGCATTGGTATTACGTAACAGGCCCATCTGTTTTTTAACTTACTCAATCTGACCTATAGTTGAGGAGCCCAACGACTTATTCCATTCAATAAACGATTCACTACATGCGGCAATTTTCTCCAAAACACTGGAACTAACACAACTCGTCCACGCCACAGGTACAACTTCCATAAACCCAGCTTCGGTTAACCACTTATTCTCAAATTTAAATATGCTAAGCTTCTTCACAGGAAAGCCAATGTTCATATAAAGCTTTATGGGATTATGATCTGAATAGGGACTAATGAGGCTGAACAACTTATGATAGGCGAAATGGTCAATCCAGTCAACTGAAACGAAGGCTCTGTCCAGGCGTTCCATAACAAAGGCGTTCGAACCGTGCCCATGCTCCCAAGTAAACCCAAAACCAGTGAGAGGAACTTCGATTAAATTACAATCCGCAATGCAATCCCGAAACCCATCAAAGAGAGCTATAGGGTACTCGTGACCACCGAACTTCTCAGAAATAGACATTAGGTTATTAAAATCCCCCATACAAGCCCACAGAAGAGAAGAAAGACGAGACAGAGATTTCAGGAGCGCCCAACTGGAATGTTTTCTGTGCCTTTCTGGAAATCCATAAAACCCAGTAAACCGCCATTTAAATTTGTCTAACAAGACAATCTCTACATCAATATGGTTACTAGAATAACCCAAAATAGAAACATCTTTATTAGAATACCAAAGGAGGGCGAGACCTCCACTGCGACCAACCCGGTTTACACAAAAGCAACAATCAAACTTTAACCTAACACAAATATCCTCCATTCTAGCAGAGGAAACAAGAGTCTCACAAAGAAAAAGAAAAAAAGGTCGGTGTTGTTGGACAATGTCCTGTAACGCCGTGACTACACGAGGGTTGCCTAAGCCTCGACAGTTCCACGCAATGCAATTCATGATGTGCGGCGGGTCTCATGAAAGAGACCGGCCGATTAAGATGTAGCTGAAGCTGCTCCACTAATCGAAGAGGAAGAAGCGCCACCATCTGTGTCCCCATCGTTATGTTTCAGCGTGGTTGAAGACGGACGCAAGCGCTTTTTCAAATCATCTACCTCCATGATAGATACTTCCTTTTCAGTAATGGGTTCGACCAAATGGGTGGGGCGGGTTGTAGAGCCTAGCCCGAGCCCCGAAGAGTCCACAGCGTAAGGCCCATGTGCTGGAGAAAAATTAAACTGCCAAGGATAATAGTCATAACTATTGAGAATCTTCAACTTCGACCTTCCTGCCTTATCCCCTGTTTGAAATCCTTGATTCATGGAGCAAAATCCAGTGTTCCCTTGAGTGGACGGATCTCGTCACCATTGATTTGGGCGATTGCGATTTTGAGCTCGAATCTCAGAGTGGATATCCTCCTTCCATCCCCGTTAAAGCTCCGCCGCCGGCAGCTCCGTAAGCTATGGGCAATTAGTGTCGCTGTGTCCAATGATACCACAGAGGTAGCAGAGAAGAGGAACTCGTTCATAACTGAAAGAAGCTTCAAAATGATTACCCCCTTCCTTCCTGATTTTCTTGGTTCGCATAAGGTGTTTTGTAATATCCAACCAAACTCGAATATGCATATAGTTTATCATAGAGCTCCTCCCGAGACCCGAATCATAATCCAAAAACTTACCTATCAGATTCCCAAGATTATGAGCTAGTGTTTTGGAAGCAAAACCAGGAGGAAGATCATGTACTCTGACCCAGAAATCGGCAACATGAAATTCAATATCTTCTAGGTTCTCACCTTCCCGTAAGTGATGAATTAGCAGAAGAAAATTGTTAAAGCTCCAAGGGCGACCAGCAACCATCTTTCTCAGATCGACCTCATGAAAGAACTGAAAGAGATATAGTCCATTCCCTCCCATCGATTTGATACAGGCACCCTTAATCGGCCGCCAAAGGTTCAACAATGTCCTCTCCATGGCTTCAAAATTGACCATTTGTTCACCAATAAAATGACCCACCAGACTCAGCTTGTAATCGATATCCAAACCTCCGACATCAGAAGCTTGAACCGCCAACTCCTCATTCTCCTTGTCGTTAAGGGACAACCGATTGAATTCCGGCTCCATCACCGCCGAACCCAAAGAAAACTTTAAAAGAACAGAGTAGAAACACAAACTTGACCAACAAGATGAGACATGCACTAGGGCATGACAATCCTAGCACTTGAGAGGAAACGAGGCAGACTTGAGGGCTTTTTTTAAAAAATTAAATTATTACGTTTGGTTCATTTTTTTAGTAGTTAGGAAAGTAAAAACTTTCCTAATTTAGGGAAAGTAGTGACACTTTTCTTAAAATCTAAATCCCAACACCCCCTTGGTATTTAGATTACTTTCCTTAAGAATTTAATCTAAAAAATATACTAGACAATTTAACTATTCCTTCTCTCTTAACTCTGCGACTTTAAAATATATAAATTTTAAATAAAATTTGATTTAATAATTAAAAATATAAAATAAATATTAGTTTATAAATAATTATTTTTAAAAATAAAATATTTTATTAATACTTTATTAATAAATATTTTATAAAATATTAAAATAAATTTAAATAAAAATATTTGTAGGTTTATTTAATTTATAAATATTATTAGTAATAAAAATAATAATTATTATTTTTAAAACAAAAGCTAAAAATTCACAATAATTATCAAAGTTGAAATAAATAAAATAACTAATTAAAAAACTTTGAAAAAAGAGGGGAAGGAGAGATAAGAGGAAAGGAGGGAAATTTTTCAAAATTTTGAAAATTTTGCAAAAAATCTCTCCTAATTTTTAAAATTTTCGGCATCGGCCAGTATTTGAATTTTGAATATTTTTGTTCAGAAGTTTCAATCGACAATCTTTAGGTTTATATTTTTCCTTATTTAATGATTTCAATTTTTATTCTGTTTCTAGGGATATAATTGAAAAATAAGTCAAAATTAAGTTACATTCTATAAAATGTTGTTACATACCAAACACTATAATAAGAATTCACCCAACTTTCTTATTAGAATTTTTATAAGTATCCAAACATGTGAATATCTTTACTTTCCATAGATTTATTTTCCAAAGAATCATATTCCAAATTCACTTTACTTTCCGGTCAATTAAACGAGGCCCAAGAGTAAAAGTACTATTGGGATTTTCTAACTTCAACTTGTTTGGAGTTAACGGCGGCGTGGTGGACGCCATGAAACGTGGCGATGATAGGGACAGGTTATTGAGATGTTAGGTAAATTTTGTTGATATTTAATTAATTAAGTTAATTATATTTAGGGTTAAATATAATTATATTTAATATATTTTTAATTCTATAAAATATTTTAATAGTTAATAAAACATATATGAGCCTTACAGTGTGCTAATGTGAAACTCACAACAATATTAAAATAATATACATTTTTGTCACATTCACAGCATTATGCCCTCTCCTCCGCAACTTTTTTGTAAGGTTTAATTTAAACTTTTTGAGATCATAAAAGCAAATTTTAGATTTCCGTTTTTACCCTTTTAGCTGCTCGTACTCCTACATGTAAGGGAAACTGCCAGCATAGTTAACTACAGTTAGCCCAACGAAAATAACTGTCGAAATATTCTTTCTCCGCTCAAAATATCCCTGCCATGTGCCAATTCATTCACGAAGAGTAAGACTTTTGGGATCGAGATCTTCTGTGTGGGTTCGGTTTCCACAACCCTATTTTGTCAATTCTTATCTAATTTTGTGAATCTCATTAAATGAATTTTTATAAAATATATATAAAAAAAACAGAGTAGTAAAAACAAATACAAGCACAGAGAGGATTTGATCCCGACTTCCTTGAGATTTTGCTTTGCTTGGATTTGAGCATATGCGTACAGTACAGGCTGATTAATTCTGGACCAATTGAGGAATCTAAATGGGGAAACAATCCAAGCTGTCACATCAAATAAATATATTAATTTAAATAAAAATACAATTTTAAAATAAATAAGAAATAATTCATCTTTAATTTAATTTCAAAGGATTTTATTTTATTTTTCAATTTGTAATCACAAATCACAATATAAATTCTTGACCAAATAACACATTTATTTGGACATACACATACACCACCAACTGTACTGTAGTCCTCAAAGTCTCTTCTTATGGCGCTTCTCACCACCTCACTCTGCTCTTCTCCCTTCTCCATTTATCAAAGCTCTCAACGCTCTGTCTCCAAACCACCTCCGTGTCTTCCCTTCTCCGCCAACACCTTGAAACTTAGACCCTTCATCACTTCAAATGCCAAACCCAAGTTTCCCCCTTTCCTCTCTTTCGCCGCCGCCGATAACGATTTCTCCTCCGACCCTGATCAGGATCCACCAAGACCTATCAGCATAACCGATGAGTGGGGAGAAAGGACCGAACCCGAGCCCGAATACCCCACTGTTCCGGATGCGGATCCTCCCAAGGACGAGGACGAGGACGAGTGGGAGCAGGATTTCGGCAACGGCAGTGCCGGCACACAAGCAAAGGACGATAAAGTTGAAGACTTGAAGAGGTGTTTGGTGGATACGGTTTATGGGACCGATTTCGGGTATCGGGCCAGCACTGAGGTTCGGGCCGAGGTTTCAGAGCTTGTTAATCAGTTGGAGGCTTTGAACCCGACCGCAGCTCCTGTGGACTCAAAAGAGCTGCTTGATGGCAACTGGTTCTTGTTGTAAGTTTGTTTTGACTTTCCTCGACTTGGTTTTCGATAGGTGCTCGTTTACAGTTATCTTAGTTGTGTTAATGATAGCTTTTCAGATTTAGTTGAAATGATGAGTTATCACATTTAAAGGCTTGAATTACTGGATTGAGTTTTGTGACAATGTAAAATGGAAATTTTGCCGATGATGGGAGTCAACATGTTGGATTGAATGGCTTCATTTAGTATGATCAAAAGTTAGAACCCAACAGCATGAGAACATTTGTTTTTGAATCATAAGGAATTTCTTTTTCTTTCTTTTGTTGTAACAAACAATGATGACTTCTATTTCTAAAACTTGGACTCTCAGTTAACTGCAAATTCAGCTGTGAAATATTTTTTTTTGCATTAGTAGATTTTTCCCATATTGTTCATCTATAAGTTTGGACATCTTTAACTTATGGATGCTAGTGCATCATAGATTTCTTTCTTACTTTTTTTTTCTTTCTTTTTGGTTGGTTTTGCGGCTCCTTAAATTTGTATGATATATGCACATTGTGCAATTTTCTAGGGACATTACCTTTTCTCATATAATTTTTTTTGTCATATGAGTGGTAACCATTTTGATCAATTGAACCCAAGGTGATTTAGAACTTGAGCGTATGGTGGAAAATGTCCCTGATAATGATACCAAGTAAAAGAGAGACTCCTATAGTAAAGGAGTTTTGGCATCATTTTTCTGATTTTCGTAAATCCTTCCAAATAGTCACTTGATGAGCCTAATGCTAGGGCATTAAGTAACCAAAAAGTAGGGATTCCAAATAAGTGTCAAAGGCTACTGTTGAGGGTGGCTTTAGCTTCAATATATTCTTAATAACTCCTGATCAAAGCTGCAGACAGCTTTTACAAACATTCCCAAGTCTAAACGGAGCTAGCATACTACATGTGGCTCTTTTTAGTGTTTTCTCTCTCTGTCTCCTAAATAATTGTCAGGATGGTAAATATCTCTGTTTCTACTTGTGTCACTGTTAATGCTTAGTTAACTTGTTCGTGATAAATGAATATCTTTGTGTTTTTATTGTATTATTTTTTTCTTTGGGTGCTTTACCATTACAATTGAGAAATATTTAGAGTAATTATGACATAATGGAACATGCAACTAAGAGAGTGGTGGGTGTATGAATCCTGCCTTGAGTATGTATGAGACCTATCGTTTTGTATTATTTCTGTACAATAAGTCAGCACCTTTTCAATGACAAGCACTGGATTATAATTGTGCTTTGTCTTGTTTGTCTCACAAATTTTCTTTACTACTCACAGGTACACTGCATTTTCTGAGCTGTTGCCACTTCTGGCAGTGGGTACATTACCCTTGGTGAAAGTGGAAAATATATCCCAGGCAATTGAAAGTAGCAATCTTTCTATTGTGAATTCTACCACGTTGTCCAGCCCTTTTGCAACTTTCTCCTTCAGTGCATCTGCCACTTTTGAGGTCCGAAGTCCATCGAGAATACAGGTGCTTCCTAAGAAATACAAGGGGTTCTAGGTTTGAAAAGAGAAAGAAAACAGCATAAATGATCATATCTTGTGTAAAGTAATTTTATAATTTCAACTTTGAGCTTGCAGTTCATGAAGAAACTTTAAAATGAAATCAGCTATCTTGACATTCAATGCCTACAGATTTGGCTAAGATCTAGCAACATTAAACTAATTTTATCACTGAATGATTTGATGGTACCATGTTATCAAGTGCTGAGTTTTAAACCTTGCATTTCAATAACTTCAGGTTGAATTTAAGGAAGGGACCTTGAAGCCTCCAGAGATAAAGTCCAATGTTGATCTGCCTGAAAACGTGGATATCTTCGGCCAAAATATCAATTTGTCACCTTTGCAGCAAGCTCTCAATCCTCTGCAGGATGCAGTCGCAAATATTTCAAGAACCATCTCTGGACAGTCACCGGTTAGGGTCCCTATTCCTGGGAATCGATCAAGGTCCTGGCTTCTCATCACCTACCTTGACGAGGATCTTCGCATTTCAAGAGGAGACGGTGGCCTTTTTGTTCTTGTTAGAGAAGGAAGTCCTCTTCTAAATCAGTAACGAGGTATTCTTGGGCACTTTCTGTAACGTCTGCTTCATGAAGGATTAAGATTCAAACGGATGGTGAAAGGTGCAGGATTTAGTGAGATGGATTGCTTCTGATCGGTATGTATCTTCTTGGGAACCAATTACATGGCTTCGCATAGTAGCAGAACTGTGTTAGCATGTACTCACAAATAGTGGCAGGAGATGATGTCTGGCAAAATACATACCGGACCCAGGTTTTAAGGTCCCTAGTCTAGGCCTCTCCTTTATTCTTGTACTTCTTTTTACATATTAATGTTGTTTTTCAATAGGTAAAATGTGGTGAGATTTTGTTAATGTCTTTAAATTATTTTTGACAATATCTTGAAATTGAAAGAGTTTAATCTTTGGAATGACAACTTTTTATTACCATGTGAGTACACTTTATTTCAGAAAGTGAAAGGCACCACCAGAATTTAGGGCCCATTTGGTTGAGCTTTTATTAGTAGAGCTTTTATCGGTAGAGCTTTTGTCGGTAGAGCTTTTTTTAGAAGAGCTTTTTTTAAAAGCCAGATGACTGTTTGGTTGTCAATTAAAAAAACAGCTTTTTTAAAAGAGCTTCATACAGTAGATTGTTTGGCAACATAAAAATAAAAAGCACTTTTATTAATTTTAACTATATTTTATTTTATAATAAAATTATTTATTCTAAATATTTTTTAAAGTATACTAATTGTAGGAAATTTTAGATCACTATCTTGTAGGAAATAATTACTATTCTTGATATTGCTTAATAAAGTGGACAATTCTTAAGATGGATAAAGGATCAGTGCCGGTTCTGTGTTTGATTCTGCTGACCATTGGTCTATCCACAGTTTCATGTCCTTTTTCACTCCATCCTTACTTTTCTTCATTTAGAGGACTAGACGGCAAGCAAGTGTTTTAAGGTCTAAAGCTTATTACTTTATGAGGGAATCAAATCGATAGCTTCAAGCTCAAAAAAGAAAAGAACACTTGAATCATAGCTGAAAAAAAAACTTGAATAATAACTGTACTTGCAATGCAAAAGTAACCCAACCTCCTACGTTGCTTCATTCTCTTGTCACATATTGGATTATAGATTTTTTTCAGTTCTTGAAACCAACAAAACCGACTGATGTGTACTTCTCGCTCGTTGCCGTCCATTCAATACCAAGAACTCAGTGTCTCGCGACAAATAATTTTCAATTCCTCTTCTTTCTCTTCCTAAAGAAACAACCCCCATATTCTGTTCTCCTCTTGCTTCAGTCTTCTTCCTGCTCTGTTCATGGTTCATGCTCGTTTCTTGGTGTTGAGGCGGGATCTTTGAGATAGGCATTGTTGTTTATCGTGCCACATGGGATTGGGCCTAATTTGGAGAGCGAGAAAGGTACAATTTTTCAATAAAGAAGTTTCGAAATGGAGTCTCAGTTGCTGGGTTTAATCGAAGATTCGTTCAATAGTCAATACTCCATATGGGTGCGACAAACT
>JANIPN010000005.1:18425987-18448447 GCA_027478595.1 Erythroxylum anguifugum
ACTGGACACAATAAGACACCATAAAAACTGGACAGAGGATCTTGGTTGCATCGATGAAAGGCAGTAGACCTTCTGCGTCTCGACTCAAGACTAGATGCTAAACTAGGTCTTAGTAACAATCTCATCATTGAAATTTAAGGTTGGCAGTTTGGTTTTTTAAAAATAACATGTCATGGCCACTGATGTCATAATGAAACATGACACTTCCTTCCAAATTTATATATTTCCATCCCAAACTTCACTCTACACCTTCCTAAACTTTTAAATCCTATATAACTTATTAACAGGAGGCAAAACTCAACAATTAAGAGAGAAAAATTATGCATATATTATGGTCGTAAGTGACATCATATATAGGAGATGAATATAAAATTGCGTATCAAAAAGGAAATGAGTTATTATTCAACTCCTAATCAATTATTTTTAAACATGTGGTTCTTTTATGACCAAATTAAGAGTTATGGTTGGACTTGGGACGTTACAAATAATATCAAAATAAACATCTACTAATATGATGTGGGATTAGGAGTAGTGCCAATGTTAGGGGCGTTAATAACAAGTCGCTCCTCCAAACTTTTAATCCAATTTTACGTTAAAAAATAAAAGAAAGGGACCTTAAATTGTGAATTTAATGTTGATAAGGACATCAAAATCAAAGAGAGAAAATTATGACTTTTCATATAAAAAGTATTATAAAAGAGAGGTGAATTTTACACCTAGTTTACTATTAATTAATTTTGAACTTTTTATTGCTCTTATATCCGAATTAAAATTATTGTTAGATTTAAATTGAAAATATTTTAATTACCTTTTTACTATGACACTGGAGATGTGAATTTCACACCTAATTTACTTACCGTTACGAAAGATTCAGTGCACTTCTCATCTTTCGAAATGTGGTCTCTAGTACGAAACCATCTCAAAGGACTCATTTGTGGAAAAGATGAAGACATGACACGCCCACGAGTCTGTTGGATTTACAACATACTTATTATATCCGCCAAGCGTTAACTACTTATAAGACACTAAACAGTTGAGATAATTACAAGTGGTTTAGACAAGAAACTGTCCAATAATTAAACGACGTAATACTTCAGTAGTGTCCATGTATGTTGAAGCCGTGCAATTAAATCCAACACACCATGCTGCGTTGTAGCACCAAACACATTTCCAGGTAGCCAATCAAAACTCAAGGCTGTCCACTAATGCAATTCCCTTTTCCAACGTACCTTAAATAATTTCAGCCTACATAATATATAGTTTGTGACTACATATCATTAAAGGGACATTACAACTTGCCAAAACACGTCACCATTGTGTTATCAAAGTTGTGCAATATTGGTCTTTATCAAGCACCAAAAAAAGGTCTTACAAACCTAAATCTGTCCAACAGTTTAGCCTTGGCTACTTGCTCCCAAAGCTGGCCTATTCATCACTTTTGTCCTATAAAAGTCTATCAAAACATGTTAGGTAAATGTATACCCAAATGACACACCCTTGCATGCCATTTGGTCAAGATTTTGTGGTGGCAGCCCCGGCTACCATACCAATTCGTAAACTTCAATAGACAGCAAACCTCTTTGTTACTGATGAAAAAATCAAAGACGGGCCTACAAAGGCCCCTTATCACTACCGAACGAAGCTTATACGAGCCCCTCTAGACTCCCTTTGATGTACAGTCATTATATTTACTTATCAAAGGTCCTAGAAGTCCCACTTATAGGTGTCTTTTCCATCGCCCTCAAATCCTCTGTACCCCTTCCTCTGTACTTACTTTGTGCCCATTGCATCTGATTCATCCATTTATGTGGGTCAATGGGTACAGAGAAAGGGTACAAAGGATCACGTCCCCTTTTCCATCACCAATGGATTGATAATTGCTACTTCACTATTATTCTGCTCCTCGACCAGCACTGCATTTAACTTCGTTTTCCTCGGACATTCCCTTGCATAATAAGATCCGTTGTATATCATTTTGCCCCACGAAATTTTCTCCAACAGCTTTTCCATTCCCACAACCCTTGGAAACTTTTTTCTTGTCTTTATTCAATCGTGAATCCACCAACCAATCAGCAGCTACAATGGCACTTGAGAGGTCTTGAACACCTTACCTTCGTAGTTAAATTTTTGCCCAAGAATGAAGTCCCAATAAGAAGTTAAATAGCTTGTCTTCTTCCGACATGATGCGATATCCAACCGAGGTTAGGCTCCAATTAGGCAATGTTCCCATCCCACAAAGGAAACTGTTCGAGTAAAACGGTAAAGATACGACATACAACCATCAGTTCGTCATGGAATTCTCTTGGGTTCATTGCGTACGTAAAATTTGTAAGAATGTGCTCCAAGGACTCGATTATACCATATCTATGCACTACACAAAAGTTTTCACGACAATTGTTTTCTATACCGAATATCATTAGTTGAGTGACTTGTTTGTCACAGCCGAAGAGATGGATCGATAAAGAGTACATAGCTAAATGGGGCAAAAAGGCCAGACAGAAACTCAACATTATGGAAATTACTTGGAGGGTTCACGCCCAAAAAATCATGAACACCACAATATCCACGAAAGTTGCTGATGGAAATTATCAAAAGCCAACCACAATGATGACAAGCGTTTACTAAAGATCAATAGCGGGAAGTTGATGACAATTTCCTTTGCATCCACCAAAACCATGAAATTGGACAATAAGCACACAATTTAACTAACAAGTACTTTGTTCAATACCAGTTCTAGACTAGAATGAGGGAAATGGCTTTGCTCATGTAACTGCAGCTAACAGTATAGAAGGTATCTTGTTTATTCCAATGCATGAGAATTGGAAAAGATGGGAGCAATGATTTTGTAAGCCAAGATGATTGCCTTCCATTATAAAGAAGATCCCAAGAAACTCTTGCATACATATGCATATATTGTTAAACCATGTCAAATTTGAAGAATCTTGTTCAGCTCAATTTTAGTTTGTTGCCTACATCTCTTTTCTATTGTACAATAAATTCAAGCTGCAATATAATTGACCTTGAAATGATCCAAGGTTGAAGGGGAAGTTAATGTTCTGCAACTATATTAGAGAAGCGTGGGGAAATAAGTGAAATATAAACAAAGAAATAAGAACTAATTAAGACATATTTGGTTAGAATCTAATATCATTTACAAGATTCTTATACCAAAATCAAGTTTTAAAAGGTACAGAACCAATGACATAGATGACACCGAACCAAAATAAACTAATAAAATTTTCAATAAATTGATATAACCATGTGTGAAATGTATGGAGATGGAAAGCTATTATAGATTACGCCTTCTTCTTCTTGGATTTAAGCATTACATATCCAATAAACATGCACAGGAAGCAGAGTAGTGCCACACCAGCAAATACAGGTATGAATATGGCATATTCTTGTGGCAAAAAGAACTGATGGATGAAGTGATCAGTGTCTACGAAAGGCTGAAAATTACCACAATATAAAAGAAATAAGAAGAAAGTTAATTGCATACATGAATTCAGTCTGATGGAAAGATACTAACCAGGATGATCACCCAAAAAGTGTAATAGGTGAAAATGGATAAGCTGATAAACGATAAAACAAATCCTACAGCTCTGTCTGCTAATTCCATGGCTCTTGTCTGGCAGTTATAAAGGCAATAGATCAATAACTACCAAAATATTTCCTGGCATAAAATTAAAAGGAGGAACTTCATATGCACAAAGTAAATACAAGAGATGCAAGTCAAAAATAGAAAAAAGAAAAAAGTGAAAGGAAATAGAAGAGGCCATGGCGGGATGAGGAACAAACTCAAACACAAATTTACAGATTCCATGGAAACCTAAAAAGGGGGACTTATGAGTAGGAGAAGTAAGTATACTGATAGACTCTACGTATTCCAAAAATATTCTGGATATAGCCTCTGTTTCAATTTTCTCGTTATAAACAATGGTTCTTGCCTGATTTAAGGGCACACAACCAAATGTATTCAAGTCCATTACTAAACTAAAAACTTGTACAAATAATACAGCTACGAAACAAGGTCATAACTTGAGCATTATTTTTATGATTATAAGCTCGAAATTTGTCCAAGAGCTAGTACAGATCATGTCTAGGCAGGGTGAAGGATATTTTCCATAATGCAAGGACTGCTGGTCGGCCAGAATTCATGGACTCCTTAAGCAGAAACTACAGTATGCAACTGTCCTTTTCATGACAAAAACATGAATGAGGGTTTCCATTTTTGCATTGACCAGAAAAATGGCATGAAAATTAACATGTAAGTATGTAACTCGTTCCAGATCCGACACGGTACGCAATAGAAACATTGTCATAAAACTCAAAATCAAATTTCACCATGTCAATCTAATCTGGAGATGAATAAAAAAAAAGGAACATATCCTCACATCAAACTCCAAACATAATGTATCACCTACAAACTTTGACCTAAGAATTAATATTGAACTGATTCTGAATCAATCATTACAGCAAACCCCAATCATAGAGATCGAAAACAAAGAATTGGCACCTTTTGCAAAGTGAGGATGGAAGTTGTTTACTCTCCCAACAAAATTTTCTTCTGCAGTTCTTGTTTGTCCGATTCCTTTTGTGCGAGCTGTTACTATGGAGTTCTTAGGCGTAGCACTTAATTAACGGGCGTTGATGAGCCTTACAATGACTAAACAATTGGGCTTCCTCAGCGAGACTAACCTTCACTTTCTTTTCTCGCTTCAACCATTTAAACTTTATTGTTACTACGATATTAACATTTATTTTCTTTTTTAAAAAATTTAATATTAAACGTTCAAATACATTTAACTTTTAAAAATATTTAATATAAATTTTAAATTGATGAAACCTATATTAGATTTTTAATTTAAACATATTTTAATTTTTAATATTTTATAAGTCCTTTAAAATTAATTTAAAATAAAAGAGGACTAAAATAGAAATAAACAAAAACTATTAAAAACTGCAGACATCGCTTAACTTCTCAATTTTCTCCCCATCCAATAATTAAATCTTGTGATTCTTTCTTACGAAAGTTGATTTCTTTCTTTCTTTTTCTCCCACTGCTCTATTTTTCAGTTGGGATTAGATCTCTTGTTTCGATTATAGTATTCTTATTATTTTTATTAAATCTTATCTACCTGAAAAAATATCAAATCATCCGTCCACATAAATGTGTAGATAAAATTTAATAAAATATGGTTGGAACAGAATAACTGTAACAGAAGATTTGATATTTTTCCAGCTACTTCTATTGGTCCTCTCTAGCTTTGTTTTTCTCGACTTCTTCTCTCTTGGATCCTTTGTCGTGGTTATGCTTATTATTATTTTTGCACCTTTCTCCCATCAGTCACCGAACCTTCAAACTTTTGTAGTTCTTATTAAGAAACAGGGGTTGCAGCACTAGAGTTATTTTAGCATTTGCAATTTGTTTATGTACAAAAATTCGTGTCTTAGACTGAATCTATTACATATTAAATGAGAAAAGTTGATAGGAATTAGGAATTTAGATTGATTTGATTCTCTAATTTTCTAATATTTAAAAGATAGGGAGGGCTGAATTTGTGGCCCGGGGTCTAAAATAATTAAAATTTATCAAATGAGTTTAAATTGATGAAATTATATTTAAAAATACCACAATCATGAAATATTAGGCATTCCCTTTCTTATTAAACAAAGGAAAATGAACATTATTTACAATATATTCTTCCAGTGAGAAGGATATACAAAATATGACATTTATTATGCAGATGGACCAGGATCAAAAAACCCGATATCAGCTCAAAAGTTGGCAGCATGGTACGATGAGCATATCAAGTCTCAAACTGATTTCTTGAAAACTTCACCTGAAATGTTTGCATTCACATGTAAAATGCAAACAGAATCCGTCTGTCTAGTCAGTTTTGCAGAAGATATTGCATTATGTCCTTGCGAATAAATCCATTGAACCCACTTACTCCCCCAACTCCATAGTCAGGTCTCAAAATTCCAGGGCCCCAGAAGCTCAAGTGCCTGTACTGAGTAACAGATCCAGCTGGTCTAGGCGGCCGTATAATTGAAATGGTAGGAAGGGCCTTTCCCCACACATTTCTTGATGAGGTAAACAGTTGCCTCTTACATTCTTGGTTCCCAGATCTCTGCATGCTCCCGGAATTTTTCAAATGGGAAGACTCTATCACCCGCCTTGTCATGTTCATATTTGAGCTACCATTGTTTGATGACTTCAATGAAGTACCGCGTATATTAGCAGAAGGTTTCATACGGTCCAGGCATCTCAGAATCCAATTCCCGACATTCCGCCCAACTTCTATATCTCTTTTTTGTATATTATGGTGAACCTGAAGGGCAATATCAAAGACGGCCCTGGTTCGCCTACACAAAAGTAAGAAGGAAAAGATGTGTTTAGCTTTTTTTATGGCCATAAGAGTTCTTCAAATCTGCAACACCACAAGGAACAAATACTAAATACAAGTAACAGAAGTACTATTAGCAATTGATGAAAATCTATGCGGGATGACATATGAAGCTTCAATGCCTGGATAAACCACTGGCATAATGATAAAACCATGTCAGTAAAAAAGAAAACAATAACATTTAGTCACCTATAATACTAAAATTTTCAATTACAAATGCTGCAATGAAGTCCAGGTAAAGACCTAAACCCACTGACATCATACTTGTATGATAACCAGACTAATCAAGTTTAGAGAAAAATTACACTGCTGAAATAAGGCATCGGTCACTCCATACCCAACTCAACTTTCATTCATGTCGTTGCCCAGCAGTGAGTAGTAATGACTAATTGCGAATTCTGTATTTTGGACAATAATAGTCAATTTAGTTGCCTTTCTATTCTGCAGATATATCAATGCAGAAGCTTTGGCAGCAATGCAAATAGTATACGTCATAGTGAAAAGCACCATAGGAAAATGTGGATGACATCTAAAATTGTCGTTTTATATTCCTCAATTAGAACAATTGAAATCTGCGGAAGGACAACAGATATGGATTATGGAAACCCATCAAAAGTAACAACAAATGATATGGTGAAAAGTGGAAAACCTGCGAAGGAAGTTTTGGATCTTAGGGTGTTTTGGGCTGACGATCCTGCGCTGGAGCTTCAAGGCGAGTCTAAAAGTGCGCTTCAGACCTAAGAAATAGGCCGTAGCCACCGTGATCTCCCATAGAACCATCCTCGACTTGACTTCTAATACAATCTCGTAGACGTGCTTATAAGGTGTTCGGTTTAATGTCACAACAAAAGGGTTTACGAGGTCAGTGTCGCATTATATTGGGGGTAAGGGAAAGAAATGGCATTTCGTTGGCAACAAGCAAGAAAAGTATTCTGGTTTTGGGGCCGCCAGTATATTCCAGACCAGTACGGACTCGCTGCGTTATATGAATATGTTAGTTCAGGCCATCGTCGCCATTGATTTCTCGTGTTTGAACGGTTACATCTGTGGCGTCGGCGAATTTGTATAAGCCCATTATGTTTAGCATTGGTTTGGGTTCTGTCCGTTGCTGGGTCAGGCCAGGCCTAATCTCTTGTGATATAATAAATATGCACCCTTGACTCTTAGCACTAGTGATGGGGCAATCATTCATCCACACAATCCCAGTAATTAAATTAACATTTCTATTATTAAAACAGATTTATCCCAGTAATTAGATTAACATACATATTGATCCAACTTTAAATGTGGGGCTAAATTGATAAAACAGATATATTATATTTTAAATTTTATCTTATTTTATAATACTAATTAGAATTATCAAAAATACCAATAAATGTTCAACTTGGTAATTTGTTAAAAATAATTATATTTTAATTAACATATAAATTGGTATTTTTACATATTAACTCACACATTATAATGTAATAATTACAATTATAATATTTTAAAATACAAATAAAAAACTCAAAAAGATAGTTATCCCATATTTCAATGTAAACTTTTTGTTTTTTCCTTTTTTCTATCTTCCATTTTTTTCCATCAACTTAAGTATTTCAGCCCTTTAGCTCTTTCCACGTTGGATTTTTTTTCTTCTCAAAACTACTAAGAATGATAACAGTAATCTAACACAATGTTTGAAAATTAATCATGATTGAATCATAGATAATATAACAATTTTTATCGATTTTTTAATTGAATAACTTGAAAAGTATTATTTATAAATAAAAAAGTTGAATTTACATGATTCCAAATTCTACAAAAACTTTTTTCTCGAGCTAAGGACTACAAGATGTTTACTTGTCCAACCTCTAATAATATCTATGGAGTAACGAAAAAGAACTAAAAAAATTCGAGAGGAAAAGATAAGAATACTAGCTCCTTTATGCCTTTTTTCCCTATTTATGTGAAAAGATACGATGGTTTATTTCTAATTATAATTATAATTTCTAATTATAATTTAAGTCTATCTTTAGTTATAATTACAATTAAATTTTAATAAAATCAAATATCTTTCGCCTTTTGGTATCTACGGTTTTATTCGTCAAAAAAATTGAAATTTCTTTTCTAATTGTTATTTATGTGTTACTCATTGGGTTCTTAATATATTAGCAATGATTATAAATTTTAATTAACGATTTTATGTCCATGGACCAAGATTGAAGTCTAGGAATATGTTATAACCACTCAAATATTAAAAATATCGAAATGATTTGACTCAAATTGTCTCTACATGGCTATAGTCTCTTTTTTAAAATTCTTCAACATATAATGTTCTAATTAGACATAGAATATATAATTAGTGTTTACTCTATTTAAATCCATTCATGTTTATTCTTGTTAATTAGTAATTAATTTATAATTGATACTTGAAAACACCTTTTAAAATCTCATTTCACTTTAATTAGAAAATTCCTTAAATCATTGTTAATCAAGAATAGCATAATATTATCTTTAATTACTTTAGAGTGATGAATTTTTTATTGACTTATTCAATTATTTCCATATAGTTCACACTATGTCCAACTGAACCGTCGTAAATAAAATAAGATATAAATAGTATTAAAACATAATAATTATCATATGAGATATATTAGTAATATCAAATCTAAAGAATAATTATACAACTATCATAATGAGAAAATTCTCATACATATAAGTAATATTCTATTTGAAATATTCATAATCGACCCAACTTAGTGATGACAAGCACTTGCATATTTATTTAAATATCTTTATACTTTAATTTATGAGTTCAATTATTTTGTTCATAAGAATGAAATAAAACATGTGCTAGTTTTAAAATTCTATCAATATCCCATCTTGATGAAAATTCAATTATGAATGATTTAGAAATAATCCATAAATACAAAACGAATATCAAAATTATACTCTCATCGTAATTGCAATTGCATGATAATCATTTCATAGATTTTTACCTCCAGCGTTAAAATATCGAATATAATTAACATAATACATAATGATAAAGAGTACCATTATTAAATAAAATAATAGTATCATATATTAAATTTCAAATAACTTCAATCAAAGACATAAACTTACAAAAAAAAACTAACAATAATCCACACCTTGGACTTGCTCTTCTTTTCCCCTGCATTTGGGCCTAGAGCACTACTAAAAGGTGGAATTAAAAAAAAACTATAGAACCAAGAAAAATGTCCTTAATGGAAAGTTGAATACATATTACAATGCTTATACGAAGCGAGTTGATGCGAAAAATATGATATATGAATAGAAGAAAAAAAGGATAGAACTAAGTCACAACATGAGTTACTTTTGTAATAAATTAAAAATTAAAAATTATATTTAATATTTCTAGCAACTATTGTAATAAAGAATTGAATTTAAAATATAATTTATCTAAAAATAGTATATGTGAATTTATTTGTCATTTTGCATAGTTTTAAAGATATTTTATTTTTAAAATTATTTTGGAAAACATATCTTATAAAATTAAAAATGATAAAAAGTTAATCGTTGTTACGTGATTAATTAATAATTATAATACGGAGTTTGCATCATTATTTTGGCATGATCTTAATGGTGACTTTTGTTAAACTAATTTAATAAAAATTTAGAAAAATAAATATTGTTAATATTATAAAGTGATTATAACTAATTTTAAATAATAAAGGTATTTTAAAAAATGAGTAAATTAGTAGAAAGGATTGTATTTTTATTTTCTGTTAAAAATTTTGGCCGGGTAAGAAAAGAAATGACTTGTTCTATTTTGGAAATCTTGAGACTTGAAAGCTTCTCAAATTAGATGGAATTTCACACTTCAAACCTTTCATAAATATGGTTTCAGGTCCCTGCAATTACTTGACTAGACAGCAGAAACAACCGGAGATGTAGCAGATTGGTTAAATCTAAGAAAACTCAACTTCAGAGATGCATTCGTGCACAAGGGAACCCCAAGGAGACGAGGCCAATTCCTGAAATTGCTAATTGCCGAGGGAATTAGGTTAATAGAGAAATATGACGGCTTTGAGGGTAAGACTAGTTCCCATTCATGGGCTAGTCCAATTTAGCAAGGCAGGGGGATTTTGACGTTGACTTGGTGATGGGATGTTTTTGGTAAAGAAGAAAATTATGCATGAAGATTTGATCCAGTTTACAACGAAAGATACGTGTCGAAAAGGAAAAGATATAAAATTAGCAGTGCAGTTCTGAGAGGACGTAATCAATTGCAATAAAGAAAACGTCTCCTTAAGCATTAAGTAAAGAATAGTCTATAAATACGACTTGATTAGAGTTTTTGTTTTTGGTCAATATAAGATTTTAAACTACGAATTTTGATTGGGAGTTTGGCACGGGTTCAGACTTTTTGTCTAATATTATTGTGTCAAATAAATCTCAGCTATTTATTTATGTGGGTTTTGCATGAAATCCGCGTAGGCCCTACAAAATAAATGACTGAAATTTCATAAAACAGAATAATGTTGAACAGAATATGTGGACTGGACCAAGTATTTAGTGGAACTGTTGAGTGTAGCTGTAGATGGACCCAGCTCATAATGTGGCATATACTTACAAGAGATAACGCCACCGACAGACCGGCTGGCTTAGTCTCACTCTGCCCTTTGTCGCAAAATGCTTAAAGGATGAATCTCCTTGTCTAAAATCGTCAATATATTTATTATCTACGCAATTGTGATTAGTGATTACTACAAATCATCTCAACAAACTCTTTAATTTTGGAAGATTTACTTACCCTTTTTAACTTTTATGATCCATACCATATACTAGTTGTTAGGTAATTTATTATTATCACACGACACAAAAAGTGAAGAAGGCCCTCCTCTCCTATATAAAGTAATAAACCCCTCCATGATATAATATACCTCATTCTTAAGTCTAAGCAGACCTACCCCTCTATCCACACTCTAGAACAATGCAGAGACAGTCTCTAGGCTCACCTGTCGCCAAGCTTCACGCCGGATTAGCGACCCCGAGGCCCGACATCTCTGACATACCTGACGACGACAAAGCCACGAAGCCTCGCCGCTTCTCAGCGTCATCTTCGTTACCGTCGCCGTCATTATCGTTGCCATCGTCGCCTCCGAAACCGGAGAAGCTCATTCACTTCATTCCGCTTCTCACTTTCATCTGCTTCCTCGTTCTCTATCTCGTATCTCATACTCCGTCTCAATCTGGTAAAATAACAGTCTAAATGTTGACATTTGTAGAGAGAAAAAGTTAAGGTTAACCTTAAGATTGTGATCTTGTTGCTGCAGACTTGTCACAGTTCAGCGGATTCAAATTATTCTCTAAGCATATAGGTATGATGTTGTAGACTTGTAGCTTTGTTTTTCATTCGGATTTTCTATTCTTTGCTTCCTTATTTATGTTTTGTGTTTTTTAAACAATTTCATAGATATGAGTGAAGTTAGTGAAGTGGAGCGATTGAATGATGTTCGAACAGGGGACGTTCTGGCTACGCGAAGCTTCAGGAATTTACAGGAAATAGCAGACAAGCGATCCTTTCACCGCAAAGTCGCCCGTTTTTAATAAGCTAAGCGACCTCTAATTGTCGGCGCCTTCCATGGCTGTCACGTGCGGGATTCTATATATCCGCTAAATTTTGCTCCGCACGTGTGTGCTATTCAATTTCATTTGAATGTGAATTTATTTGCGTTTGGGAGGAGGACATGGAAGTATATTAAACGCTGGATAACGTCAGCCTTTTCTTCAAGTGGAGCACGTTAGTCATGTGAAGTTGGTTCATGCGCCAAGCAATGATTGGAATCTAGCTGGAGCAAGGGACCCGTTAGTGCAAAAGGGAGCCAGCTGGAAAGTAATTATAGGTTTTGTTGCTCTATCTCCTCACATCGGCCCTTTCAATTTGTTTGTATCAATTAATAAGACATGAATAAGCCAGCGCACCTAGTTATTGGTTTATATGTATATCTCATTCTCTTTCAAGTTCCAATTGGTGTTGCCAGATGTTATAAAGCTTATGAATACTAATTTGAACGATATTGGTTGATTGCAATTAATGATTGTGAAATGAAGTAAGGTTTCGATTGGAATATGTTCCTGGCGGTGCTTCTGGTCGACAGATTGACAAATTTCGAAAAGAAGAATTTCTAACGCAGACTAGATTCTTGTTTAGTTTTCTTTTCCTGGTTAATTCCTTAACTAGACCAAAGGGTTCTGCAGCTGAACATATTAGCTATAAAATATGTTAAATCATTTCGTTTGGGAACAAAACTAAGTGATAGTACAAGAGACAACGTAGGGAGGGGTTACGTCTTGTATGAAGCTCTAAATTATTGCTCTCTGTGAAATTAGGGTCATTGTAAAAGCGCAAGCGTAACTGTCGGTTAGTTTTTGACTAACTGGTCGGTGAGAGCAGCATAACTCTCGACACTAGACAAATGAGCACGATCACGTGCTATTCCATGATGACATGTGTCACTGCGCGTGGATGGTTGGTTTTAATCAGCGTGCTTTTGGGATTGTGACGATGACGGCTTGCACCCACAACAATTGGCCATGCGGCAACCTAATCAGGAGCAACAAAGAGAGAAACAAACGTCAATACGTTATGGCCTAAACCGAAGATCGAAAAAATACTAATTGTGTTTTTCTGTGCTCATAAATTATCCGTCAGCTAAAAAGTCCTAATTAGGTACTTATCGTTGTAATTGTCATCGCAACCCCTTTTCATGTATGCGTAAGAATAGAGACAAACAGTATTTGAACATGGATGGAAAGAGAGAGTTTGAACCTTTCAAAAATTAAGTTCCAAGCATTACTAATAAAGAAGAGTCACAAACACTCAACGTTAGGGGAAGGCGATAACGTACGCAGAGGGAATAAAGAAAAGTATAAAACATCTAATTTCCAAAAAATAATTGATTATACTTTAAGGTAAAGATAACATTAACCACGAGATGTTGGATGATGGAATATGTTTTACCCTTTTCGTATATGTTCCTTCCCTTGGAGAGCATATGGGTGGGTCCCCGTGGACCAAATTCTGATTATTGTAATTATCTAAATAAGAAGTTTGTTCATGACAGATGAGGGAGTTGATGTTGAATGCCTCTTTCTAGCGCCTATTTAAAAAATAAATAAAACATAAAATAGTGATTATGTTTTCTTTTCCAAAAGTAGGAATCGAAGAGATCATCACCGATCAAATGATAATACTTTATGTAGTTGTTGGAACATTTACCCATTCCATCCAAACACAAGAACATGACCAAGATATGATTTCTAGTAGCCAATCCATTTACAGGATGTTTGGAAACCTTTGAATTAAATTAAATTAGATTCAATTATATTAATAAGATTGAATTGAATTCAATTTACACTGTTGAGAACAAACCCAATAATATTAGAATTGAATTCAATTACATTGTTTGGAACACAATCAAAATAAATTCAATTATTTCATATAACATTTTTACCCTTGACTAAAAAATAATCTTATTAAATAATAGACATTCACACCAAGTTATAAACATCAATTTCATTATAAGTGATATTATAAAAAAAGTTCATTATTAAAATAAAAAGAAAAAATTGATTGCAAATAACATTAGGGTAGTCCAAGCTATGAAGACAGTAGAAAACTATTATAATTTAGAAGCTTAAAAGTGCATAAACGAGCGGTAGCTCTTTTGCGTTGTCAACTACAAGTAGTAGTTCTTTCACCCATGAACAAAGAAAAGAGAAAACCTGGATATGGTAGGAGGTACTGATTCGTAGAGAAGGTGTTGTTGTTCCGTTTCTTAGTGGGAGGGGCCGCTTGAGGTGAAGAAGTATATAGTAGCATTATATGGGTATTATTAAAAGGATATTTTCAACGTTCAAAAGAAGAATTGAAGTCCTAATTTATAATTCAATTCATATCATTTCAAACACCCTGTTAAACTTTATAAAACTGTAGAAATCAAATTGAGACCTTAGTCTTTTAAGTACGATGTCAACAGCATTAAAACTTTTTTAAACTTTAAAAACTGTAGAAACCAAGTTGATTAAAGGTGTCGATTAACCTTTTGATTAACCAAGTAAAGCATACCTAAACGATACAGCGTGGTGCGGGTAGAAGCGAGACCTGCCAAGGTGTTTGTTGAGAGAACAAAAATAGGTAAACTAAGGAAGACGTGTCCATATATAGTTCTTGGGGTGCAAGTGCAACTGGCCTCATGGATCTAAAATTATTTGCGTAGAAATAACGATCACAAGCCACGTAAAACGAAATTCATGAGACCCTGTTGAAGTCAATGTATGGTGTATTGCATCCTTAAAATTTTGAGGAAATACAAGTTATATGGAATGATAATCCCCAAATATGAGGGGTATTCAGTCCTACACAGATCGTTGCTCCATTTCTGCTAGACTTCCAGCAAACAAATCAAGAGAAATGCAAAGGTTCAGATGAAAATAATTTACAGCAGCGTATCAAAGGATCAAACCCTGAGCAGGGGGAGGATTTGAAGCCGGCTGCTCACTTGCACCAGATGCTTTTGGTGACTCCGAGAGGTGAATCTTTGCAAAATCATCCACCATTTTTCTCTTTTGTTCCTCTTCAGTCACTCCCACTTTTTCTTTCGCCTTCTGCCCTACTTCCCCAGCGGCCTTTGCAACTTTACTGAAAGCATCTGTAACCCAGGCAGCCCCAGTGAACACATATCGGTTCTTCATTATGGCAGATCCTGCATCACTGACTTTCTGCTCAGCGGCTGCAAATGCCGATTTGGTTTTCTCTGTTACCTGAAATTTCTGATCCACTTCCCGTACTTTGTCACTCACTGCAGCCGTTCCAGCACTTACCTTCTCACTGAACCCTATTCTTTTATCGAGAGATGCCACTTTAGCAGAGGCAGTTGACGTCAACTGATGCTTCTCATCAAAAGTCTTGGCTTTATTAACCGCATCTTTGCTTAAGATGAAGCCCTTTGCAAGCATACTACTCATCACGTCCTCTGCCTTTCTCAAAGCAGATTCAGTGCCATCAAGGTTTTTATTAACAGTTTCCTGCTGAGATTCAGGCAAACCGTGAAATCAGTGAAATCCTAGCGTGCTTAACAACAGAAATTCTTGCAACTTTCTTACAGGTGGAGTCAAAGCATCAGGTGGCAACTGGTAATCTGGATCCAGGGTCACAGTGACAGTAAGGTCAACTATCGTTGCTCCCTGACATGAAATAAAATTGTAAATGAAACTTGAATACCATATTTGCATAAAAATAAATACCCAGAAACTGCAATATAGGGCATTGATTATTAACCAATTATAAAATTCCAAAATTTTCATGAATATTATTACTTTGATGATTATCCCTCTCCAGTTTACAATTTCACAAACATATAGAGAATGAATAAGTGGCCATAAAACAAGATCTATTTAAAGCGTCAACTTTATCAGTTTAGACTTAGTACATGTGCTACAAAAGCTTCTTGCAATAACATATCCACACGACATACATATCCTTGCACTGCAGGTTAGGTATCACTGACATTGGTTGATTTATGAGACCAGGACAAGGATCACTTGTGGGAAATTATCTAGTTAAACAATACATGCTAGCCAAAATACTTAACTTGAAAGATTAATTTTCCTGAAAACTAAAATCTGTAATCATTACGCGCATCAAAATATTTATTTAGAAAGATTAATTTTTTTTGGTGATTAATTACATGTAATAGATCACTTTGCATTTCCCTAATAAGTAGTGAAGCAAAGACGTAAAAATGTAGTGCTAATAAGCATGCCCAGATCTCAAGTACAACCCTACAGTACACAAAAAGAATATTAATAAACATCCTCATTTTAACACAGTAATAAACAGAAGATGAAAAACCAATCCTTGCGTCAACGTGGTGAATTCTTGTGTGATTCATCAAATACTTTTGTTGGCTCTATCACTCAAAATCTATCAAAGAAGAATGATACAACGTTTCTAATAAGTTTTGAAGTAAATATGTTAGAGCACTATTAATAAAGGTAGGATGATTCTACAGCTATTTCCTGTCTGAGAAAAACACACTGGTCAATCATGAGATGATGAAGCAGACCCATATGAACACCAAAGAAAAGAATAACAGGGTATATAGCTATACAAAATGGACAAAGATATTCCTTACTGAGAGAAGAACAGCGGTAGCTGCTCCTTGAGAATCTTTGAAGGTAACATATGCAGTTTGAGACTGCTCATTGTCCCTGGGTAAATATAGCAAAAGAATCATATAACAATATCGATAACAGAAGGGGAGATGATATATTCAAGAGCTCAACAGGACAATACCTTTTAACCTCAACATATTCAATATCACCAGAAAAAGAAAAGAACTCCTTGAGGTCTCTTTGACTTGCTCTGAGGGAAACGTTACTGACTTTGACTGTTTTTACCTGCAACAAGAATAAAGGTATAGTAGGGCAATACAAATTAACAATGATATCAACAGTCTAGGAATCCAAATGTTAGCATTAATGCTCTTGGAAACAGTATCTTATGTAGCTTTTTTAAGACTGAAATTTCAGGATGGGTCTGTGAACCTGAAAGCTAAACTTGTGTTACATATTTGCAACCAATTTGGGTACCTCAATCTCTAATATGAACTTCTCTTTTCTTTTAGCTTCATTTCAGTCTGCTCTGATCAGTAGAAATCTTTATAATTCAAATCTCAATCACAAAATAAACAGTTAGGTTGGTCATCAGATCGACCCTTCTCTTTCTTCACTGCTAAATTGCCATTGAACTGAATTGAGGCTCGGGTAAAGCCAAATCCACAAAAAATTCCAAATAGAAAAGCAAAATTTTTATCTAGGTGTTATAAATTCAGTTCCTAGTTTTCCACAAGCTCCTTAAGAGCCAAGTTCAAAGTAAAAGTTAATAAACTTTTTTGTTAGAAAAATGAAAGCAAATGAAATTGTGTCATAATCATCAGAACCTTCCCTTTAAGTAAGCTGCCTATATCAATATAAAAGATCAAAGTGTACTTGAATTATACTACTTAAAGCACAATCAGAGAAGTGGTAGAAAAGCTGGTAGTTATATGGTAGTCAAGAGACGCCCGTTAACGCCAACCGTATAAAATATAATACAAGTTGAGATGCAAATGTAGAGACCTACTTTGTAAAGAGAACAAAAAGGAAAAGAAAGCATGAATCTGGTATCTGTGGAGCTAATAACCAATCCAAAAAAGCAATCTTTGTTTTTGAAATACGGCTTTACAAGATTTAAAAAATGAAGAAATGATCAAAGAGCGAGAGTCAACCTAAATCCAGAAATGAATTAATTCAGGACAACTCAAACAAAATCAATAAACCAAAGACAAATTATTCACTGGAGATTGGGTGAAAATGAAACGGGAACAGATCTACTACTAACGTGGTAGCGAATCGTAGAGTTCCGATCAGCAATGGATTCAATGTAAACCACAAACTAGCAGATTGATGAGGGGGAGAGAGGGGGAAATTTGAATACTCACCGACATGGCTAGGAGTTTCCGTTCTTCTATTAGAGCGACGAGGCGAAGGTGGAGGTCTAAGGAAAACCACCACACCGATTGTCGCGACACGTGCGGAGGGGATTAGTGATTAGTGATTAGTTTGTTCAATTTCATCTAGAATAGGTGCTGAATTTATTAAAGTTTTATTCACGTTAAGATTTGAATTTTCCAACATTACTTCAACATAGACTAATTTAGATCGTGTGGGTACCATTTTATGTCTTCAAACAATAATGACAAAACATGTAAATTTAATATATTAGTTAACTCTTTATCTCATAAAGATGATACATTTATTTTTTTGAGCAATTGGTTATTCTTAAGTTTTGTCTTTTTCCAAGTGTGCTGATCATTTAAATAAAATATGCAAAATTAATGTAATAGCGAGAATTTACCGATTTTCAAGTGTATTACCTTTGAATTTCACAACAAAAACTAGTCGTAGATGAGTTTTTTCTTCACTGCAAGCTGTTTCTTATCTTTGGTTATATTTTATTTTTTATTTATTTATGTATTTATTGTAATTTTATTTACATAATTATTTAGCGTATCAGTTTTACTTATTTACTCTTTAACTTACATCATTTTTTTATTGTTACATCTGCATGTGAGTCTACCGAAAACAACCTCTCTATTATGTAGGGATAAGGCTGCGTACTATCAGACCTCCGCAGACCCTGCTTTATTGCGGGATTTCGGACCGAATGTGACGATGATGATGTAAATTAAGGATGTCTTTTAAAAACATGCATTGGAAACATTTAAATAAATATGTTTGATTATATTGTCCATCGTCTTACCATTGATTTAATGTCACTTCAATGAAAATGTTTAAAAGAACAAAAATATTTTCATAATAAATAAAGAAGTTAAATAGAATTTAGTATTGTATGTTAATAATTATTCTATTAACATACAATTCGAGCATGGGAAGGAAGAGTATCTTTAATTTTGTGTCATACTTCTAATTATTAATATAAGTGGGTTTTAGAAAACTAGGACAATAGAATTCTAATTTATCAAATATGTTAAACAATTTGAGATTTTAGATTCGAGCTAGAAGAATAATTTTATTTAAATAAGGGTTGAGCAAAGAAAACTTGAAATAATAAGAATATTTTTTTTAAAGTTGTCTTATTATTTTGTTTTTTACCTGTCTCATTCATTTTGTCCTCTTAGTGTGCTTATAAGTCTCTCTCTAATTCAACCGCTTGAAATAGTTTTCTTATAATTGCTTAATTTATAACTAACTTTTAATTTTAGGCCACGTTTTGGCTAATTCTATTGTACATGTTTATCACGTCTCAATTGTCCTGCCTCCCACATTTTGGACTTTCTTACTAATTCCTATGTCTAAGAATTCTCTATACAATCTAATTAAGTTCTAAAACTTTTAACAATCGAGCATTTTCATTTTTAGGTCAAATAGGCCAAATTTCTCTTAGGCTATCAATAATTGCCCCTAGTATAAGTTTGATCCATCATATCACATATATAGTGTTGAAGATCTTCTAAACTTTAGCACAAATAAGTTCAAAGTCATTGATCAAATTTCAGGTGTAAATTATTGATTTTGGGAGTTTCAGATACCAAGAAGTATCTAACTACAAAGAACGACATAGAAACATGACCATGATAACCTTCATTTGTCCTTTAACCAAGAAGAATCCTTAATTAAGAGGGAATGATGGGCACAACTATTGTATCAATATTCTTCTGTGTTTAAATCTCTTAACTTCCCATCTGCTGCAGAAGTTAAAAGATTTGCTCTATTTGAATTTCAAATCTTGGTACTCCTATAAGATTTACTCATTTTGCTATAAATTCCCCTTGCTTTACATCATATATTAACTTAAAATCCAAGCAATCTCCACCTTCTTTTCTACCTCCAAGTTCTCTTCCTTCTCTTATTTGCAAATTCTTTCTAAATTCAGTGAGCTCTCCTTGCACTATGGCTTCCACATATCATGCATCTTCTCCTTTTTTTAATTGATTATGTTGAATTAAATGCTACAAATGTAAGACTATGACTTTTATTTGTCATTCATTAAAAAATTCTACTGGTCTTCTTAATTTTATTCTTTATGCAGGCTACAAAATTTGAGGTAGTCTTTATTCTTATCGAGCCTATCTCATCCTTTATTAGGGTAAGGAGGGAAACTCTTGAACCCTAAACACCATTTTTGGACTTCCTTTTAATTATGTTATCAAAATCTCCTTTCTACAACATATCGGGGGGAATTACACATTTTGGCTACATGCAAGGATTACCTTTGACTATTGGAGTTCCCTCGTCGATTAAATCTTCTCATTTGTCTCTCCCCTACTAAAGAGACGTGAGCAAATCAAACTTTATGCTAGGATTTATGTCATTCCAAGCCCTAGAATCTCTGAAGCCATGGACAAAGATTATGGACCAATAGGTTAAATAGATAGACATGTTATACCCCTCTTACCATTCTACTTGGAAGAGGCAAGGACTTTTCCAATTAATATCTCTATCTAGGAACCCGCTAGAGTGTCGACCTAATATATGATGTTTTGAAATTTTGGAGTCTTTCCTATAACTCTTCTATTTTTCATTTTGTGTATGCCTCCATTTTGCTTAAAGGTATTTTCTTTTTAACTAACTTATCTTTAACTAGGGAGGGCTTTGTGTGTTTAGTTCAGAAAACTTTCGGGTTGGACCTAAGTTCCTTTAAATGTTCCTTTTGTTATAGATTGATCAATAAGTATGCTTATTCTGGGAATCTCATAATTTTATTTAGGTTTTGATGAATTAATTTGTTTTTTGTCCCGTAAACAATAAAGCAAGTCTTAAATTCCACCCCTCCTGCAGAGCAATAGCCTTCCGTAGATTTTTCAATATAAGTTCTATTTTTCTAGGATTCCTTTATAGAAATCGAGGAAGATGTTTGTCCAATCTCCCTTTTCAGAGGCTTAATTTGTGTATATGGTTTATCTAACTTTAGATACTAACCTAAACATCTCTCTACCTTCTCTTTAACTACATTACCGAATTGCCTTTGAAACATTTTATTTTTGGAAAGTTAACTATAGCAACTATTTTGTTGCTATCTAGCTACAATCTTTTAGTGCGACCTTTTGTAGGGTCTTACCACCATGGAAGGTCATTCAATAGCCTTTCAATCTTATGGAGATGTTAGTGACAAAGAAAATGAAGTAAAACTCTCCCAAGAAGAGTTCTTAGTGTTAACTCGTGTAGTACAAGGCGTCAAGAATGATGGAATTTTTGCTCCAGTGAATCAAATTGCAAGAAATGTCAAATATGGTGAATTTACAGCTCACCAACCTACCGGAGCCTGGAAAAGCATAATAGACATCCAATAGCATAAAGGAAAACTTAAACATTTTCAGGATTTCATGGTGGTTGGAGTTCTCATACCACCTATGGATTTACTCAAAGCTAAAGCTTCTGTGTGGTCTTTAACTCTGGTAGGGTTCTTCTAGAGCAAAAGACCTAAATTTTTAGTAGTTCAAGCCTGGGCTGTAGCTAGGTGGAGTAAGAAGGGTAGGAAAAAACTAGGCTCATGAAGTATGGTTCTTTTTTATTTAAATTCAGCTATGAAACTTATCTAAATGAGATACTTGAAGGTCCTTAACATATGGGAGGTCAACCTATGTTTGTTAAAAAATGGAAGCCAAGTATTGAATGTGATAGAGAAATATTGATAGCATTCACATTTGTGATGATTTTTATAATGTTCTTTTGGAATTTTGGACTATGGAAGGACTTAGCTTACTAGCTAGCTCCCTAAATAAATGAATGTGCATGGATACATAAACTACAAGCATGGAGAAGATTTGTTTTCCTAAAATGTATGTTGAAATTAAGAAAAAATTGAATGACCTAATAACATTCATATTATAAAGCTAAGAGAGGTTGGGGAATTGAAGAGAATGTATATTCCGATCACTTACCCTTGGAAGCCTAACAATTTGAACAAAAGAAGGATGGCCATCGGAAGAACATTCAAAACTGGAGGACATGATGAGTGACCGCGCGTCGTAACGCTAGTCAAAATTAATTAACTAGACTACTACTGTAGCAGCGATGAGTCTAGGTCGATCCCACAGAGAGTGCGTGTAAAGTATAGGAAATGAAATTAATCGGTGTTTACGAAAAAGGGGGTTTTGGATTTTTGAAATAATAAAATAAAATAAAACTAACTAATAAAAACTAATTAAAGAAAACATGCAAAAATAATAAAAACGGAAAATTTGGTAAGGACCCGGTTCTTCAGTTCAATCTTGGCCTAAACCCTGACTAAGCATATTTTATTAATTTTTTGTTCTTTAACCTCTCCTAGAAACTATTAATCGTAGGTTAAAAATTAACCTGAGTTTTCCCTTAGGTTTTGTTTAATCAAGATACGATCGTTGATTAAACCTAACTACCTAACAACCTAGGATACGATCTCTAAATTTAATTAGGCAGTAGCATTACAAATTAGGAAAACCGATTAATCAAGGCAACAACCACATACGATGCGTCATTTAA
>JANIPN010000005.1:18466584-18484798 GCA_027478595.1 Erythroxylum anguifugum
GTATGAGATGTAACAACAATTCATAAAAGGATAATACTTATATTTTATTCAAACTCACTAATGACTTTACGTGATAAAATAATATATATTAAATGAAATACTGATTTATATTTTTTGAAAAGTTTAAATGATTTAAATCTAAGTAGAAAAACATTTAGATTGCTAATCCACTTCGAAGAGATCATTAAAATGAGATTTAATTCTTTTAGTTATTTATAGGGAATGAAATTCATTGTTGAATACCTTCATAATTAAAGTTTATAATAGTATGAATTTTTGTAAAGAAAAAAATATAAGATATTATAGCATGCAATATTTATTTCTTCTATAGTTATACCTAGTAAAACAATTTACCTTTGGTAATTGTAACTAAATTAACTAATAAGATTTCATATTAGATATGGAATTCTAAGAATTTAAGTCAAAGTTAATAGTTTAGGACGTGATACTTAGTTGAAGCATGTATTATACAATAAGTTTATAGATAATAAAAGGTTGTAAGGTGTTCAAAAGGTTGGATATAATCTTACAGACACATTAAACAAATTAATAGTTTTAATAAACACTTATAGGAGAAAGATTCTAAAGATAAGTAGTAGAAGTAAGATAAAATGTGAATAATTTTAAATCTTATAACAATACATTCAATTGGAACCAATGCCTTTGTTAATACATTTGATGTATAGTTAAAAGGTTATGAGACATTAAAAGATTCACTTTCATAATGAATTTAAAGTGTTTGTTTTGGAGATGAATATGAATATGAATGTATCATGTCTACTAGAAGGTTAATGGGAGTATAATTGTCCTTTTTAGTGGAGTATGTAAAGAAACATTGCTGATAAAAGAAACAATAATTCACATTGTCAATTAATCCTATAGGAACTCTTATTGGATATGAAAAGATAATAACTTAATTTGGGAATTAGATCATGTAGAATTTGTTTACCTTCTCAAGTCTTTTCTCACTCTCTTTTCAATTATCATGCTAATTGAAAAGAGGGTGAGAAATTATCATGCTAAGTCTCCATTTATCAGACATTTTGGCAGGCTTAAGAATCACATTAAAAAGCTTGGCTAACTAAGTAAGACCCCCTTTGCCTACTCTTACATACCTCTATAGGTATCTTATTAGGCCCTACTGTCCTACTATCCTTTCACTCTTCATCCCCCTCAAAGTTCTTTTAATTTCTTTCCTTATAATATATCGATAATAAGTAAAGCTATGATACCTCTCGAATGTGCTAAGATCACCTAAAGAGATGCTCTATGCCTTCATTAAAAAGGCTATATATGTATGTCATTTTTAGCTATAAGCATCCGCCTAAGTAATCTCTTACTTAACGAACTTGATATAAGTCTCTGGCTTTCTATTCCCTAGTTCTCGCTAACTTAAATATATCATTTTATCCATCTTTATTTTCCAATCGTTGGTATAATTTATCATAAGCTATGCTTTTAGTTTCTAAGATTATCTTCTTTTCCTCTTTCTTTTCCAGTTTGTAACTTTTTGTTATTAACTACTCTCTCTACCTTTGTGATGCTATCCAATATAGCTTTATAGGCACCCATCTTGATCTTAACCTTTTTCGTACATCTTCATTCCACCACTAAGAATCCATCTTACTATCCTTAGGCCCTTTAGAAATACCCAAGATCTCTTTAATTGTATTCCTTAAAAAAGTTGCTACTCTCTTCCACATCTAGTTAGCATCTCTTGCCAATTTCTATTCATCTTCATATATTACTCTATCCCTAAGTTGTTTCATCATATCTCCTTTCATATTCCACCATCTAACTTTGGTACACTACCGGGAACTTCTCCAATAATCTATCTTGAGTTGACAAGCAAGAGTCAGGAATCACCTTGCAATCCTTGTAACTAGGTCGATCTCTTTGCCTTATAAAGAAATGGCCAATTTGAGTTTTCATGGTTTTACTCTTAAAAGTCTCCAAGTGCTCCTCGTTTTCCTTGAACACCTTGAATACTAAAGTTTGAAATCTCCACTTTTTCCTCTAGATACATGCTATATAAATCTTATATTTGTTTAAAATCTCCACTAATTTCAAATACTTCCCTGTGAGTGTCCAAATATTCCAAGAACCCGTCCATAATCTATCAACATCTCTTTTCTCTTAGACCTAAAACTCACCGAAAAACTTGCCCTTGCTCTATTATGAAAAGTCAAAGTCATTACTCCTATCCTAAAGCCTAACATAAGCAGTAAAATACATTCCCTAAACGACTCTAATATTACTTAAGAAAGGAAATATGGATTGATATTAAATCCCAAAATGAGCACTGTAATAAACAGATATGAAAATCACAAGTATACACGGTCTCAAGCAAATCAAAATTAGATGGTCCAAAAATTAAACCTATAACAACAACTAAGTTTTTGCAAAATGTTAAAACACAACACTAAATGGTTAAAAAGGAACAAACAAAATATTGAAAACTATAAACAAAAAAGCACTTAAAACTTTTAATTGTTTGGTGAACACCGAAAACTAAAATCCCAACACCCAAAGAGGAATGAATTAACCACAAGCAAACACGATTAGTTTTGTATAATCTTGTCGTAATTAGCACCATTCACCAGAAGTTTCTTTATCATCCAACTCACTCAAGATCTGCAAAAGAAGAAAGCAAAGCACAAGGTTTTCGAAAAGCCAAACAAGGAAACATATGGAAGGGGACTAAAAATCGGCCTAGTAAAACCTAAACTATTGTAGATTATGGTTAAAATAATGAAACAAAAGAAGTCGAATGAAGGTAATAAAGTAGTGATACTAGTGGATCAGGAAAAATGGGTCAATGGGTTTGGGCTTTTAGAACGAAAAGGGTTCAAAAATACTTATAAATAAGAAAAAAAATCCTAATCATCAAAGACCCCAATTTCATAAATTTATTTGTCTCCCTGGCTCGATTGAAATTATTTAACAAAAGTAGAGAAATTTTATAAACTCTAGGTATGTGTGAGGGAAAGATTATTATTTGCACTCCTAATTACTGTTTTATTGAGATTGGAAATTAATAGAGTGCAAAAAGACTGGAACACTTTATGTTTATTCCTTATAAAGGAAATAGTCAGTATCATAGACTAAAGAATGGAGATACTGAAACAAACATAAGTGCATAGCAGAGAACAAGTTCATAAAATTGGCCTATATGAAAAATCCATTTGCATCATTACTTAAATGCCTATAAAAAGTTTTATTATGATGATTATATAAGTGATTCTTTAACTTAAAATCTCCAAAGTGTCTCATACAAGGATTGCTATGTTTTGATAATACCTAATAACATTTTCTAGTCAAGAGTAGCTCAATTGGTAGTCACTAGATATAATACAAACTATATAGAGGCAGTTGAGTGATCAATATAGGATTCATCAACCTAAAGTGATAAGAAAAAAATATTTTTTTGTTCTTTATTAGTATTGATTCAGGATATGACACTTTAAAAATAATTTTTAAATGTGATTAGTGGAATCAATTGGAAATAGTGAAGAACTAACATTATATGACTCAAATATAGTAGATATTAATTACATGCTCTTTGTCTAGTTAGAATATTGTATGATGAAAAAAATTAAATTATAAAAAATCATGCATAAAAAGTTAGTCAAAACTATTTTGGTATTCCTAAATATTTGGATGATTATAAGGTGCTGTTAGATGTTAATCGTGATCTGTGGATATAAATTGTTAATCAAATAATTAAAGATGAATTAAAAGAGTATAATTTATCTAATCTTAAATATGATTTAAGACTATAATTTATATCTATTGTCAACATATTTGGGAACTTAATAGGTTATTCACAAAAAATGAGCTAACTTGATTGTAAAGTTTAAGAACTTTAAGATTTGTCAAAAAAACAACTTTAAGATTAAGTATGTGATATCTAATAAATAAGGAATAATTTGAGATATAAGATCTTATTTAAGTCTAATTAATATTTAATTAAAATTAATTGTGATTCTAATTAAAATTTAATTGAAATTAGAATTTTATTTTAATTAAATTACTAAAATTTTCAAATCTGTTATAAATATACCTAGATTCTAAAAGAGGTAACACTTTTTATCTAACCCTCTCTACATCCGTGATAGAGTTCTCTTAACATATTATGTGAATACCATTAAAAATAGGACACATGTGTAGCTATAATGATTAAGATGGGTTGATTTCATAAACAATTCAAGGAAAATGATTAGAAAAGGGTCAAGATTAACAATAAAGTAGAAATTACAATTCATATTGTATTATGCTTTGTAAATTAATCATATTATAGATTTTAAAATGATCTTGACTTTCTAGAAATCAAATGAAAAGATTTTGTATTTATTTTGTTACACGCGAGATTGGATCTTGTCTCGATTTTGTAACATCTTGTTATTTATTATTCTCTAGATAGGGCATAAGCCAAAAGGTATGGTCCGCATGTGGTAGATTAGGGAAAGTAATTGAGAGAAATCAAGCTTGTATGTAATCTACCAATGACTAACCAAACGATAGACAATAGTTGTTGCTTATTAGTTAAGTGTTTATATGATAGAAAGACTTTATAGTGACAATAAATTTTAATGAAAAAGTAAATGTGTAAGTTTATTGATAGCAAAAGTGATTACAGCTTATGAGTATAGAACTCCTTGGAGAAGAGATGGTAGCAACAATGCTAAGAGCGAGCAAAGCAGTACCAAAAGAGCATGACAGCAAATCAACAATAAAAATTAGCTTAAAATGTATGTTCAGTCATGCTAACAATCAACTGTAACTAGATGATATTCAAGAACAAGAAGCAGTTTTAAAGCAAGACTAAAGAGAATGAATTGCTGACTGTTGAGAAGTTGGAATCAGTTTCAAGGAAAATTTCAGGATCTTGTAAGCTGCCTGCTGCACCCAGTATGCACTTCGTGGAGGATTAGTTGCATTCTAATTTTGTCCTTAGTCTCCTGTATGAGGAATTCCTTCGTGGTTGTTTAGTCTTGAACACTTCTATTCCTTTCAGTCCATAAACCATATACCAGAGAGCTCAGGGATAACTTGTAGACTATACCAATCAACTTCTCCCTGGAAATGTTTCTGACAGCTCCATTCAACAATGTTCTTTGGGATTTGGATTCAACTTCTTCCTGGAAGTGTTTCTGACAGCTCCATTCAACAATGTTCTTTGGGATTTGGATTGGTCCAGCGACGAGTCTCCCTATTTTACAAAGGAAATCGTCATTATAACTCGAACCCCTAATCTTCATTTTACACAAAACCTCTACGTGATCACCAAAACTCCACTTAATTGGTGTCTATGAATTAAGCCTCAACTCCCTTTACACATGTACACCGCCCACTGAATTTCTACATGTTGGACATCAAGGACCGAATGATTCTAAGCACCAATATATCCACAGCCTTATACACACACAAAATGAAACTCAAAATGAAAAGTAACGGCACGTAGAAGCATTCAACGTTATATTAAGTTGGTCAACTTTTTTTTTTTTGAAAAATAAAAAATTCATTAAAAAAATTAAGAGATTAACACGAGGCCTATCACGTGCAATAAAACTCCTTAATACACTGAAGCATCTAAACTACTACAAAAATGTCGACGTTAAGAGCAAAGAGAAAGAGTACTGTTTTAAGATTAAGGTATAACTAATTGTTCCTTTCTCAAAGAACACAAAAGCTTCTCGATTTTTATTTTGTCTTCATATATGCAAAAACAAGAGAAAAGCCATCCCTTTTGGCCTAGGGGCTAAAGATGATGACCATATTGATGTAAATTCTACAAGGCTAATTATCTAGGAGTTTTACATGAGATGATGCGATACAGATGTACATTTGGAGAACAGGCTTAAAGTTTCTTGGTTTCAGAGGAAAGAAACTCCATTTGTTCTGTAAGCTGATCCATATGCTGACCTTTGTCCCACCCATTTTCCATTTGCTGCACATCGCTTCCCATAGGTCTACCATCCATGGAGCTTGATTCAATATCCTCCGGTACTGGGCTTTGAACAAGAAGATCATTCCAGAAGCCAGAATCATCAAGAAATGCATCAAAATCAGGATCGGCGGGAATGCTATCAATATCTAAGGGTATTGTCCCATTCACTCCCAGGGATGGATCCATAAAACCAGCTTCAGGTTCCATGAAATCTTCGCCAGGAAGATCACTACAAGTATCTGGAATCATTTCTGATATCTGAGAAAGCTGGGGAATTATTACATCTTCCTGAGGAACAGAAATGGACGGTGAATCTTGTGCTCCTACCAGCATGCTAACATCAGGAAATCGGGAATCTGAGACCTTTTCAGAATTAGCAATGCTGGAAGACTGTATTTCAGTCACAGCAGGTGCAGGGTCATGACCTGACATCCCTGAAGCTGCCTTTACATAATTCAATGGCCTTGAAATAGGTGGAACCTCTTGGAGAGTCACTCCAGATGTACGGGTTGAAGAGCTACCAGTGTCCATAGCATTAGATGGAGACAAGCCATTGCCAATGATAAAACCATCAAGATTATTATTATAAGATTCCAACCTGGAAGAAGTGTTCATTTTCATAATCTGCCTGAGCATGTTTTTAGCTGCCTCATTCATCAGAGGCTGATACTTGACAATTTGTCCATCAGAAGCTCCAGATATCTCACTCTCAGAAACACCATCCTGTTTGAGCCTCCTTTTCTTGTTGGCTTCTGTAATGCGCCTATTGCTTTCATTTTGCTGCTGTACAAACTGAGCCAAGAAGCCAGGGCTTTGCATAGCCTTAGCTAAAAATGACATCATTTGTTGCTGCCGCTGTTCCATCCCTTGAAGTCGCTGCACCATAGCTTGCAACTGAGTATCAGTAGTCTGTTGCTGCTGCCTCAACCGAACAAGTTCCTGCATTAGAACATTCTTGTCTCGTTTAAGTCTCTCAACTTCTTCCTCCAAACCAAATTTTCCAACCTCAACACACGCCCCCACCGATGAGCTCTGCCCATGTAAGTGTTGTGGCAGTTGATGGCCATGACCATGGGCAGGCTTCCGACGACTTATGCTCTTAAGTAAGTGTTTTTGACCCCTTAAAAAACCCTCATTGGCAAACTCCCAGCGGTCTGGATCAACCTTTCGGAAACCCTGTTTAATACATGAAACAATATAAAAAGTTGTGGGGAAGAGAGGAAACATCACAATTAATTAAGACAAAATACGCAATTAAAAATGATTACCCACTGTAGAAATTAAATAGAAAAAATAATGTTGAATAATCAACAGTTATTTATATAAGAAACATTCATCAAACAAGATGTTAACCACATAGATTATCATGCCTTAACATAAATCATCAAAGGTGTGATGTTTTTTTTTTAGAGTGATTCTCTAGAATTTAAATTTGTTAGGAACCCTTTAATACTTAGCCTAAGCATGAATTTGGCAAATCTTCAATGGACCTAGGGAGCTTTTCTCCAAAAGAAGGCACTGTCAAGGTGCACCAAGGTAAGAGCCTCACCAAGGGTGACTTGCCTAAGAGTCTAAAAGCTGCTGAGGCATTCTATCAACTCACCTCTGCATCCAGCTAAGTGCTCTGGTGACTGTGTATTCTTTGCATAAGACATCAGTGTGATTACAAGCTGAAGAAAAACTAAAACTTAATTATGGAGCAAAAGCACAACCTTAAGTTATTTAGACACAGATAATCAGAAACAAGAAATGGTTCTTGTAATACTAGTATCTGAAAAGTCAGAAACAAGAAATGGTTCTTGCAATACCAGTATCTGAAGAGTCCAAAACAAGAAATGTTCTTGTAATACTAGTCTGTGAAGACTTACATCTATTAAATAGCAAGAACAGAAGCAAGCATTCAATAGTGGACTTCTTTCTACAATATTTTGAAATTTCAACCACTATCCAGTTCAGAACTCCTGTTCATTGGTTCTCCCTCAAATATGCAAGAAAACATGTTTTGCAACAAGAAAATGATATACAAACTTGATAATCTTCGAATTAACATCAGAACTGCATAGAAAGTACGGTAAACACTATAGCATCATAAAGTTGGCGTCAGAAGAAAAGCATAAAAGACTGATTGCAACCAAACCAAGTGGATATGGAAAATATTACTTGTAATTATGATATAACGATCCATTCTCTCTCCTATTTCATCACTCATTTCTTTTCCATGTACAGATTTTGTTTTACAACTCTCAAGCATCCAAAGAAATTTCTGGAAAAGCATAAATAATAAACAATTGGTTCTGCTGAATGTTTCCTTGTAACTTCAGCCATTAACAACCCTGACAACTGATGTTCATATTTTTTGTGGTTACAGGGAAAAAAAACTCAAGTCAATAATTCCAAAAAATGAAAAAAAAAAACAGATAAGCAACCATTCAGGGAAAAAGTTGCAAACCGAAGCATCAAATTTAGACAATGTCTATCATAAGCAAGTTACAATTGAATGGAGCCAATCCAAATGTATTTTATATGGCAAACCAGCAATAATTAAATGAATACAGAAATGCAGGTTCTCAAGCCTTTATAAAATTTCAATACCTATTTCACCTAGCTCGCCAGCAGCACTCTTATCAATCTTTGCATACTATCCACTAGATTAATGTCCAGAATCACTTTACAGAGAAGGTCAACATGACATTGAAGCCCTCCCTAATCTAAACAAAATGATGCATGCATCAATCGAGCATAACTTAAAACAAACAGCATCGAAGAGATAGACAAGTTTACTCTTGCAAAACTTTTACAAACTGCAGTAGGAGGAAATGTGCTACCCTCTCTAACCAGTAATTTGTATATGCTTCTGAGTCCAATTAGATCTAAGCTACAATGGACTAAAATTCAAAAATAAAATGACCAATTAACCTTGTGATCAGGTTGTGATCAACCTAAGCCATGCTTTCTTATCATTTTCCAATTCTGCTCCATTTGTTTGCTGAGAAAATACCAGAAGAATTGATATCAGAACTTTAAACTTGAAGAAATCCAAGGATTAAGAAGGAAAAATAAAAAGAGACGTGTTCCTCAGTTTTAGAATGTATGGAACAAATTGAGAACATAATATGGTCTTCATTTTTGTCAAAGGATCTTATTCCAACCAAGAACTATGTCTTGTTACAGCTACTCATTCACCCTGACTTTGATATACTCCGCTCAACTTCACTAAGAGTCATGG
This sequence comes from Erythroxylum anguifugum, assembly GCA_027478595.1. NCBI lineage: Eukaryota > Viridiplantae > Streptophyta > Magnoliopsida > Malpighiales > Erythroxylaceae > Erythroxylum > Erythroxylum anguifugum. Next base: position 18,475,761 of record JANIPN010000005.1, read on the forward strand.
TCAAACCAGTTATGGGTAGTTATAGAATGTACTTGTTCCCTTTCAACTAAAGGGAGCTAAATCTTCAGAAATACTGGTATTACATGGTACATTGAGAGTCACTTTATCATATCCGAACAAACCAGATGACCAAAATACCTGACTCATAATTCTGAAGAGTTGGATCTCGTGAGCACCTTCCCAATGGCTCTGGCCCTGCTCCTTTCCTTCACAACTCTTGTTTTACAAGGGAGGAAAGGTCACTCTATTGTATCTGTAAGCAAGCCATGTAATAGCCCATAACCTTTACAGAAAATTCACCATGTTTTCCAGATAAGTTTCATTTTTTTTCACCTCTACCCCATCCGCACCATTTTGCTTTTATTACCGCTTTACTTCCAATTCTACAGTATTTTCTCACTCTTTCTAACTGATTTGGCATGTTTTGAGCATAACATCACCATCTCAAGGAAGCCTCAAGTGGAATAACAGCTAGTTTATGCATGTTGGGGGAATATCAATCTCACCGAGTCCAACCCCTACATAGCATTTACAGGTGCAAGAACGAATTTACAAGCTACAACCACCTTATTACAAACATTCTAATTCCTTAGAAAGCTCATCCTTCTAACTCTTAAGATGTGGCCAATTTCATCATCTACAGTTGCAGATAGCAAGAAAACTATCATTTTAAGGAACCTACACATCATTGTTGTACCTACTATACCACCAGCGTCTAATATAACAAAGCATGGCCTCCATTCTTCTCATGCTTAGCCTGAAATCCCTAGGTTTCAGGGCAATCCTCCATAATTTCCATCACAAGCCATCCTAGCATTGGTTTCATTTACTAGAATAACATGGTTAATAACTAGCATGCCTAAAAAATAAACTCAGTTTATTAATTACATGAATTCAATTTCAATGACGCAATCACTGTTCCTTGAAATGAAAGTCAAAGAAAACCCACATGCTCTTCCCAACCTATTCTAAAGCTAGAATCAAGTTTTACCATCTGATTAAATGCTTTCTAATAACTGAAGGTTCAGAAAATACTATCTCAATTCATGAGATTCATTTGCTTTTTTGGTGGACAATTAAAAAAAAATCATGGCAATGATATTACAAACAAAGCAGTATATAAATCCACCAAATTTTTTCTCCTCTTTCAAGTGTAGCTATGATTTTACAGTGAATAATGTTTACTGAAGTGCTTAGCTATCACTCCAAGCTTCCTGCCTAAGATTATAACCTACCTCAGGACTCAAATTTTCATAATAAAATAAAATGTAGCTCTCTGTATTCTTGACCTTGACCAAAGTGAAAACATGCTCTATATGTGAACAAACGCTAACAGTCAACTAAGTAAATAAAATCTATATCGACAATCAGTAAGCACGGTGACACCCAGCTCAACATTCTACCAACTATGGGGGCACAAGGAAGGAAGATTCTACACAAAGATGGACGACAGAATTCCATGTTTCCATCCTTAAAGCAAAAGTAAGAGATACGGAAAAGCGTATACATAAACATAGTATATAGCTCAAGATATTTTCTAACATCAACACTGTACAAATATCGAAAGCTGCCTCTACAATATTGCTTTTGCATAACGCAAACAAGGTGTTCCAACTAAAGAAACATCGAATTCTATCAATAGTACAAAATACCAAAGAAGATATCTAGGCACACCAAAAACGCAAATTCCACTACGGAAACTAATTCTCTACCCTTGTCTCTAACGTACAAGTCTACAAATTACCATCAACACACTCAAACAACTAACCTTATCCAATAAGCAAATCAACCGTCAGCTTGTGAGGAATTTAAATAGTAAAATGGTACAAAACTGAAACGAAAACAACAAGCAAAAGAGAAGCAAGCGGCAATTACATAGGTATTAAGTTGCCTAACGAAGCTGGAGAAGTTATTGTGTTTGAAGTACTTGGGCAATAAGTCACGTGCAAACTCCGGCGGATTCCACACTACGAAGCTGTTATTGGTTGGACTCCACGACACGATCGGGTCGGTCGCCGGGTCGTCCACCATGTCGTAAGTCTTGCTCAAGAAGGGCGGCGGCACATTCGCCTGATTCGACATCGGCACCGGAGCCGAACCCCCGGCTGTGGATGCGTCGCCGCCGGAGGCATCGGCACCACTGCCTTTGTCAACAGGCCCATCCATTTCAACGCAATCCAGTGCAGAAGATGGAATTAATATGTATATGAGACGATTAAGAATAAATTAGAAACAAAGGAAACAGCAAGATTTAGGGTTTTGGAAGAGAAGCAAATCTGTAAAACCCTAGAGTTTGGGGCGGTCCAGAAAAAGTAGGGAAGAGAGGGTGAGGAATGTACGGCCGCGGAAATTTGGGGAAGCAAGAAAAGGAAAGTTCAAATTTAGAGATTGGGGGATTATTTTGAAATTACAGCTTTGTCCTTTAACCCCTTACAAGTAAAGCTTCTTCAACCATGATTTTTCATTTTTCACGAATATAATTCAGCGCTGGCTTTCAATTGAAAAAATTGGATCACTCGAGGATGACTCGAAATGTCAAAATTATAAAATCGCTATAAGAGTAGGGGTATAATAGTAAAGCAAGGATAAGAATCGAGTGCTACTCTTTGGACCGCGTCGGGCTTTTATAAATATTACTAAGAAATTCCTTTTAGTGAAAAACGTCTTGCTTTATATTTTAAGAAGATGGCGGGAAGCTAAAGAAGATTTGCTCTTTTTAAGAAAAAAGAAAAGACGAAGGGGAAAAATGAGTTCACCGGCTGCCGATCTGGTGTTCCAGGTGGATAACGTCCAAGGCATGGTCGACGCTCTCTCGGCCGTCCGCTGGAAGCGCCACCAGGTAAGGTTCTTCTTCCCAACTTTCACCATTTCTTTTTTTATAGTAATTTGCTAGCTTTGTTTTATATGACAGGACGCCGTACTAGAGTTATCGGAACACGGTGTGGTTTTGATTGTGGAGGAAACCGGCTGCCTCCAAGCTAAAGTTTATCTTCAGAAGGAGGTAGGTGCTACTACTAGTCTTAGATACCATACCGTCACATCACCACCAGAACACAGCTAATTAGTTACTTTTTAATTTTCTAAAATTATAAAAAGTATTCTACTAATTAATGGTTGATTGGAATTTGATTAAGCTCTTCATCAAATACGAGTATAATGCGGAAGTGCGACCTCGTTTTGGAGTGAGCTTGGGCCTTTTGGTTGATTGCCTGAACACGTTTTCTGTTCCGGGACACCCCACCGTCATCGAGATCACATATCCCGGACCTGATATGCAGCTTCTTCTCACGTACATATTTACTTTCTGCACTCAGACTTGGTGATTTGGTAAACTACACACACACACACACACACACACACACACACATATACATATACATACATACATTAAAGTCAATTCCCAATGTACAAGGGTCTTTATCTTCACTTTAGATGGTGCTTAAATACCATTTGAAAAAGTTATCCTGACCAAAATTAGTTGCTTGGATTGCGGATATTGTATCCGTTTATTTTGATCGACCTAATTTTCATGGTCCTTCAGGTCTGTTGATTCTGTGGATTCCTGTATTTATGCTGAAATCAGGACAAGAATCCCCGAAACTGTTTCATGGGACTACAATTTTGAACCTGCTGGGACCAAACCTCGCAGTTTTACCGTCAAAGTATACTCCTTATCCTATTACGTCAAGGACTATCACTAGTTTGGTCTTTTAGGAGAGAAATGCGAAAATTCTTTAGAATTCCTTGTGCAGGATGTCAACCTATTGCATTGATGCCAATGCATTTTGGACTCAACTACTGACAAATAGAACCTGTGTTAACTATTTGACATTTCATTTGATTATTGTATGATGCATTGATGTGAATCTAACGTTTCTGAGAGTCTGTTGTTCCTTTTTTCTTTTTTTTTTTTTTGGAAAATGAGAATCTATTGTTCTTGTCTAGACCATTTTGTTCATGAAATGAGATTTAAGGAAAAAATTGCAAGGGCACTGTTATTTCGGAAATGGTTTTTTTTTTTCAAGAGATGTTCCTACTTCTTCAAAACACCGAGTAATATGCTTTGTATTTGATGCTATCAAAAAAAAAAACTCGATCCTAAATGTTTTGCTTTATTTTTCAAACTTTTATGTTTCATAACCGGCTCCTTTTCTCAATTTGTTGTCTGATGTTATGGTATTCCACAACATAGTCTGCAGCACTGAAAGAAGCTATTGATGATCTCGAATGGCCAGGATCCAGCATCCAGATCATTCTAAAACCAGTACCCCCTTCTGTTACTTTCAGGGGAGAAGGCCATGGAGACTTGCAGGTGTTATTTGTATGAACAGTTACTTGGTGTGAAAGCTGAATTATATTCACATTTTCTAAAGCTTTTGTTTTTTGTAGATAGACTTCATGTATTATGCCAACACCGACTTGTTAACTGCATTTCACTGTGATCAGCAAGTCTCTTACAGGTCTTTTCTCAAAACTGTTGTATGAAATCATTGGACAGCTCCTCGACTGGTGTCTGATTCTAACTTCTATGCATAGGTATAAGTACAAGTTCCTTCGAGCTACAACTTCCAACATTCCCAGCAGTGTGATTAAAGACAATAGAGGTAGCAAGTTGAGCATTGGGAGAGGTGGCATGTTGAAAGTTCAACATCTGGTTTCAGTTGCAAGACCATCACACTCACATATTGATTCAGCTGGCTGCCAGCAACCCTGTAGAATTGCTTATATTGAGTTCTTTGTGAAGCCTGAAGAAGATGACACCACAAATGGGTGATACGTGATTATGTTAGTAATGTGTTGATGTATTCATCCCCCTGTACAACATGGTATAAATCTGGTGATGAATGCTTAAAGTAAAATCTTTGAAATCTTGTGTGGATAACACTGATTCTGTGTTGATGCGCGCTTCGTAACAGCATGAAGGATGAATAGGAAAACACGAACGCAAGATGAGAAGAAAAGGAGAGGGAATAATTCTTGAGGGGTTTGAACCCGACGTGAATCGAACACGCAACCTTCTGATCTGGAGTCAGACGCGCTACCATTGCGCCACGGATCCCTTTGCCTGAAGGGCCATACGACAAAATTTAAAGTTCACTTCTCGTTTCTATTTATTTTTCCCCATTTTTGTTTTTATTTTCAAATTTAGTAAAAATAGTTGATTGTTTGTTTGTTTGAATTTATTTTTTTTCCCGTTTTTAAAATTTATGATGTTTTTTTGTTCTATTTTTATCATCTAATTTACTATCAATTAAATATAATTATTAATAAGAATTATGAATAATTATATTTTATATTTTATATTTAAATAACTAAATTTTATTATTATTAAAAGTTATGAATAATTTAATTTTATTTAATAATTTATTTAATTTCTGTAATTAAATTTAATAAAATTAATTTAATAACTATTAATAAATATAAAATATCTTTAAAATATGGATATTTCAAATAAAATTTGATTTATAATTAAAATATATTTAAAATAAAATAAAATATTTAAATTATTCATTTTAATAAAATATTATAAAAAAGATTTAAATAAATTTAATTAATTACAATCAATTTATCTTTAAATTTTATCTTATATGTAATTATCATTAAGAATACATATATATCTATATTTGATTAATAAGTAAACATGTTTTTGTAAATTACAAACTGAAGTAGAAAAACAGAAGTAGATCTAAGCAATTCTCATTGACTAAAAATGGCTGACAACATTGAATTATAAAAACTAAACGAATCTCTCCTCTAATAAGTCGTTTTATAAACAAACCAGCAGTTTCTTATCAATATTATAATCTTTGGCGGGATAAAACAATCCTCAAATATAAGAATAACATATGAAATAAACTCACATTTAAGTTTTCACTAAATTAAGTATGATTTTGTTAATTATAAACCACATAAATTAAAGTAGACACATAATAACAACATAACGTAGCTATATTACATAAAAATTATCAATGTGCTTTCTTTTGTGGTCCATTAACTAATTCCTTACAAGAAAGGGGGCACTTGGTTCACAAAAGGTAATGGGAATGAGAATGAGAATGAATATATGGAGGAATGAGAATGGATATAATCATTATAATTATGATGGTTGGTTAAGATGAAGGAATGATTATCATTACCTTTGATTGTGATTGGTTTGTTAAAAATCTTGAAAAAAATTTTTGTTTTATATCAAATTTTAAATATAATTTAATTAATTATATTTTATGCACCCTATTTATAACGACAGAATGTTCAAAATCAAGTATATTGTAGTATTTTTTCACAATTTCAAAAATTGTAGATTTTTTAAAAAATTATATTTGTATTTATTACCCTTAAGTTAATATTATTTGATAAGTCTGTAATTTATTATGATTGTTTAAATTACTACGAGAAACTGTAAATTTAATAATAATAAGTCCATTCACCCTCTATAAATAGTCCAATTAAACTCAATGATTCTCATTCCTCTGAATTAATAGGGGAATGGAGGATTGCCAAGAATTAGGTAATGAAAATATTATCCTTTCAATAATAGTTTGATGCTAAACATAAGTTTTCATTCCATTCCTGTACATTTTTCTCCGTTACCCTAAACAAGCATACCCTTTAGTAACAATAGTTAGCCAACAAGCGTGTGGCAGGTGAGGCCTGGCACTAATGGCATTCTAGGAAACGAAGTCAACAAAAAAGAAGCTACAAGGTCAACAAGGTCTCCCCTTTGATTGAGACATTGATTCAGGAACATGTTTATGATCATGTATGAGCTCTTTCCAATGTCTCTCTTGGCTTCATCTTCATCTTCTACACTTCGAAACATCTAACCAATAGAAGTACACTGTGTTTGTGAGTTTCAGAGGCGAACATACTGACAACTTCATTAACCATCTTCACCCTACTCTTTTGCAAAAAGGTGTCGTAGCATTTATAGATGATCACTTTCAAAGAGGAGAAGAAATAGGACATTCACTTCTGACAACAATCCAATAATCAAATGTTCGTCATCGTTTTCACCAAAGAGTATGATACGTTCCACGTGGAGCTTGGAAAGACACTCCAGTGCCATGAAACACTTGGATAGGTTGACTTGCGTTTGTTCCATCATGTAGATGAATCAAATGTAAGGAAATAAACCGCATGTAACGAAATAAACTACAGTAAAATGGTCATTTAAAGAATATCACAAAAATTCAAATTATACCTTACATTTAGTGGGATTAAAAATTATTATATTTTAAATTTTGGTTTATTTAAAATAAATTTGATAAGATCTTCAACTTTCATTTAAATTCTAAAAAAAAACATTTGAATATTCTTAATATTATAATGAGTCTCACCAACCAATTAGCTTGTCTCTCTAAGTCCTAAAGCTCAGTTTTGTAATCCTATTATATAGCCTAACAATGTGAGATAAAAGAATATAATAACTAAATTATTAACGTGCTCGGTTACAATTTTTAACATTTGAAGAATATATTAAAAAATTTTGTTAGGAAGTCACTTAACTTCTATAACTTTATGGGATAATCTCATATCTCTTTTTGTTATTATCACTACAATAAAAAAAGACATTAAGTAACTAGCAAAAGCATAATTAGAAATGTATTATCTTTGCATTTTTATTAACACGTCATAATTCTTACTGTTAAATAAAGTGGCATTCCTATAGTTACAAGATAACAAAATTTATTGATTAGGTAATGAAATGAATAATGTTGCTTAAAGTTTTGACTACGGCAATAAAATAGTTTCAAACAATAGCAACATTTTGAGTATTTATAAGACAATGAATTGATTTTGTTTAGGCAGCAATATCCAATGTACATGTTAATATAAAGCCAAACCCTTGCCATTGAGTAAGCAATAACCATACAATACACTGATATTCATTAAGATAACAATATATAGTATTAAAGCTATACATACATTAATGTATACCTTAAAATATATATTATTAAATGTTAATGGACAAAAATTGCATCTATATATGCTATCATATAGTCTATATGGGTTACTGGAATTCAACCTTTAACATATCCAAAACATATATAGTAGGCAAAATTTTATTATTTAAAATGCACATATATTAACTTCTTCTAATCTATATGAAAAATTATAAGTGCATCAACCAAAATACAAAACAAAACAAATATGTGTGGCTACTCCAAAATCCTTCACAAAGTATCTCCTAATTCACTCTTTATCATCGCATTCCTAGAAAAATATATTATAATTGTTATAAAATGACTGTATTCATAAAAAAATTGACAGACACATAGACACTATAATTGTAGTTCTTTTATAAGACAATTTGCTTCTATTTAAAGATAAACCATAAAATTACAAATAATTGTAATTCTTCTATGATTCTATTTACCAGATGTATGTGAATTAACAAACTAATAATTCATGATTTGAAGAACTCAAATATGTAGAGAATGGAGGTTTCACATGAGATGATAGACAGTTGACATTATGAATGATATTCTATATATACAAATAAAGAATTGTTTAACTTCTATCTTGTTAAATAATGCTTTAGAAATGATCCATGTAAATCAAATAAAATAACATAACTTAAATGATAGAATGATCAAATCACTTTAGACTGTACAAAACCATAGCTAGTATACAACATTCCAAATTGAATCCTATTTGTACTGGTTAATTATTAGTTAAAGCTTATTGTAGCCACTCATGAAGGATAGATTGTATCTCAAGAGTTGATTAAATTAGCATAATTCATTATTTGTACCTAAGATTTGGTGGCAGAAGGATGGTGTTAGGTAGCTATTGATTTATCATCTGCTTCATTAGTTCTAACACATCATTAAGCCTTCATATGAATAACAAATTTAACCAAAGTTTATTTTACTATAAACATAAAGTATGATCACTAGGAGATCTTATTCATCTTAACAAATGGTTATCATACAATATAAAGACTTTATGAAATGTTAACAATGACGGAGCTATGTACATTGAAGGGGGGGCCATGGCCCCCCCTTTCAAAATTTTTTTTTTAAAATTTACTTATA
>JANIPN010000005.1:18487074-18500367 GCA_027478595.1 Erythroxylum anguifugum
TTTAAGAGTAATTAATCCCCTTTTCCCAAAGATGAATTAATTTATCCACTCTAGACGTCACTTAGTAATCCCTTACTAAGTTTTTCCTAGAGTTTCTTAAGTCCCAAAACTTCAATTTTCACCTCCTAAGTTTCTTGGGTCTCCCAACACATAAGAAAATCTTAGTCAAAATTTTCTTTAATCTTCTAGCAAAAACTTCCTTCTCCCAAAGGCGAATTTATACCAAGAAATTTTCCAATAGTCTAAAGGAATAACAAATAAATCCAAGAAAAATTAACAAGCATATGAATATTCAGTCATGAATTATAGCAACATTTAATATTAAAGCATCATCAAAAATATCAAAATCCCTAAGAGAAATTAAAGGTTTAGCCACAAATCATCATGCCAAATAATCCATAAGCATACAGCTTAAATGAACTCATGACGAAATCAAATAAAAATTAAGAACAAAAACTCTAAATATACAGCAAAATAAGATGAAGTCTCCCCTTTTGATTTGTGCGTTTATGCTCCTATCTCCAGTATAAATCTCTCCAAACTCACAGCTGAATGTTGTCGTCGTCCCTGTCTTCCTTGATTGTGAAAATATATAAAAATCTCTCCAAAAACTTTTTAGCTATCGTCGCCCACTCTTCTTTTATTGTCATACAATATAGTTTATTCTCTTCTCAAAACCACTGCTCCAGTTCACGCCCTACAACAGCTACCCCCTCTTTATTTTCTGCGTGTCATTTTGTGTAGGAGCTGCGCTGCCTGTTTAACTCCGTGAATTGCGTGATTTCTGCCCTTGATTTCTTTTATTCTTCACGCATGTCTATTGCCTCTCTCTTTTTTATTTGTTCCAGCGTCGTCAGCTTGCCTCTAATTCATTTCGTTTATTTTGCGCCGCACACTGATTTAATTTCTGTCTCTTGTCGTCCATTGAGCGTGTCTCAGCTGTGCTTTTGATATTTTAATCCTCACTGTTGCTCATCCACGCTTCTCTTCTCACCTAGCCGCCGCCCTCCATGTTTCCTTTGTTATCTTTCTCTTATGTGCTGACCTCCGTTGATTTTCACGCCAGCTAATTTATTTTTGTCTCCCGCCGCCCAGCTCTCCTATGCCGACACTCTACTGCCTTCTCTCTATTTGCATCTCCATCTGACTGTAGCTAATCTTGCGTATGCGTGTTCTTCAAAGCCAATTAATTTCCTCTTTGTATGCCACCTGTTGATTTATCCCTTGTCTTATGCGTCAGATACATTTTGTAGCTCTCACATGGTTTATTCCTTGATTTAATTTCAACGTTGCTTTCTTCATTTTCTATGCGTGAATTGCGTGTTCTCGTCACATGTTGTTGTCCACTCCAACGACGCCACCTTGCCCTCCTTTCTTGATTTAGCTGTTGATTTTAATTTGCTTCTTGCTTGTTTCTCCGTATGCTGTTCCTCTCAGCTACTTTACGCCAGCTGTCGCATGGTTATTGATTTTTCTGTAGTCTCCCTCTTTTCCTCGTGCGCGTCCTTAGTTCCCCCAATCTCACTGTTATGCGTGATGCCCCACTTAAATAATTTGCTTGCCTCATTCACGTGGACGTGTCTTGCTCCTTGTGGAAAAATGGGACCATTAACGCTACACCTAGTTTGTTCATGCACCTGTTGTTGAATTGCTTTTATTTCTGCTGGGTCCCACTATTCATCATTGGATTGCTTCATGCTTTTGCCTTCTCCACGCTGCTCTAATATTTGTTGGGTCCCTTGCGTGAATTGCTCTAGTTTTCTGTTGATTTTATCTCTTCAAAGCCACCTGTTGAATGACGCAAGCAGCTGATTTTATTGTGGATGTGTGTCTGCTGTCTAATTCATGCTTGTTATCACCTCTTGGCTGCCTAGTCCATTTAATTCCTCCTTTTGCAATTAACGCAGCTCCTTCACAGAATTGCCGTCCCTTGATTTTTTAATCCTCTGCGTGAATTTTAGCTCCTTGTTGCCACGTTTTTCTCTTTTTGTTACTTGCATGGTGGATGTTGGCTGAGTCAAAAGTTATAGCCGAAACATCGTCGATGGTTCATTCTGGCACTCCAACATATGACGTAGATTTTCGTAAATTTATTTCTCTTAAATGCCAGCTCTAAAAAATCTGCAATTTGTCCCAAAAATCCGTCAATGAGTCTAGAATTTACGTATAAAATTTCAAAATTTTTGGCTTAACCAATCTCGAGATAAAAATCCTACAATGACTAGAGGTCAAGTTTGCCAGAAACTCAAAAACAATGCAATTCAAGTCATTTTGTATCATTTATGCATTTTATGTCAATGGACCTCAAATAATGCTAAAACATGATAAACAAGCCATAGATGAACATAAAATGAATGTAAAAGACTAGGGATTGAGTCCTAAACACATGTGAAAATATGAACATATCAGTATCTGCATAAGAAGAACTACAAGTCTCATGGATAATAGATACACATAAAATGGCATTATCAATTTCTCTAATTGTAAGGATGAGGCATTACAACTTTTTATCAATAACCTAATCTAAAGATGCAAGGAAATCTATCCAAAATAGTAACAACTTCATGCCCAATGTTTTAAGCCTTAAAATAGTTATCTATTTTTAACTCCCCTACTAAGAAAGTTAAGGGATCTTTAGTGCTTTAATTGACCACCTAAGTAAAGGTTTCATGTGAAGTGACTTAATGAAGTTGTGGGCAAAAACTCATGGTTTAAAGAAATAGAAATCAACAACAACATGCTGTGGCTATAACTTGTATGATGTAGGGCAAATTAACTAATAAAAAGTGCACTTATAGATAATAAATTTAATTGCACACTTTCAACTTTTGGTGAGCTTCTCTAACAATTTTCTCCAACAATAGTCATCTTTATGAACACATCAAATTGACTTTCAATCAAATAGAAATAAAGATCTAGTTAAACATTACAAAAAATCAATTACAATCATCATCAAGGGGAAGGAGTACAGGGGAATAATTATCAACTAGAACTTTTGTCATCTAATAAATAACTAAAATGCCATAACTAATAAAACAATAACTTATAAACAATATAAGGCAAAAGAATTAGTTTTGATAAACAATTATGATAAAAGATAATAAATTTATTGTAAATACATACTAAAATAATTAGGAGGACAAGAAGAAAACCAAAGAGCCAAAGAATGACAGTAAAGAGGGAGGTTGGTAATGATAAAGTTAATGACAATGACGAGGGATAACATTAGGGTTTTGCTAAGGAGATTAGGGTTTAAGGGGAGGGATGGAGTAAAATTAGGGGTTTAGTTAATAATTAATTTGATTATTTTATTACTTTAATTAATTTTATTTAAGTAACACTCTGATTGTTACTTAAAGTTTTTCTTGTATATATATGATTTAATGTAACCATTTTTTGATTTTGTTACCTTTTCAATATATTGCAAAAAATTATTATTCTTGTTTCTTGTTAATATTATTAAAGGCTATACTTTAAAAATTGTTGATTAACAACACATTTTAAAAATGTTACAAGTCTATAGTTGCTTAAAGCTCCTTTTATCTTATTGTTTCTTATCCTTTAGGCTTAATAAAATTTCATTAGCAAAAGTTAGATGAAAATTTGCAACAAAATTTATTTTCAATTAGCTACGATCTTCGCTAATAGCTATAAGTCAATTATTCCTTATAAGGATAGTTTTTATCTGTAGTTTCTATAATGAAAACCATTCTTATTAAAATTTTAATTTTCAATTCAGTTTTCATTAGTTTTATCGTATACTATATTAAGCTAAGAGAAATATCTTACACTATATTATGTAAACAATAATTACAACCTGAATAGTACCCAATTCCTTTAAATGGTTGTTAATATATGAGTTATTTTTTGATGTAAAGAATCTACCTATAATGGGAATCATATAGTGACTGATAAGTAGATATACAAGCATTAATTAAGCTCCAATACTGCTTATTAAAATAATTAGGAGGATAGAAAAGGATCCTAACTTAATAAAGATTAAAATAAATAGCACAAATCAAATATTATTATCAGTAAGAATATAAGTTATAATACAAATATATATTAGATAACTAACTTTAAGTTATAGATTAAAATTTGTAACTTAGCACCTATAAGATTGGACCTTCACAAATTCTATTCTTAGATACTTGAATTTGTTTCTTAGATGCTTGAAACAAGAAGATGAATGAGTATTTATTTTTTGGGTCCTAGACTAGGGTATCCACCGGCGGACCCAGTGACATGAATGAGTATTTATATGTGAATCAAACTAGTTATATTTATACATTTCAATTTGTTCTAATTGTTATACATTCTTATATTTTTCTTTTGTTACCATGCATTACTTATCTTTATCCAAATATTTTTATCAATAATCTTTCTTTCATCAAGCAGTTATTTGTGTTTAAACAATTTTTTTTAATGTATATGAAATTTTTTCACGCTTAAATAATTAATTCTTTTAACAATAACTACTATAGAGATATATTCCAAAAAAATCATAGATAGGGATACGAGTCTATAATCTTCATCATATCTTATCTACAATTTTAATTAAAAAAATCAATTACCTATTTCTAAAAATATATACAAATAGTTTGAAGCTTTGTTTTATTTCTCTTTTTCGTACTTATCTTCTCTTTATACTCCTTTCGAGGTTTGTCTTGAGAAGCATTAAACCTACACCTACAAACTACATCCTCAATACTGAGTGAAGTGTTTATAGTATAAAAAAAACAAAGAAAATGATATCTTGAATCTCAATATTTATATCTAGATTTAGGTCAGATTGTATTGTGCATAACGCTAATAATGGCTATTTGACAAACCATTACTAATTGTGTTATATTTTCAACTTCTTGCTAATGATGTCCTACGTAAACATTGGATTAGAGTTAATGACAAAAACAACATGGAATTTTAAACTATTGGCACTAAAATCGAACGAGTTAATGAGATCAAGGAAAATCGAAGAATGGTAGACAAAAAAGACTTATGCATAGATGCATCAATTGACTCAATTTCCATCAATATATAATCCAAAACATCAACAAATATGAAAAGCTCACAAAAACATAATTGGATCTACATCCCTCGATTCTCTTCATGTCATTTTTCTTTAGCTCATAACTCTCCATCTCTTTTTTGAAAAGGAGACATTGGGATTGACATTTTAACTAGACTGCTATTTGGGGCTTTGGCAGTGGGGCCTCAATGTTCTTGCTTAGGTTTTAATATGGTAATTGTAAATTTATATCTATTAGTATACGTTTGGTAACTAGGAAAGAAGATGTGAAAATGAGTGTGCAACTTACATTCCTTAATTTTTGGTTATCTGGTTATTAGTAATGGATAAGATAAGGGTTGATATATCTAGAGTAAATTTTAAATAATCCTAAATTTTTATTTCCAAGGAATGAAAATTAATTTAATTTAAATATTACATTAATTAAAATATTCTAGATGCGAGTATAATCTGGAACTAGATATCAGGAATAACAAATAACGTGGGTAATTGAAACTCTTTTTTTCTTCTTTTTTTATTTTAATTGAAACTCTCTATTCCATCATTATGGTTTTTTAATTTTATTCTTATAAGAAAATCATACACAATTATTTTAAAATTAATAATTTATTGAATTATTAAAAATAATTTAAATTATTTATTTATTAAATACAAAATTTTATTAATTAATAATAATCTAAATATTTTAATTAATTATTTACAAAATCAATCACGTAATCATCAAACATAAGTAAAAAATTGTTATTCACATTTTTAATGTTTGATATCAAACACTAGTATAATTTTTTTGATAATTCAGTGAAATTTTATAAAATAAATTAAAGTTATGTACAATCAAGAGATTTCCAAGATGCAATCTATTTTCTAAACCTAAAGGAATGACCTTTCATGACAGCATGAGGACCCTGCAAGATCGGTCCTTATGGCCATAAAAACCACAAAATTGACCATATACATTCTACCAAACCGAAAGGCACTATAGAAAAAGATCATCCTACCAAAAGCACAATCAAATTCAGATAGCATACTAGAGCAGAAACATATCCTAATCAGTCCTATCTCTAAAAACAGAAAACCCATACTTCAAACCTGTATACCATAAAAAGAAGAAAGTTCTCCGAGTTTTCCTAGATCCCTGAACCGAGTGTTGCCTGCATTGCTTAGTGAACCAATGTTAATGAAGGGGGCCTATACCCCTTATTACTAGCTTCCATCTAGTCCCTGATCTTTGATACGTTTTCCAAACACACCCAACCATCCTTTGTAATAGGAAATGTGCTAGCATAACTAACCATGTTCCTTTACTGCTACGATGGGGAGACAGAGGGATTTGGTTACCCTCTATTTCCCTGAACCTACAATCAGAAACTACAAATGCTGAGGAAGGAGAGATAGGACAACTCTCATCCAACTTCCTTTGAATCATTGATTTGGTCCTCCAGCTTTTAAGATATCCACCAGGGTTTTAAGATTTCCTACTGTTGGGCTACACAAGGAGAGAATTGCTGATATTTATGACACCTTGCTCTTCAAAACTTCTTAGAGATATCATCCTCTCTTGCCTGAAGTTAGTGTTCGGTGTACCCTCCATTGAATTAATTCCCAATGAGGGAGTGTGCTTATGAATGACCGCTCCAACCAGTACCTGTAATACAAGATAGAAGAAAACAAACTAGTAACACAATTTACCTACTCTCGATGTTTGAGCAAAGCTGTTCCATTACTTAGAAGATCACTTTAGTATTGATGCTCCCCACTTCCATGGCTTTGTCTTTTAAGGTTCTGAGGTTTCTCTTAGACCATAAGTTATAAACTACAACAGATAGCAGGATAATAAAGGTATTGAGGTCAATGTTTCTGTGGCTTGGGGTTTGGTTGAACCAATTTTGAATGGATTGAAGATTTGAAAGGTTTGGGATATTTATCTGAAAGTGACTGAGGCAGTGTGGCTACACTGATTTCGAAAAGGAACATTCAAAGAAAATGTGCCTAATAGATTTATTGTCCAAAGAGCAAAGTGAACAATGGTTAGGGACAAAGGTATAAAGCAGTTGATCTCTTGTTTGTAGCTTATTAAGGAAAGCTAACCATAAGATAAAGGCATACCTTGGGTTTTTACCTTAATGCCATACTAATTTACACCAAGGTACTCTCGGATAGGAAGGTCTCATCAAAGTGTATGCTGAAGTGTTAGTGTAAGTTTTAGTGGGCCTGGCAATCCATTCTAGCCTATCCAGCTGAGACTCATCGGGTTGATATGTTAATGACTCTAGCATACGAATGGCCTCAATTGTGGCATCTTGCCAGTTCCAGACATTGTCATTGATAACTTCAACTACTTTTGCATTTATTGGGAGTTCTGAACCATTGAAAATTTTTGGGGTTGAGAGATCCTTCAGTATTCCTCTATAATGCCACGGGTCCTGCCATAAGAAAGTTGAAACACCATTCCCAATCCTAAATCTAAAATGGTTCCCAATAATATTCCTGACCTAAATGAGTTTCCTCTAGCTCCAAGAGCTATTGCTAGTTGATTGGGCACTCTAGAAGTTATTTTTTCTAAGAATAATGGTGTGCACCTATTTAACCCACAAAGCTTCCCTATCATTAAAGAGAACCCAGATCCTTTTACCTAAAAATACATTATTCCAAGTGGATAAGTGTTTAATCCCCAGACCACCCTCCTTTTTAAGTCTACAAAGATTAGACCACTTTACCTTGGCATGAGTTTTAGACACAACCTTCCCAGAACATAAGAAGTTCCTAAGTTTAGACTCAAGTTCTTTAATAATAGAAGCAGGAAGAATGAAATGGCTAGCCCAATAGACCTGAAAGGTAGACAGAATAGAATTTACCAACTGGAGCCTACCAGGATAGGATAATGCCTTATTAGTCCATTTGTTAATTCTGGAGTCAATTTTTTCCAACAAGGGGATACAGTCTCTCCTAGTCAATCATCTAGTTAAGAGAGGCATACATAGATATTTCATAGGGACCTGACCTCTTTTAAGACCCGAAAGTGTTTCCAATTGAATGGCCCAATGATTTATATCAGGAGATAAAAAGAATTGAATCTTGTTAATATTCATTTCCAAACCAGAGAATTTAGAGGAAGTGTTCAAGCAATTAAACAAGGTAGTCACCGAGGTCAAATCAGCATGAAAAAACATTAACAAGTCATCAGCAAATAAAAGATGGGAAAGTTTGAGAGATTTGCATCTCCAGTGGAATTTAAAAGTAGGATTTCCTACTATCGAATCATTTAGGCTCCTAGAAAGGACCTCTATATAGATAATAAATAGGTACAGAGAGAGAGAGGATCACCTTGCCTTAATCCTGATTTCCCACAAAAATTTTTTGTAGCAATCCCATTAATAAGGATAGAATATGAAGGAGAGATTAGACACTCTTCAATCTACTTAATAAACATAGGAGTCCTATAGCTAGGAGTAACTTGAGGAGAAAATCCCACTGAATATAATCATAAGCTTTTTCCAAGTCTATTTTAAAAGAACATCTCTTATGGCTATTAGAAAGGTGATAGTTCTTGAACATTCTTAAGCTAAGAGAATGTTGTCCCCTATACCACGATTTTTAATTAAAGCACTTTGGTTTGAACTAATGATGAGGGGCAAAATCTGTTGAAGTCTATTAGACATGATTTTTGTGATCACCTTATAAATCATGTTATAACAAGAAATAGGTCTATAGTCTAATACAGTGGAAGGTTGGTTCTTCTCTGGAACAAGAGAAATAAAGGTTGAATTAAGCTCTTTGAGGAGCTTCCCATGTTGGAAAAAGTCTTGAATTGCCCTTGTGATCTCATTACCTATAATAGGCCAAATATGTTTAAAGAAAAAATCATTGAACCCATCCAGGCCAGGGCCTTATTCAGATTGAAAGAAAAGAAAACTTCCCTAATCTCCCGAGATGTAACTTCAGTTACAAGATTGTTTCTAAGGTTCTCAGGAGTTGGGTGGGGAAAAAGAGGTGTCACATATTCCATTGCAGAAGTTAGGTCTTTCTTTTTACCAAGAGATTTTTGGAAGAAATTCATAAAGGTTTTTTGGATTTCTTCTAGGTCAGTAATCCTTTGGCCATTTCTCACCAGTAAGGAGTGGATAGTGTTTCTGTTCCTATTCGACAAGATGGAATTGTGGAAGAACCTAGTGTTCCTATCCCCCTCCCTAAGCCATTTAATGCGGGAAGCTTGTTTGTAGAATGACTCTTGGTTATTTAAAGCATTAAACAAATTGGTCATAGCCTTATGCTCTTCGGCAACAAGTTGAGTCCTATTAGGCAAAATCCTCATTTGGTCTTGGATGTTATTTAGTTCAACTTGACAAGACTCAACTCTGTCATTGATATCACCTACCTGAACTGAATTTAGGGATTTGAGAGCATTTTTGACTAGTTTGAGCTTTGACACAACACAGAACATAGGGGTCCCTCGAATTGGAGTGTTCCATGCCTCTTCTACTGTCTAAAGAAAGTTAGATTGAGAGACTAGGAAGTTTGAAAATCTGAAAAGTGAAGATCTTCTTTTAAGGAAAGCAACAGACTTTATCACTATTAAGGATCTCTGCAAAGGATCTAGGAAATTGATAACTCCACTTCGAGTTTATAAGAGCTCTATCTAGTTTTCTAGCTATGTGTAGATCACTAGATTGCTTATTGGACCAAGTAAAAGTAGGACCACTAGAGTTAAGATCAAACACACCACAATCCTCTACACGCTTCCTAAAATCTCTCATTCCACTTATAGCCGAGGAGCTAAAGGGATCAACTTCGTGAGAAAACAGAATGGTGTTAAAGTCACCAACCAAAATCCATGGTTGGTTCCTAACAGTAAGTTTGATGTTTGAAAGGTTAGCCCAAAGATTTTTCCTATGAGTGAGGTTATTAGAGCCATAAACACAAGTAACAAAGAAAACAGAATGACAATTCACAGGAGACACTTCCAAAATGATCAATTGTTCAGTGGTAATAATAAGAGTGCACAAATAACGATCTGGATTCCAAATTACCACTAACCTGGCATAAGAAGCTTGGTCTAAATTAATACAAAAATGCCATCTAGGAAACATAGCAGAGTAAATATTATTCAAAAGGAAAAGAGACTTAATCCTAAATTCTATCAAATACACAAAAGAAACTGACAACATCTTAAGGGAGGATTCATAGCTAGCTGTTTTTTATGATTATTAAGACTTCTAATATTCCAAAAACCTAGATCCATTACTGATGACACTAAGACAACACTATTGCTTTTGTTTCCTTCTAGATTTCCTACCTCTCCTAATGAAAAAGTCCCCTTCTGTCCCTTCCATCAAACCCGAGCTCTGAGCTTTATTTGAAATACTAGGAACCACATCAGATTTAGGAGAGGCAATAGAATTACCTGATTCGCTCATACCAGGATAGTCTGCATCTTCCAGGTTTACTTTAGGATCATCCTACTTCTGCTGCACTTCCTTACCTTTACTCTACTCAACTGGGGTTCCAGCTAATTTGTTTTTCTTAGGACTAGCTTGTACTTTTTCAGGGCTTTGCTCCTGGCCACTTTCCATCTGTTGGTTTCCACTTGAAGGTTTAGAATTATTATCCTTTTCCAATTCAGCTTGAGTCCCAGTTTCAAACATACGACCAGTTGGTTGCCATTCTTTTTTGGAGCTAACTTCTCAGGTTTCCATTCATATTTTATTGCAATCTCTTTAAATGTCATCTTTCCCTCATCATCATAAGTTTCCAACTGAAATGACGAAGGCCAATTCTTTTACAGATCTAGTTCTACACACATTCTAGCATATAGTATTATGGACATTTTTGTTGTGTGAGAATCCAACAGCAAAAGATGTCCCACTACACTAGCAATCCTACCCAACCATCCATTGTTCCAATACTCATAGGGGATGTTGTGGAATCTTATCCAGATAAGGGCATATCGAACATCCTCCTACTCCCCCGCATTCAAGCTCCATTTTTGTAAGAACAAAGGTTTCCCTTGGATATGCTAGGGTCCCTTTTCCAACACCTCATTCAACCCACATTCAAAATCAAACTTGAACAAAAATTTATTTGAGCTAGTCACTAATATTTCGGTTAATCCACAAGCTAACCAAGCCTTGGACAGGGCTTTCTAGACTATTGGGAAGGCAGGGTACTTACCAATAAAGAAGCCTATTAGGGCATGCCAAAACTTCGTTGCTCCTTTCTGTGTTAACTATGGCGGCCAGATGACGAAAATTTGATCCTCTTTAATTTCTGGAGAGTAGTAGGCCAGTGCTTTGATGCTAGAGGCCTCCTCCACACCGTCAGCGGCAACAGATTTCCAAGTTTTGGGAAGAGCTTTAAGTAATTTTTGGTCTTGGTTGGTTAAAAGAATCTCTGGGTCAGTAAGTGCTTTGGAAAACTTTTGTGATCCTATGGGCATCTTAACAGAAGGAATGTTGGGGCAATTTGGGTCAATGTTTACGGAGTTAGGGATTGGAGAAAGGGTTGAAAGGGGGATTTTTGGAGATGGGGATCGGGCTAAGGGCATACAAGAAGGAGATGGGAGAGAAGAAGAAGAAGCTATGGATGACGGGTCACAAACTCACCAGTGATCTGCAAAGTAATAGGCACTCTACTGCTCTCACTCGCTCTCTCACGTCGCTCGCTCTATTTGCTAACATTGTTTTCATCTGTATAATTATTAACTTCTATATTCTCATTTCTAGTGCTTGCATACCAAACACGCATTATTAGTAATTTTATTCATACCTCGGTCCCCGCTTTTCATTTCTATTCCTATTTTTTATTCTAATTTCTTCATTATTGGTCATGAAACAAGACCTTGGGGTGTTCACTTCAATTCAAATCGGTAGAACCTTAATAATAGTTTGGAATTATACTAATTTGACATTAAAAACTACTATTAAAGTTTGGTTGTATTAAAATTTAGTATAAGTGCTAGGTTTGAAATGAACTTTTTTTTAATCTTCAAGAACATTATAAATTTTTTAAAAATAAATCATTAATTAATTGTCATATTTATTATATTTCACAATAGTATATTCATTATCTAAATTAAACAAAATTATCAATTAAGCAATAAGACCCTTATTATTACTGTGATGGGTGTCTTATATAAAACCTATTAAATCAATGTTAAATAGTCATTCTATTAGCGAGTTGTGATCAAATTTTAATTTGTATAACTACAAATCCCTAAAAATATCCAATATTTATGACAAAACCTTAATTTGTCAATCTTAAGTTATCCAAACATTGATTTAAACCCCATACTTATTAAACACCAACTTCCAAATTAAAGATGCCGAAATCCTAATTGATAAAATTCTAAATTTGCATATGAATTTTGAATGTGACTCTAAATTTTCATTACTCTCTAAAAGTATGTTTTTTTTTCAATTAAAGACACTAACCTTCTTTATAGTTTCATAATTTTCACCAACAATTTCATATAATTTAAAAACTTCGTAGGAATTTTATGACAAGTCTACAATAAAATCTTCTATTTCTCTATTAAAATTCATTGCAGAGATATGGATACCGTACCATTCTGACCGGTACCAGCGGGAAGGTACCGTACCGGCTGGTAGCCGGAACGGTCCGTATAACCATCGGTACCAACCAAAAATACCGGCCGGTACCAGTGGTTTTTGGTTGGTACCGGCTGGTACCTTTAGTTTCGGTCGGTACCGTAAAAATTTAAAAACCTAAGGGGCCGGTACCTTTAGTTCCGATCGGTACCGTAAAAATTTAAAAACCTAAGGACCTAATTGCAAAATTGGAAATTATTAACCTAAAAATCCCTAACCCCCGACTTTTACCTTCATTGCCCCTCCTCCTCTTCGTCTTCTCTCATCTGTCATCTCCTTGCCATCACCGCCTCCTCCTCGCCGCCGCCGCCGCCGCCTCTGCTCTTTTCACCGTCGCCGTCTTCTCCTCCACGCTCGCCTCCTTTGCTCTTCGGCTCTTCGAGGTCTTCTTTCTCCCTTGGTCATTCTCCCTTTGGTCGAAGCTCCGTCGTTCCTCCACGTCCACACAGACCCGACGTCGTGGAAAGGAAAGCGTCAAAAGAAAAATGAGAAAAAGAAGAATATGTCACTGAAGAAAATGAAAGAGGTGAAGAAGTCGTCAGAAGGGCGCTGCACTCAAAGAAGAAGAAAAGACAGTGGAAAACATGTTAGTAGTGTGCCCTAGGCCAATGAACATTTGTGATTCATGTATTAACATTATGATTTGTTAATAATATATTA
>JANIPN010000005.1:18510721-18525168 GCA_027478595.1 Erythroxylum anguifugum
GAGCTGAGAGGGAGAGTCCGAAGTCGGGGAGGGGGGATTTGAGTTTTTGGGGTTTATTTTTCGTTTTTTGCAAAATGAGCCCTGGCCTTTTTTTCTTTTGCGGAATGATCCCGAAATTTCGGGTACCGACAGTACTGGCCGGAAACGGCCGATACCGGCCGGAATTTATCACCGGAATATATTTCACCGTACCGATTCCGGTTAACGTCCGATACGGAACGTACCGGCCGGTAAGGAACAGAATCTATATCATTGCCCATGGTGGATTGGATAAAAAACATTTTTGCCCCCCCCTAAAACAAATTTCTGGCTTCGCCACTGTATGTAACCATGAGATCTGTCCTAATATGTTATATATATATTCTTTGTTTTTGAATCTCCTCTTTAATAACAAAATATTTTAATTTCATGTGTTTTGCGTCTTTAGAGTATTTGTTCTTTTTAGAGAAGAAAAATGTTTAGAATTATCATAATAAATTTTTAGCAGCTTGCTTATTGTGTCGACAACCCTCAGCTCTAAAATAAAGTTCCACAACCATAATGCATGAATTGTAGCCTCATAACAAGCTAAAAATTCTACTTCTATAGTGGATGAAGCAATGATAGACTATTTGACACTTTTCTATGAGATTGCTCCTTTACCTAATAGGAACAGATAACCAAACATTAACTTTCTACTATCAATAAATCCAACAAAATCTAAATCTGAATATCCAATCACTTCTAGATGATCAGACCTCTCATAAGTGATCATGTAATCCTTGTTCCTTGAAGATATCTCAACTCTTTCTTTACAGCCTTCCAATGATCAATACCAGGATTACTTTGATATCTACTCAGCATCCCTACTACATAACTGATGTCGGGTCTAGTACAAGTTTGTAGGTGCATCAAACAGCTTACAGTAAAAGCATATGAAATTATTTCCATTTCCTTACGTTTCATATCATTATATGGACATTGTATAAGCCTAAATTTATCTCCCTTTTGAATAGGGACTACACCTACTGAGCACTTGCTTTTGTTAAATTTTGTTAAGAATTTTCTTAATATAGGCTTTCTGAGACAATCTTAATAAACCTTCTGATATCTTACAGAATATTGAAATTCCAATCATATCGGATGCCTCTCCTATATCTTTTATTTCAAAACTTTTAGAAAGAAATTCTTTAGTCTTATGTAACAAACCCAAGTCATTAGCAACAAGCAAAATGTCATCAACACACAGAACTAGAAACATAAACTTACTCTCACTGATCTTCCGGTAAATACACCGATCGATAATGATTTCCTTAAAGCTGAAAGAAGTAATGGTATTATTGAACTTAATATATCATTGTCTAAAAGCTTGTTTAAGTTCATATATTGACTTCTTCAATTTTACACACCATACTTTCTTTACCTTTAATTGAAAAATCTTCAGGTTGATCCAATATTGAAATATTGAAGTGCAAATCATATGCGAAAATGATTGTTAAATGTGTTAGGAATGGGTATTTGTATTTGTATATAAATGAAATTGTGAATTCTCCACTTCAATGTGGAATGCCGGACTAAGATCCGATGACATGAGAAAGTATTTGAATGGGATATGCAAATGTGAGTGATGCATTTCATTGCATGAACACATGAAACATAATGACATTTGTGACCAGAGTAGCCACCGATTAGAGCTACAAGCTCAACGTGTGAAAAAGAGCCTCGAGCTCAAAAGTGATTTAAAGCCTCAGGCTCAACGTTTAATGAGCCCTATATGGGACAGTTATCAATGAGCCCGGTATCCAAAGAATATGGGACAGTTTAGGCACTCGGCCACAACAAAATAACAATTAGAAAGAGAGTCTCATATGCACTGCAAATTCATGACATGAATGATTTCTGAATGCAATATGTGTTGAATGTAATATGTGAAATGAATGATTAAGTGTATGTGATTCTTTATGATTGTTAATGAACTGATGTGAATTATGTGAATTATATATATTATGTGATGAGTGAGCCATCGATGATGGTCACTCATTGAGTTCGCAAAACTCACCCAAAATTTGTAAATATTTTTCAGGATAAAAAAATACCTCTTTAGGCCAACGGGAGTATACCTACAGGATTCAAGTGAAGGATAGAGGTCGGGATCAGTTCGCGTCTGTATTGCATTTATCTATTTTTGTATTGAATTGTAAATTCCGCATGTTTTTGTATAAATTTCCATTTCGAAATGGCTCAAGTGCTTTGCAATTGTGAAAGGGGCCCAACTGGCTATTGAAAATTGTGTTGATTGATAATGTTTATGAATGATTATGGGACCAATTTGATTATCGATTTCCGCATATATATTGTGATGTGTTAAAAAAATATACCGATTTCTGACCTATTGAGTGCTTTAGCACGCCACCCTCGCGGGGCACGAACTCGGATATTACCATCGATATCGAGTTCGAGTTATTGCAAGAGTGGGGTGCTACATGCATATTGCTGAAAGAGGGAAACTCTTTTATATTTGTGACAAAACAAAGCCACCTACAGAATCTAAAGATGAGTATGAGAAGTGATATGCTGAAAATAAAAAAAAAGTTAAAAGATGGTTGCTGACGTCTATGAGTCCAGAGATTATGAAGCGATACTTACAATTACCCACAAACTATGAAATCTGGAGTGCACTAGCAAAAGCCTTCTATGATGCAAGTGATGAATTGCAGTTTTTCGGCCTAAACCAAAAGGCATTCATAACAAAACAAAGTTAAAGACCTCTCTTTGAATACTATAGAGAGTTAACAAAAGTCTTTCAATAACTAGATCACCATGACAAAATTGTCACGAAGGATCCTGAGGATGTTGAAGCATATCGAAAGTTGATTGAACAACTAATGTGCATATATTTCTAACAAGTTTAGATGATTTTTTTGAACAGGTTCGTGGAGAGATTCTAAGAAAGGAATCAATTCCGACTCTAGAAGAATGTTATGCATTGATTTGTCGAGTAACAGTTCACCATGAAATATTGAAGGAGAATTTCGAAACCTTGAAGTTGTTACTATGGTGGTTGGAAACAAATCAAAAACAACCATTGGTGGTGAAAAGTCTACATACAAGTGAACTCATTGCAACCAAACTGGACATGCTAAAGATCGGTGTTATAAACTTATAGAATATCCAGATTGGTGGGACCATAATTGAGCACCCCGAAAGATGAATTTCAAGAAAACCCCAACTGATATTATTGTTGAGACCAAAATCAATGATGATGTTGTTGAGGAGACTTCCGCATTAGTAGCAACTACAAATAATGGTGGTAAGACTTCTAATGTTTCTACTCCTGTTTCTAATAATACATGGATAATTGATTATGGTGCTACAAATCAAATGACCTTTAATTCTAGACAGGTTATTGAACTCACAAAGTCCTCACAAAAATTTGTTTCTACTACCAGTGGTGACAAAGCCCTAATTGTTGGGAAAGGGTCTTTAACTCTCACTAATACTCTAAATTTGGATTCTATTTTAGTTGTTTCATCCTTAGATTATAACCTCTTGTTTATTTCTCAAATAACAATAACCTTATCTTGTATTATAATCTTTTGGCTTAACTTTTCCCTCTTTAAGGACATTCAAACAAAGCAGACGATTAGTTGTGGTGTTATGAGAGGGAAGTTGTATTATCTGGACCTAACGTCAAGGAGTTTAGATAAGTTGCATTAGGTTTTTGTCGTGGATGACTCAAAGGTGAAGAATTGATAACCAATCCTTGCATAGTCAATCTTTGGATAACCATTATTCTCTCCTTAAATGAAAGGACAAGATCAACTAGTTGAAAGAAAGTGAAATAAATACCAAATATTTTTATAATGTCATTCTTTATGGAAGAATTAATAATAAAATATGCTCTCTTAAATGCTCCTCCGGAAATACTATTTATGAGAAATTTAAGATAAAAGAACTTGCTTTTAATTACTTAAGAGATATTCTTGGAATTGCTAGATTTTATCATTCTTCTTTGCAAGAATTAAAGATCTTCATTACTATTTAACTTTCCTAACAACAGAAGCTTGAACTGTCAAAAACTTTCAATATTTTGGAGATCAAATAACCAATCTTTAGAATGAATCCTCATAAAACTAGAAGATCTAACAGGTTTAATGTTTATTTCTTCTAGAGAATATGGAACTTAGTAAGTGAACTGATTATAAAGACTGTCTTGGGGTTCTTTTCTAAAGGCAAAATGCTCAATGAGCTAAACAATAATCATCTCTATCTTATTCCCAAAATTTCTATCTCCAAATGTTTGCGATAAGATTGGAAGAGTATTAGAGAGTTTCATTAATAAGAATCAAAGTGCTTATATTAAAAGGAGGCAAATTGGTGATAGCCTCTTGCTTGTTTAGGATTTATTTAAGGGTTATAGATCCAAAAGGTCCCTAAAGAGTTTTTTTTTATATAAAAATAGATTTATTCAAACTTTTTCAATTTTTGTTTCTTTATTCCTAATCTTTTAGTTGTAATATAATGGCGAGCATGACTTGCATTACTCGATGTTATTTCTCATGTGTTAGGTAGATAAGTTAACCAGGTTCAAGTTTGTGTTTAGTTAATTGTTGATATTCATCAGTGCTATCTATCAAAGATATTAAATATTTATATCTAAATTTCATTTTGATGTAAATATTATGTTAAAATCACCTCCTTTACCTATACTTCAATTCAATTCTATGTAGCAAAGGTTTCACTGAAATCAAGTCCGCTGAAGTGGGTATCTTTTGTCTGGATTTTTCTACACGATTAGTCATCTAACATAAAAAAATTATAGGACAGTACGTACATGCCACCACACTGCCAATTGCTATGAATCCATTTCACGTGTACATTTTCTACCAACATACGTAATGTCATTATTCAAGCAAACAGAGATATATTCCCAGTAATTCAAGTTGAATTTGGATTGGAATGGCCTTTGCTTGATGTTGATTAAAAAGAGCATATCGTTTTGGTAAATGGATGATCAAATCATGCAATGAAAAGTACCATGAGAGCAGTTAGAGACGGCTATATAATTTGCTTAGAATGGTATTAAAAGTGACAAATATGATGACCAACTAGCAGATGGGATGCGTGGATTGATCGAGCTTTTTAGTTAAAAACAAACAATTGGGGGTTAGTTTAAATTAGTTGTTGGCTAATTAATAATTAATATTGCATGACGTGAATGACTAATTAAGGTCGTCAAGAAAGAGATACGTAGAAAATTATATTTGCATTTGACCATGGCCCAGTCTTTTTCAATTAATTATCTTTTTCCTTCCATTACTTTCTGATTCAAGGAACTGGAATGAATGACATTCGAAAAAGAATACTGAAAGCCAAATACATGCAATAGTTTTAGCCATCTGACAATAATGTATGCCTAGAATTGAATACTCCTGTTCTTGGTATTGAGTATTAAATACAATAACGAGTCCAAATATAATAATAATCAGAGTTACCATCATGGTCGATTCGTACTTTATTTTGTGTTGTATGCTTGGTAATTATTACTATTTTCTTTTTGGCCACCAAAATAAATGGTTTAGCAATTTCATACTTGAAACTAAACATATGATTATGTAATGAGTAGTTATCTTTTCACTAAAGAAATATGCAACGAATGAAAGAGCATGAACATGTATAATATTCTAGAAATTACATTATATATATAATCCATAGCTTAAATATTCAATTATGTGATAAGTCGTCATTATATGCATGGAAGAAGCTTTCTTAATGCAATATTAGTTTAGCTAAAATCTTAATATTATAAATTCTAACGTTCGATTTTTTAAGGGTATCCTAATTAATCACATATACCTTCGAGCTATACTTTAAACAAACTTAATTCATTTACAAAAGAAAGAAGAGGAACTATTGGTTCTTTCTCACAGTGTGATACGAGAACGTATAGATGATGAGAAAAGTGAATTACTTAATACATCCACTACTGCTTCATGGAACTCTTGCGGATGTCCTTCGAAGCAATGTCTACAGTTTTCATCCATAATTTCCGACATTAACTAGGATGCTAAAAGAAGGAGCAGAGGAGCCACACGTTAATATTTTTCAGGAAACATCTACCATATAGTTTTTAAACATATGCCATTCTTAAAATAAATTAGATAATTCTTTTATTTCCAATTACCTAGTTGATGATATATAATTCGGTAACGATAACATAAGAGGGCTATCTTATGAATTCAGCGCCCTGAAAGTCTCGTCCTTTATAAAGTCTATAGCTATTGAATAGGTCAGAAGTAGAATAAATGCATTTAACATTATTTTACTTGATTAGATTGAGATAGTTCCTGATGACTTCCCGAGCATTACCTTGATTTGAAAGATGTTGAAAACGAATACATTGTTTCATAAAAAAGAACAGAAGTCAAAACAATAGAGATTATCGTTCTCTCATGGATCATCTATATAAGCGCCCTGTTTCCCAATTCCTTAAAATCGACAGTACCCTCTTGATTGTTACAAGCAAGCTGGTCCTATAACTCAGTTTCTTTTGTAACCCTATTCTGATATATATTTGTTATATAATTTGCTAATAATGGTTAGATCTCCGTGTTGTACTGATGCTAACTTGAAGAAAGGGCCATGGACGCCAGAAGAAGATGAGAAACTCCGCGATTATATAAATAGAAATGGCCATGAAAATTGGAAACAAGTCTCAAAGCATGCAGGATTGAACAGGTGTGGAAAAAGTTGCAGGTTACGGTGGACGAATTATCTTAGACCCGATGTCAAGAGAGGACCATTCACTGAGGAGGAAGAGAGAGACATCATCAAACTTCATTCAGTTCTCGGGAACAAGTATGCTCTTTCTTGTCTCTTATGCTTTTAGTTAGGAAGTGTTAAGACCTCATCAGAATTTGGTTGTTCTAGTTGTTACTGTTTAGAAAAGGTGTAAACTTTTAACTGACATGAACTTGCAGGTGGTCAAGGATTGCTGCCCATCTTCCAGGAAGGACCGATAATGAAATCAAGAACTTTTGGAACACCCACATTCGAAGGAAGCTTCTCCAAACTTACAAGCCAAGAACTGATCTGAATCATCTCATCAATCTCTCTCAGTTGCTTGCAGCAACCCATTTCGGTGGCAATTTGTTTAGTCCCTGGAACAATATTCTCACTTTACATGCAGATGTCTCGCAACTGGCGAAACTCCAGTTACTGCAAAACGTGATTCAGATGATGAATACCACCACACTTCCGAGCTTGGAGTACTTCACTACCCTCTTAGGATCTCAAGGACTAATCAATGGAGCAACTAACTTTGTCACTGAGAAAATATATCCAAACATTGGCGTTGACACATTAAATGCTTCGGCGAACCCTTTTCAAACTAATGACTTCCAAGCTATACCTGATTCTTTCCAGGGTATGCTTGATCATGAAAGCTTGAACAGCTTGACAAGTAATTCATCTCACCCTAAGGTGGGTTCAGTCTCAGTCCCTCCTGAGAGTTCCGTTGTAAAACAAGTGGAAAGCAATAGCAACGACATATTAAACTATTCCACGAGCTCGCCTGCTTCTACTGTATTTGAATCTTTGGAGAACATACTCGACGACGAAAATGGCGGCTCCTACTGGAAAGACATTCTTTATCAGTACGTGCCTAGCTAACTTGTTTCCATTGTTTTTTTTTTTTTTTCTGCCTAGCTGATACTTGATGAGAGAAACATCTGAATAAAAAGTTTCAATGCTTAAACTGGTAATTTTCATCCTCTAGTTTTGGAAAAAGAAAATGAAAATAAACTTAATGAATTTTTGTTGCATTTTCACTTTTTTACAACCACAAATTTTTTTGTTTTAATTTAATTAGATTTTCAACTATCAATTTTTATATTTTAATTTAAGTCTCTCTCTTTTAACGTCATGTTTTCTGTTTATATTTGTTTATCTTTTTCATAAATTTTCTGGAAATTATTTTTTAGTTATTTCATTAAAAAAAAGGCAATAAAATAAAATATAGTTTTGTTACTAAACATGTCCTTGACCTCTTTCTGGTGTTGCAGAATAACGCCCTCACCACCGTTATCGCCTCTGCGTGAGTAAAATCAACTGCCTCTTCCCAAGTATTGCATATTGCGCCGAAAGAGATTCTTTTTTCCTTATTATGATTAAACTATACTTATGTATGCAATGATCAGATGTAGTGTAATTAAAACATGTCCGTTTGTTGTGCTGAATTTTTAGATTTTGATTTATTTAATTAAATGAGCGTGAAATTACTTATTTCATAAAAAATTTTCAAGTATGATATAAAGATTGGATGTCATCAAACATATGAAACGTTTCTTGATATATTGCTTGTAAATAATTTACAGAACTCCCTTAGACTTATATGGAACATTCAATTGAACATGTATACATCCACCATTTAACTTGGGAAAAAGAAAAACAAAACCATTGGATAAGATTTGACCATACCGAAAATGGTAAAAGATGATGAAGAAAAGTTTGGACTATTTGATGGAAGGTTGCGTGATATCTAGCGATAAAAGGCCAGATTATTTGTTGAGTCGTTAATAACATTAGGTGATGGACTGCACGTCCAAAGCAAGTAATTGACTGTGTGTGCTGTAGCCGAAGAGCTTACCAAACCAACCGTACAAGTTTATTTTCATTTTATTTACTTGGATGCTACGCTAGTGTCAATAACTTGTAAGGAACATTGACCCTATATCAAAGACTTGTTTTATAGATGGCTAAAATTAAGCATACATGATTTTCCCTTGTTGGTTAAATCACACGGCAAACTCATCAAGATTACACATTTTCTACAGAGATGCGTCAGCTTTTGCATGCAAAGTCAACCTTTTGTATCACCAACCATTGATCACCTTATCAGTTAGAAAAAGAAGACTTGTCATTAGTCAATTATATATAATTAATTATATTGTAATATTAATTTAATTAATTATGTTATAATTAATTAATTAATTATATTTTAATTATTTAATTAATCATATTTTAATTATTTATAATTGCTATAAAGATTTTTTTAAAGAAGAAAAAGGGAGTGTCACGCCTGTGACAATTGCCCCGTTGCTCGGGAATGATTTTTATTCCTCTCATGTTTCGAGAGTATCGAGTATTCCCTGAACATTGAATATCAAAATAATGTCCCTGTAATGATAATATAATACCAACCACTTCTTTTTTATTCCTTACCCATTGAACCTTCCCAAACCTATCAACCAAGCACCCTTCAATGCAAATTAAGAGTTGGTTGATAAACCCATATAACCAGCTCTACAGGCATCTACGGCCATATCATTGAATCCAACAATTATTGTTCTTGTTGGAATATGGCACCCATTAAAAGTGCTGATAGCCAAAAGTATGTGTTTATATGTATGTCACTCTAAGTAAACAAATAAGAAACACTGTTCGTCCACTACGGAATAGGACTTCCCTCTCTCCTGTATCTGAGTAAAACGAATTGCAAAACCCCCACTAGATTTGTAAATACATGCAATAGGATAATCTAGTCAACGCTGCTACAGCTTCATAGAACTCAGTTCTTGGGCCAAAGATAATCTAGTCAACGCTGCTACCGCTTCATAGAACTCAGTTCTTGGGCCATAAAACTAAGCAACCAAAAGCCTTAACACTCTAGCCCCAAAATTATTGCCAAACACGACACTAAATCAAGCTACAAAGAGGTAATGCTACCAAAAAATTCCATTGCAAACTTATCATGAAAGATAACACTTATAATCCTCAGTCAAGCACCAAGTACTTGTAGTAATGTCTATGTCAATGAATTTCAAAGGAAAATTTCAAGTGTCAATACCAAACTAGTCCGTACAAAAATTCATTGCATATAACTTACATGAAGGACATTAATATTCGAAAGAACAATGACAAGTTCACTACTTTTTCTTAGACATTATGCAATAGCTCAATAGAACAACATCATCCGAAATTGTTGAATCAATTAGAAGCCATAATTAAGTGAGCAAAATCTACTGCAAATAAGTTCTTGTCAATATTTCCACAACGTTGTAGAGATGAAAAATCTCTGCAAGCTGCAGCCAACCATCAAAGAATAGGTCCTCTTATCATGTCAATGACAAGGAAAAAGGAGCACATGGCAAAACAATGCTCACCAGCAATCAGATATTTGCATTATTATTGAAAAGAATGAGATCTAATCTCAATGAACTTGAAATTGGGACGTCTGTCTAGAATTTTCTTCCCCTTCCTAGACCTGCAGTACAAAAGTAACAGAAAGATGCTCAAGCATTTTACTTTCTCTAATCTTCAATGCCAAATTTTATTACAATGATATGAAGTGGCAATGTCAAGATCTACCGATAGTTGAATTAAAAGGAACAAATTATCAGCGAAAATAACAATTCAAGCATAGAGGAAAGCAGGAATATATCAATGTAGTCAAGTGATACGAAGATTATGGAATCTGAATCTCTAAATGCAATTTTTTCATATAAAAAGGGCATAGTGCAGAGTTGCATAATACTGAAACAAATTTCTGAACAAAAGGAACACCTAAAGGCTCAAATTACAACTTGAACTTTCCTCGAGACTTCAAGAATAATTCAGAAGTGCCTATCTCAAAGAGCACCTTGTGACTGGACTGTACATGTTTAATATTGAAACACTACGGAAAAATCGTTGTCAAAAGGGCTAAAGCCTAAAGCTATCAGCATGAAAAAGGTCTACTTATTCCAACATCATACCACCTTCTCCTATCAGTCAGTTTGGCCCATCAAGATTCTTCTAGTCATGAAAAACTACCCTTCAACAAATCGACCAAGCTGAGCTGTTCATGGGCTTTCCCCCACCATATCTTTTCTCTTTTCCAATTCAAACTTGAAGAATTGCAGATTTCTCGTTCTCGTCCCCATCACTGTGGCAGGAATTATTAACAATCTTCCTCACCCCATCCTCACAAACAGACAAATCCTGCCGCGTGCTCTCACCCACCAACTCTCTCCCCTTCCTACTCGCAACATCCCAGAAGAAATCAGTCAAAACAGTTTCATAACCAGGCATTTTCGCGTACCCGGGAAAGTAATTAATATCAATCACAAGATACCTATTCGCAATCCTGGAATCCCTAATCACGTCAAAATTAAACAAATTCAAATTCATGGCAGTCCTCAAACCCTTGGCAAGAGCAGTAATAAAGCTCTGAGGCGGCAGTTCGGTGTCCTCCAACTCCGTAGTCTCGTAGAACTTATCATCATCATTATTCCTCTCATTCAAATTCGACACCTGCGAAAACGATAACGCACCTTCCAAGCTCTTCAATTTCTCCTCAGGAACATCAGGCAACGACTTCCTCTTCACGCACTTGACATACTCACCCACCACATACACTTTAAATACAACCCCACCGTGATTCACAAACTCCTGCAAAACAATCGGCGGTTTCAGCTTGTTCAAGCCTTCGTGATTGAAAATCAAAGCCATCTTGTGCGATTTAGCGCTGCCGTCGGCGATCAGCGGCTTCGCGATGACCGGATACTTCAAAAACTCCCATGCCTGGGGATCGAACAGCGTCTCTTTATCGTAAATCACAATCTGCTTCGGAATGCCAACTGAGTCCGCCCCGGATTCAATTTTCAGCTCCGAAACAACTTGAAGCATCGAGATTCGGTTGTGAAGGCGCTCAATGGAAGACGGCGAGTCGACGACGCCGGCATTAGGATTCCGGCGCTGGAAATCCTCTAATTGCTGCTTCCAATCATCGCCGTACAGCTTATGGATGACGCAATCGAACGGTCCCTGTTCGACCAAAGGACGGTCGGTGTCGATCCTGACCAGATCGATGCGTCGTTGGTTGCAGAGTCGGACGAGTGGGTCTTGATTGAATGAAGCTTTGCTGTTTTTTGGGTAACAGCGCGTAGCCTAAACCGTACCTTTGCGATTGAAAAGCAAGCACTTCCAATTGTATAGTTTGGTGATTATAACATGGATTAGTTTACCGATTAATAAATTTTGATTCACATTCAAAATCTCATTTTAATTAATCATCAGAAAATGGAAGGGTATGTAGACCTACATAGATATTAGACAGAAGGTGAACACTGCATTTAACCTGTTCCAAATTTATTCTATTTCGGTAAAATTATTGTTATTATCTATTTTTCTAATTCTAATTGGATACAGTTTAATTGTATATACTGGTTGCACCCTGCAATATTGTATTTTTGTTACACAATTAATTAAAAATATTCTTTATTTTGTACTTTTTTTAATTAACTAACTTATAAGATAAAGTTCATATGATAAATATATTTTGTAAATAAAAATTATGTAAGATCATAATTATAATTATAATATTACATTTATATATTATCTCTAATTTATTTATAACATTTACTCTTTCAATAGCCGATATTGATATAATAAAAAGAATAACATATATTAATTTTTTAAAAAAGAAATCGTTGATTACATAAACAAAATTATGAATAATATTCGTGAAAGAATAAGTTCATTAATAACATATATTAATTTTCCACACAATTAGCAGTAATTTTATTAGTAATAATTAGATATGAAATGAACTATATAAAGGCAATTGAGTAATTAATTTATGATTCACCATTTTAAAGTAATTAAAGAGAATGTTTTATTATTATATATTAGTATTGATTAGAATAAATTAGATGAAAAATTATGCACAAAAAGTTTAGTCAAAAATATCTTGACATTTATAATATTTAGATAGTTAAAATATATTGTTAGAAGTCAATATTGAGATATAAGATTTTTAATTAAAAATTAAAAATAAATTAATGAAGCTAATTTTTGTATTATTAAACACAATGTAAGATTATAATTTATATTCGTAACTCAAATAAAGAATTGTTAAAGAGAAAAAAAAGTAAATTGATCAATTTAAATTTAAATTTAAGATTTAAAAAATATAAATACTCGATAAATAAGAATAAATATTATATAATTAATATTTTATTAAAATTATAAAATGTTATTGATATTAGAATTACATTTCAGTTAAATTAATAAACAAATCTAAATCTTATTATAAATAAGCTTCCTACTGGAGTTAGTTGTCTTGATTTACCCATCTTCACATTACTTCTCTTAACTTTTTTATGAGTACTATTAGAGGCAAGATAATTGCACGAGAATGATGATTTTTATATAGTTTGTAGATTCGAAGAGAGTTGCAAAAAAGTTTATAATAAAGTCATACTTTATTAAATTTATAGATTATGTTATAAATTTATAATTCTTAATTTTAGAAAATTGTGGGATTTTTTTACCATTTCTACTGTGAACGTTTTTCCGGTTCCTAATACATGCTTAGGCCTTTGTAAGCACAAAAACGACACTAGAAATCATAAGAAGGTAACGTAGGAGACGATGCTAATAGCTAATAAGTAACTCTTATAAACAAATCATTTTCAACAAGATCTAATGCCACTACTCATAAGTAACATTATTAGGAGACAAGACAAGCGTATGGAAATGGAACTAATGGAGCAGTAGTTATCAATCTATCTATATGACGTCTACTGTCGTTCTCTTTGTCGTGCATGCTTTTAAATCTTAATCAAATAGAATTAAGAGGATAAAGATTAACACTAGTTATCAA
Organism: Erythroxylum anguifugum; assembly: GCA_027478595.1. Taxonomy (NCBI): domain Eukaryota; kingdom Viridiplantae; phylum Streptophyta; class Magnoliopsida; order Malpighiales; family Erythroxylaceae; genus Erythroxylum; species Erythroxylum anguifugum. Next base: position 18,524,346 of record JANIPN010000005.1, read on the forward strand.
TCTCAGTACATGAAAGATATGAAGTCTACTGTCGTTCTCTTTGTCGTGCATGCTTTTAATCTTAACCAAATAGAATTAAGAGGATAAAGATTAAAGAATGCTTTTACACTATAGGAGAGTCCATTGGCCTGCCTTTTCCGTTTTCCGATCAGTCATTGGTTGAAAATGTTCCCGTGAGGTTCACATGTGACATGCTATGTATAAGGAATTAAATAAAGCTTTTCCTCTTTTCTTAACGGCTTCTTCTTTTTGGTATTATCCTTTTAACACGTAAAATTGTTAAGAATCTTCTTGCTTATAACAATTATTATAATTTTCTCTAATTTCTCCCCTTTATCTTAATTTAGCTCTTAAAAATAACATTGTAATCTTTCATCTTCAGTTGCATAATCCCTTCAAGATGGATTTCTGTTCTCCATGATTGTATTATTCTCTTTAATTTTTAATTTTATTTATAATTTTTTCTTTGAATACATTTTGAAAATAATACATTGATAAATGAATATTCGATAAATTAATAATCTTGATTAAATAATAATTTTCTCCAGTCCCGACTTGAGCCAATGGAATAAAATAATAACCTCACTAAATGCATAAGATAATAGTTTTAAAAAAATTCCTTGAGGCTTACTGAAAATATAAAATAATAATTCATTAAATAAGTATGAAAATTACATTTATAATTCATAAAATAAAGCACTTCCTAAACAATTTTTATTTCAATTTTTTTGCTTTCCTAAAATATATATCTATAGTCAATTGATTCTTCTTTTCATGCGAACTAAATTCAATTTCATCTTTAACTTTTTGGAGGGCATAAACT
>JANIPN010000005.1:18549469-18566099 GCA_027478595.1 Erythroxylum anguifugum
TACGGTACTGTACACACATAAGTCGACTTACACCAGTGGACAAGTCGACTTATCAGTACCGAGCAAGCATAAGTCGACTTACACATGGTACAAGTCGACTTACACTTACATTATCACCTCTGCCCAACAAAGAAAATGAAAATGATGATGTATGGGCATTTGTGTGATTAATGGGTTAAATTATTAAATGGACCAGATTTTAAACAGTAGGAAAATCCTACATTTTCTTTATCAGATCAGGTGAAGAGACACCATGTGATAAGCGAATGAGAGGGGACATGGTACTATGGGAAAATACTGATTTGGCTAAACATTGTGGCGGAAGAGGAGATGTAGTTCTGATAAATAAAAATGAAAGTGGAGATTGTGAAAGTAGCAATGGCAGGAGTGATTGGCAATAGAGACTAGAGAGCCCAAGAGTGAGGTTTAAGATTCAGCAATTGGGAAACAGAGACATGGGATGAGTTGGGCTGGATGTGAGGAGTATGATGTGCACGAGAAAGGGAAGAATTGCTGGGATGAGAATGGTGATCATGTTGAAGTGATAAGGGTGCGTAATTGAGGATTGGTGAATCTCATGTCACATAGGAAGAGTCTAGAGTTTTTGGGCCATCGGTTCTGTAGTGGCATCTTTATTAAAATAACTCTTGTAACGAGTGAAGATGACATAAAAGGCTAACGAGTTTTATGAAAGAATTTAAAATATAAGGGATTAAATAATTATAAAACTTGAAAGTTATCTTTAAGTTCAAATTAGTTTTAAATTAATTATAAATGAAATAACTAAATTATATTAATCATAATATTATTAAATAATTAATATTAAATAATATATTTTTAATTGATAAATAAAATTATTTAAAATAAAAAAGACAAAATCAAAATGTTCATAAATTATAAAATTTGGAAGAAATTTAAACCAAAAACAAAATTAAAACATAATTAAAGTTATATTAAAATTAAAAGCTAAAAATTACAGTAAATTCAATTAAACCCTTAATTTAATAAGCGAAGTAAAGTTGACGTATCGAAAGCCAATGATTTAATTGTAATTTGTTAATTTATCAAATAATTTGTTTAAAATATATAAAAATTGTCAAATGCATACTTTTTTTTTTTGACAAATGTCAAATGCATACTTAAAATTAATAAAAGCAGGTTCTCAGTTCAATAAGTATTTAAAATTAAAGATCATAAACAAAATTTGAAAGAGAACCGATCTCTTTTTAATCCACCTATGAAGTCCACTATGGATTTTTTAATTAATGAATAAATATATTTTAATTAATTATAATATAAAATATTAAATAATAATATTTTTATTAATTATATTGTAATTAATTATTTAGAATTTTTTGATTAATAAATAATTATATTTTAATTAATAATAATATTAATTACAATATTTTAATTAATGAATAATTATATTTATTTATTTATATTTTAGTTAATAATAATATTTTAATTAATTACAGTATTTTAATTAATGAATAAATTAGATTTTAATTTATTAACTAATTATAATTAATTAATTATGTTATATTATTTTAATTCATTATATTTTAATTAATGAATTAATTACAATATTTTAATTAATGAATGAATTACAATATTTTAATTAATGAATGAATTATATTATAATTAATTAATTAGTATTAAAAATGTTTTGAAAAAAGAGGCACTATTAAGGAATGGGTTTCATCTCTCTACTAAATGAAGAGTATAGAGGATTTCTCAAAAGTGAGATATCAAACTATTACCCTTATAATAATAATCAACAACCAACTGCTCACTTTTCATTCCTTACCCATTTACCTTCTCTTAAACTTATCAACCAAAGCACCCCTTAATTATTATTTACATAGGAATAACGTTTTTAATTGTTATTTTGTGAGAAAAAGATAAATTCCTTAAAGGGAGGACATGAAAGAGGATTGTTTATTGTTTTAGAAACAGCTCCCAATGTCTTTTTTTTTGTAAAGAAAGAGCTAACGACTAGTTAGAGCAAATAACAGGATTAATGTGCCGAGTGCGACTAACGCCCATGCGATCATCATTGAGAAGTCGCCCTATAACATCCGGGGGCTGTTGAAAAATCACCATACCCAAAGACACCTTAGGTCTGATCCGAGCCATAGCATCAACTGTAGCGTTTCCCTCTCTAAAAACGTGATGAAACTTGACTTGCCACCTGCGTGACATCAGCTCCCGAATGCTGCAGATGAGTGCATTGTCCGTACTCTCGTGAATATGGTTATTGAGCCATTGAATCACCGACATGTTATCACTCTCAATCTCGACCTTGTTGAGGCCCATACTCCAAGCGATTTGCAAGCCATCGAGCAGCCCCCACAGTTCTGCATTTGTAACCAAACAGATTCCAAGAGTTTGAGCAAAATCGGCCAGCCACGAACTATCGGTGTTGCGTAAGACACCACCCGCAGCAGCAGCCCCAGTCAACGGATCGGCGGCGCCATCCACATTCAGCTTGGTCCATCCCAACGCCGGAGGCTACCAGTAGACCTGCAGTGGAACAGCAGCAGCCCTACACCCCGGTTTCATACTCAAAGCTTTCACTTGCTTAGTCCACCCTTGTCCCTGAATTGCGATAGCCTCCGGACCTGTACGAACACCTTCAAAAACTAAAGAATTGCGAGCTTTCCAAATTTTCCAACAAAGAATACCGAAACAAGTAGGCCAATCCCAATCCACAGAATCAATGCTAAGAGCATTACGAAGGTTATCAAATATCCAGTCACTCATAGAACTAGTAAAGAACCTGTTAACCAGAGAATGAGGTAGAACTTTAAGCCACACCGTACGAGCCCAATGGCAATCCCGAACGGCATGTAGGAGACTCTCTCTGCTAGAGCCACAAAGGTTGCAAGTGTCAATTGCAGTAAGCCCCCGACGGTGCCGTTCGCCATTTGTAAGCAACCGCTCCTTGAGCACTAACCAAAGGAAGTGACGGATCCGTTGGGGTCCTTTGAACTTCCACACCCAGGTCCATTTGTCATCAGTCGGGTTATTCGAGGCCTGCGATAAAGCATCAAAAGTAGCAGCGATGTTGAAGTCACCCTTCTTTGACCAGCGCCACATGTATCCGTCCGCATTATGATGAGGAGCAGGCGGTTGCATTGCAACTATGTGCATGGCCATCGTATCGTCCACGTAGCTGCGGATGTGAGACCAATCCCACCTGCCAAACTCATCAACCATAGCACAAAAACGTGCATCATCATCGATAACATTCAGGTTAGTACAAAAATTAATTAAAGGACCGAGCTGTGGGATCCAACAATCATGCCAAAATCGAATATTCTGATCATTCCCAACTTTCCAGCATACACTCTCTCTAAGTTCGTCCCAAACCTTCATAAGAGACTTCCAAACAAAAGAACAATTTTGCCGATTAATGGTATCCGGAATTTGTGTTAGAAACATGAAATGCATCAGATTCTATCAATCATTTGGTTTCAATTAAATTTTTTTCCCCGTTTGGTTCATTTCAAGCAAATAAAAAAGGGCTAAATTGACACCGACATCAGCTCTGGTCTGGAGTAGAATACTTGAAATGGTTCCTCTCACTCAACACAGACAAAAGCATATTGCTTCCATTAAAATAAAGCAAGTTGAAGTAATCATATACTTGGTGCGGCAAAAACAAAATATGAAGGCTGCGTTGGGGTGGGGTTAAAGACACGGCGACAAGAGAAGAAATGATTATATTAATAGCGCATGGCCTGACTTGCTTAGGGGTAGTAGGTTTTCAAGAGCGTGAGATTAACCTAACACTCTAGAAAACCAATTGGATTGGATTTACGCTGTTGGCGCTGACAAGGACTTCGCATATTGTTATTATCGCTAAGGCTCTCAAGATATTAATTTTACATAAACCAATCATCGAAACTAGTACGGTTATTTAATTTTTATCACTTGATAATCAATATATATAAAAAAAAAAAGATTGAAAATACTAGCAAAAAATATTTGATAATTAAGGATCCTAGCCAGACTAGAAAGTCATCGTATGTCAAACAAGGAAAACTGTCGGAAGAATCTCTGGAACACAAGTCAAGTCGTAGAAGCGAGATCACTAGTCTGACGTTTTGGACAAGTGGACGCTCCTATCACCTCCTCTTTTATTTGACTTTCAAACGTTTTATCAACCTTCCCGATAAGCTCTCACGCTTCACCCGAAAACTATTGTAGTAGGAGACAGCACATAACGACAAAAACACAGCTCCAACCAAACCCCACGTTCTCTGCATTTTCTTTCAGTTTAACATCACTACACCCTCTCTCTGTCTTTGAATTGTCCCTCTATATAGCCGCCTCTATTGCGACCGGATCCAGCTTCACATTCCTCCTGTGAAAGTGAGTGATAAAGGGTTGGTGGCAGATTTTGGTGTGCAAGTGGAGAAGAGGTTTACAGTGACTTTGAGTCTCTGCTGTATGTCAGTGAAATTCTGCAGTAATAATTACTACGGTGGATACAGCGAGCTTGCTAACCCTTTGCAATGGCCACAGCTCAGGAAAAGACGACGTTATCTTGTTGCTTCAATACCACCACCACCAAAACAAGCACTTCTGATGCTGCCAAGAACAGGGCTGTTCAGGATTGGAGTGTTGATGTTGGGCCTGATCAGTCTGGTGATGATCCGATCACTAAGACTGCGACCGTGGCGACCCTGATCCGTCCTGTTGAGTCTCTTCCCGAATCTCCTCCTACCAAAACTACTTCTAGTCAAGGTGATTACAACTTTGGTTTATATATAGCTTGCAAGATCTAATGGCAATTTGGGTGATCCTAGTTTGATGATGTTATTTCTTTGTTGAAATTGCTTATAAAGTTTCTTTCTTTGGCTAATATAGGAATCCAAGTCATGGCTAGGCCTCAAACCCGCCACCCTTTGGACCCTTTAACCTCTGCCGAAATTTCTGTTGCAGTGGCAACTGTGAGGGCAGCTGGAGCAACCCCTGAGGTTATTTGATGCTTTCGGAGTTTGAGCTTCAATTAGGATATGCATAAATTGAGGTTTTCATGTCAAGAAATTATCGGTGAAGAAATGAATTGGTGATCACTTCATTTTTCAGGTTAGAGATAGTATGCGTTTTATTGAAGTTGCTTTGGTGGAACCAGACAAGCATATTGTTGCATTGGCAGATGCATATTTCTTCCCTCCTTTCCAGCCTTCATTGCTTCCCAGAACAAAAGGTGGGCCTGTAATTCCCTCAAAACTTCCTCCTAGACAAGCTAGGCTTGTCGTTTACAACAAAAGATCAAACGAGACAAGCATTTGGATTGTTGAGCTATCAGAAGTTCATGCTGCAACTCGAGGCGGCCACCACAGAGGGAAAGTGAAATCATCCAAAATTGTTCCTAATGTTCAGCCTTCCTTGGTATTCAAAACCCACTTTTGAATGTTATGCTTTATAAATACCTGCATATGTTGTTCAGCCTTCCTTGGTATTCAAAACCCACTTTTGAATGTTATGCTTTATAAATACCTGCATATGTTGTTCAGCCTTCCTTTGTATTCAAAACTCACTTTTGAATGTTATGCTTTATAAATACCTGCATATGTTGTATCAAATTTAATTGTTTGAGTTGTTTGTCCCACGACCTAACATTGGGGCACACATTCTTAAATTGATCAACTAAAAATTGAATACATTATCAAAAGCTGGTAGCAGTACCTTTCTTCAAATTATGACGAAGATCCATGCTCGTCTTGGAATTCTTTCAGAGTTACACGAGACAATATAAAGTCTCTTTTTATATGAATTCAATGCAATTCTATGCATGTTTATGATAACCAACACGAATTCTAACTTTTCATTGGCTTGACAAGTTCAGGATGCTGAGGAATATGCTGAATGTGAAGCTGTTGTGAAAGGCTTCCCTCCTTTTAGAGACGCAATGAAAAAGAGGGGTATTGATGATATGGATCTTGTAATGGTAGACGCTTGGTAATCTACGTACACAACTCCATTTGATAAGTGTTTCTTACTATGTGCCTTGCACTTCACATAACATTATCATTTTCTGCAGGTGTGTTGGATATTACAGTGAGGCTGATGCACCTAGCCGCAGATTGGCTAAACCGCTAATTTTCTGCAGAACTGAGAGTGACTGCCCAATGGAAAATGGTTATGCTCGTCCAGTTGATGGAATCCATGTTCTTGTTGACATCCAAAACATGATTATCATTGAGTTTGAAGACCGTAAACTTGTTCCTCTACCTCCAGCTGATCCCTTGAGGAATTACACTGCTGGTGAAAGTCGAGGAGGTGTTGATAGAAGTGATGTGAAACCTCTGCAGATCATTCAGCCTGAAGGTCCAAGCTTTCGAGTAAATGGTTATTTTGTTCAATGGCAGAAGGTGAGTGCTATTTTGCTGTGCTTATCACCGAAGCATCTAATGTCAGGATACAATGCTATTTAATGATTTACTTTTTGCTTGGCAGTGGAATTTTCGTATTGGTTTCACGCCTAGGGAGGGTCTAGTTATCTATTCAGTTGCTTATGTGGATGGTAGCCGTGGTCGGAGACCTGTGGCTCACAGGTTAAGTTTTGTTGAAATGGTCGTCCCTTATGGAGACCCGAATGAACCACATTATTGGAAGAATGCATTTGACGCTGGGGAAGATGGGTTGGGAAAAAATGCTCATTCTCTTAAAAAGGCAAGTTCTTTCTTCTCATCTCTATTAAGGCAAGGCTTCTGTTCCAGTACCAGAGAATCAGGATAGCAAGGAAAACCGAAAATATTGACAAAATTCTTTTGCTGCAGGGTTGTGATTGTTTGGGCTATATCAAATATTTTGATGCACACTTTACAAATTTCACCGGAGGCGTTGAAACAATTGAAAACTGTGTCTGTCTACATGAAGAGGATCATGGGATCCTGTGGAAGCATCAGGATTGGAGAACAGGATTGGCAGAAGTCAGGCGATCTAGAAGGCTGTCAGTGTCTTTCATATGCACTGTGGCTAATTATGAGTATGGATTTTTTTGGCATTTTTATCAGGCAAGTCGGTGTCTGACTCAACTCCATCTAGCTAGGACTTTCATCCTCATTGGTTTTTACCGATCTATGTTTCCTAATTAACCTCTTTTAAATTGAGGTTGTTCTAAGTGTGAAGCGTATTTCTGTGCTTTTAATTGTGAGCCTCTTTATATCATTCCATAACCTCTTTTAGTCTTTCATCTTTTTCTGCGAACATGTTGAGAAATTAATTTCTATGAACCATAAGTAAGCTTGATTAGTTTTCTGTTTTTTAGGATGGGAAAATTGAAGCGGAGGTCAAACTCACTGGAATTCTTAGCTTAGGAGCATTGCAACCTGGTGAAGTGCGAAAATTTGGTACAACAATTGCTCCTGGATTGTATGCACCTGTGCATCAGCACTTTTTCGTTGCACGTATGGACATGGCGGTAGATTGTAAGCCTGGAGAAACATTCAATCAGGTACGATCACATTTATACACATGTACACATTTCATGAGTTGGAAGTTCCTTTTCTTTTCCTTCTTAAGATGTTTTCATGACTATTAAGATCCTATTTTTTTTAATCATTATTAATAGAGATTACATCTTCATAATTGTTGAAGTACTTGGACGAAGTGATCTCTTTAAGCTAGTTTGTTGTTTCAGTTTCTGTTATTCTTTCTTAAATGCTCTCGTACACAAAGCCATGTTGGGTGAGTATTTGTAGTTCTATCTCATCTTCAACTTTTTCTCAATCTAGGTTGTTGAGGTGAATGTTAAAGTTGAAGAACCTGGAAATGACAATGTTCACAACAATGCATTCTTTGCTGAAGAAGAACTACTCAGAGCTGAACAGCAAGCAATGCGTGATTGTAATCCCTTGACTGCTCGCCATTGGATTGTAAGCATCTTCGTCTTGTTGGACATAAAACTTTTAGTTGAATTCTTAGGTTTTTGCCTTGTCAATTATGGTCTTCTAGTTTTTCATGCCTTCAATGTTTCTGCTGTCAGTTTGCCGAGGACTGTAAGTAGTCGGTTTTTACCTAAATTTTTGTAGCATCGTATTCATGTTGGCTTGTCCGAAAATGTCGAAAGAATTGGTTGAACTCATTCCATTGCTTGTTGTATTATCATATCAAAATTCAGGTCAGAAACACAAGGACTGTCAACAGGACCGGACAGCTTACAGGTTACAGGCTAGTACCTGGCTCTAATTGTTTACCTTTAGCTGGTTCTGAAGCAAAATTCTTGAGAAGAGCTGCTTTTTTGAAACATAATCTTTGGGTTACTCCCTATGCACGCGATGAAATGTATCCTGGAGGAGAGTTTCCTAATCAAAATCCACGGGTTGGAGAAGGCCTGGCTACTTGGGTTAAACAAAATCGACCCCTTGAGGAAACTGATATAGTACTTTGGTAGGTTTCTTTCTTCTCCTCTTTTTCCATCATATTGATACTACTTTATTTTAACAAACGATTCTTGTTACCTTGGAGGTAACAGGGCAGTAATGCCAATAGACAATACGCATTTCTGGTGTGATGTGATCTACATTTGCATTAGAACCAAAGATGACAATGTCATGAACGTATATGATAACATAGAATGTTGGTAAGTTTCGAGTAGTCGTGTGGTGTGCTCATGGGCTCAAATTGATTAAATTGCCTATTTCAGGTACGTATTTGGAGTGACGCACATTCCTCGACTTGAGGACTGGCCTGTCATGCCGGTAGAGCGCATTGGTTTTATGCTTATGGTAAGAAAATACAACAAGAATGATAATTAAATGTGACTTCCTAGTCTCAGATGCTAGCTGATTTTGCCTGCATATTGAGTACTTTTCGGGTTTTGTATTACACTGCAGCCACACGGGTTTTTCAATTGCTCACCGGCTGTTGATGTTCCTCCAAGTACAAGCGATTTGGACCTCAAGGACAATGGTGTTACAGCCAAACCTGTTCAGAATGGCCTCCTTTCGAAGCTCTGAATCTGAGCCTAAAATTCTGCAACTTGCTGTTTGGTAAAATGTTGTAGGGCTGGTGTTACATATTTATGAACAATTTCTTTCTTGTGTCTTTATATCGTATGGGAATGGCATTTGTTGGACTTCTGTTGATTAATAAATGAAGAGGTTGTTTGTTTCCCTTTATTTTCTATGATTCTTGTTTTGGTTTATATATAAATGTAATATTAATTGTTAAATTTTAATAATTGATGTCTCATGTTCTTTAATAATTGATTTCAAATATTTTTCTAATTTTGCAATAATTTCACTTTCAAGTATTTTAACATTTTCTATGGATAATATTAATGTTTCTCTATGGTTTATCAACAATTAGTAATCATAATACTTATTAATTTATTTTGTTAATTCATAATATAAGAATAAACTGATTAAGATACATAATTTCTTAATTTATCGTATTACTTATTAAAACACATGCTAAAACCAAAATTCATAAACATTAAATCACTTTTATAATTTTAGAAGTTTTGAATATTAAAGTCCATAAAAAACAAATAGGGTCAAAGATGTAAAGCTTTTTATATAATTAAAAACATAAAAGGACTTTTTATTAATTATTTTAATATTTATTAATAAAGTTAAGTAAAAATAATTATATATTAAAATAATTTTACAGATATCAGAAGTACTGACATGGTATTTGTAGAGACTCAGATAACGGAGTCCAATTCCTCTGTCCAATTTTATGGTATCTTATTGTGTCCAGTAAATCTCAGCCATTTATTTATGCGGATCTCACGTTTATTTATGTAGAGTCTGCATAAATAAATGACTGAGATTCACTAGACACAATAAAACACTATAAAAATTGGACAGAGAATCTTGGTCGCAGATATCGGAAGCGCTGTCAGGTATTTGCAGAGACCTCGCTGGTACGAAACATAGAGATGTTGACTTGAAATTGACTACAAGTGATATGAACTTTCCATAAAAAGGTTTTATTAAATGATGATTTTTAATATTATTAAATAAAAAATAATAGGAGCATATCTAAGCAAGTGGCAGAGAGACCTTCAGTCTACTTGACACGTCAAGAGTCGCTTCACCAACATAAAACAAAACGACGTCTTTTTTAAATGTGCAAACTCACGCGCTTCCTTGGCGTGGCGTGCCAAGCCCATACACAATCTTCCGCTTCAGACGGAAGCATGCTAGGCTTTGAACATCTTCTTGCAAATACACAGAAGGTTTTGGAAATGCAAGGGCATCTTATACGCCTTAAGAAAGGAAAAGGGTGGTCTATTATGAATGATTAACATCACCTATACATTCAACCAACATGAAAATTTCTAAGAGACAGAGGCAAATGCAACACCAGACAGTCAAAACCTGTGGCTGTAACGTAACTGAAGTCTGAACTAGATGCTGTCCGAAAGCTAACCCGAAATTGATCTCATCAGAATGGCAAAGCACTGGCTTCATCTTAACGGCTCATCTGCTGTTGCTGATTGTAAAGCAGTGACTTGAGATGGCATGCCAAAGTTCTCCCCACATTTGTCCAGACAAAGCAGAATTTCTGCAGAGGCTCCCGCATAAACGGTGAAGTGGCAGAAGGTAAAATCATACAGGCTATCCAAATCAGAAAATTGAATCAAACTTGATCTACCGAGCAAGTTGCTGCATGAAAATCTCACCACGAAAGAGAAAACAAAACTCATGTACTTTTATGGATAACGATCAGAGAGATTCAAGCATTCATTGTTGTTATGGATTAGACTCACGGATTCTAGTCCTCCCATATCCATTCTTGCTATACTAGAAACCTCCACTTACACAAATAGGCCAATTTAAAGAAAGCTCACCAATGCCGAAACTTGAAGTGTATATACTATATTTCAACATGAGTTTAAAAGTAAATTATACTGCAAGTTAAGGCCAAATTGTTTGAGTTGCACACCATATGAAATTACAACGTTGAACAGAAAGGAACAAGGAAAATGGCCAAGTGCCTGTGAAACTCAAGCACATAGGCTATAAGTCCGGTTAATAAACAAAAACCTGAAGTACCAAACCATTAGTTGAACGTATCAGTGAGATGAAGGCAATGCACGCCAATTGTCAGCATGATGAATGACACGATCACGTGAAGCCGCCGATAGTTGTTGAAGTATCACATTTTTAACATGAGAAGCTGCTGTTTCACCAGCTCGGGTAGCAAGCTCTAGGTAAACCACTGCTTTCAACATCTCTCCTTCCTGGAAAAGGTTTAACGTAACAACTGCTGTTATACTTTGCACATCTAAATGTTGACAAGCAAAATAAAAACATACATTTCAACCCCTTAGACCCCAGTAAAACACAATCAATTTGCATTTGGTATATACCTAAAGTGTTTGGAGCAAAGAAAAGGAATATCAGAAAGATGCATCATATTTATCACTTATAGGCAGCCAAAAGCAGAACCTGCCGGTATATACTTCATGCCCCTCGTGATTCATTCCCTCTTCACTTGAATCTCTTACTAATCATGCATTACAAATTTAAATTATTAAGAAGAAGACAGTACATTAATGTCACGTACTGAAAAAAGGCTAAGTCCATGCTCAAATTGAGCTTTACTGTGACCACGATCAGCCGCTCGTTTCATCCATTTCCTTGCTTGCCGATGACTCTGACCCAAACCTTCTCCAACTGAATAGCAAAGAGCAACATTATACATAGCACGGACATACCCACCCCAAGCTGCTGTAAGATACCATCTAGCCTGTATTAAGCCAAAACTTGAATCAATAAAAGTTCCGCAGTGAATCAATCAGATGAAACAAAATGCTAGAATTGAAGAAGTGGCAAAGCAAAGAGACAGATACATACAGCCTCCTGTAGATTCCTATCTACCCCACGACCTTGGTGCAGACAAAGAGCAAGTTGGTACTGAGCACGAACATGACCAGCCACAGAAGCTTGGAACAACCACGTTATGGCTTCCTTCGGCCTCGGCGGGTCAGCTGCGTACAATGAAGCAATCATAAGCATGAAAGCAAGAATTCCTTCACTATCCTTGTCAATTCAACAGATAGCACAACCAAATAAAACTCCAGATAATATTCAACAAATAACACAATTATGAACTAAAAAAGTGGCTACCTTGCAAATAAGAAATCCCCAAATTGCACTGCCCAGCAGCATCACCAAGCTCCGCAGCTTTACGATACAAAGCAATAGCCTTTTCTCTCTTACCCAGTTCCCAATACAAAAGACCGGCGTCAACCATAGCAAGACTCGACCCAAGAGCAGCCCCTTTCAAAAACGACTCCAATGCTTTCTCCAAATTAACCTTAACTCCACCACGCCCATGCTTGAACCGCTTCCCCCATTTCAAGAACAGCATCGCTTGTCTCAACGGTCGCAGCGCGTCCCTCCACGCGCGACACACTAGCGACGCAGTCTGCAGGTTCGACAGTGAGAAGGATGCCGCAATCTTGGTCAGTATATCGAAAGGAAGCCCCGAGAAATCCCGGCAGTACAGAAACGTAGACGTTGGCGTCGTTCTGAACAGGCAATTTGACATGTAACGATTTGATCGTTCCTTTTTGTTAAGGATACTCAGCATCGGCCGGGCTCTGTATCGGGAGGCGTCAAATAGCTCAGGCCACGTGTCTTGCTTCATGCCTCCGCCGTAGATGGTGGAGAGAGAGTGAGAGAAATTGAGTGAAGTGTAACGCGAAGAAAACGGAGGCTCGTCGGAGGGGATTTTTTCTTTAAATTTCTCTTTCCTGTTGATTGCCGTGAACAAGAAGATTTTGTGGTTGTCGTTGAATCATAACCGACACGACATCGCATCTGATGACGTACGAGGATTGGTCGGCCTGTAGTAATTGTTGCTTTCGAAACGTTGACGTAAGTGTTACAAAAAGAGACGACGGCGACGCTGTCGGCAAAATGAATTGGGCTAAACGTTTATTATCAAAGTAGCCCAATTGCTTGTACTTTTTTCCTAGAGCCTACCAGAAAAAAAAATGAAGAAAAGTTTTAACCAAAGCCAAAGTCCAAGTCTTGGTTTGGACTCGCCGATGAGCAATTTTGGTTTCTTTTTGACCAAGAAACAATTTGATATCTATAATTCAAATGCATACATTTGAATATAACATAAAATTATCACAACCCAGTTAGAGAAATTTAGGAAAATTACTATTTAACTAGACAGAACACCACAAGAAGATAATTGTCACATAGGTATCTGTACATTTCTACTAAAAGACCAATTGGAAATAATTAGCTTATTCATGTTTTTGTTTTTATGATTGCGTTATGGTAAAGTTTTAATGAGTATAGGAATTGACTCATTAATCTCTTACAAGTTTGTGTATTCTCTATTCACATAAAAGGTTCAATTATGAGAAGAGTAGGTCTAATTAAAGTAGGACTTAGTCATATACGTAGGAAGAGTTCTAATCAAATATCAATTAATCTAGCTAATAGAGATTGGATTCAACTTTATTAAGGATAGTTAAAGTTCAATTATACATCAAAGAGGGATTGTCTAAAAAAAGAACTCACTTAAGTTTTGGAGTGCCTCTGCTAATAACAAGGTTTTATAAACCAAATTGGACCAGACAGACCGCTCCAACCAAAAAAAAGTCTGAGATGGTCAGTTTTCCAATTCAATTCTATGTAATAACCTCTGAGTATAAAAATTGGCTGGATTTTCAGCAACCGGTCCAACTATTTTGTCAAATACTCACCATTTGGATACCTAATGCTACTAAACTTTCATATTTCATTCAGACTCTCTCACCTCTTCTCTATCTTCTCTTCACCATCTCTCACTGCCTCCATGCATGTAGGTAAATATGATACTTGGGGGTAACCATAGATGCAGAAATCGATTTCTCTTCGTTATCTCCTTGGGCGGCTACTGTGAAGTTAATCTTCTATTCTCATATCTCTCGTAGCTGGTCTGAGATAAAGAGCTAGTGGAAGTAACTTAGAACTCCTTCCTTAGCAACTAAGTACCATGATGGAAGGGATTGTGTCTACATCCATCCCATATTCCTCACGCTGAGGTTTTGGTTTATTCGGCCATGAAATGTTTATGTTCTTTCTATCTGAGATTTTTCATTGTTATTGTATTTTCTCTTAAATTTGAGCTTTAATTTTTGATTTTAAAGGGGTACTGTTCTTTTGCTTAAGGGTGTTGCGCTTTTCTTACTGTAGAGGAGGATGGAAAAACATTTCATATAGAGCTCCAATTTGTATAGAGTTCCAATTTGTACCATTTTATTCAAGTTTCTCTTAAGAGATAAGGATAAGGCAGTGATAGTTTCAATATTTTGTTTTATTCAAGTTTCATTGTTATTGTGTTTTCTGTAACAGTTAGAATAGAACTTTATTATATACTCTATTAGCGGTTGTTATATATACTCTTTTAACTTCAATTTGTTATATGTTATTGTTTCAATATGATAATAGATAAGGAGATAAGGATCCACTAGTATTGATTAATTAGTTTTCTGTAATAGTTAGAACTCCATTTCATATCAATCTCTGATTTTGATAGCTGGGTTATACGTACTCTTTCAAGCATTCAATTTGTTGATCTACTAGCAATATTTCGGTGAGGCTATTTGAACTTTGAAGTGGAGCAATTGCTGGAGCAAAGTTTTAATAAGTGAGTAATATTTGTTCTGTCATCTGTGTATCCATTCTGCTGCTGTTGGTCTTCTTTGTATAACTATATATGTATGCATATGTATGTTCCATTCTGCTGTGATTGCATTTCCCTCTCCTGTTCCTTCTTTTCTGGTGTTTGAGAAGCAGTTTTGGATGATAGTAGCTTCCCATATCAACTTGATATATTTAAGAATCATATTGTTTGATGATTCCATATCTAAAAATTGAACCAAACCTGTGAACTTTACATATTTATTAATGAACTTGTCACTATCCTTGGAAAATTCAATTGGGAATTGGGAAAGTTTCATTCTTGAAAAGGCAAAGATTACGAGTTTGTTTGATAGGAAACATCTTCTAGGCTTTGTTGAAGTGAGTAGGGATCCTCTATTTCCACTTAATTTGGCTATTTGATCCTGAGTACTTAATTTGGTTACAAATATAGTTATATCTCCTTGTTTCTTTTTGGAGTGGAATCCTTGGTTGAATTCTGAGGTTAAGTGGACAGCAAAATCCCCTAAAACCTCAGGTTAGTCTAAAGTTGCACAAAACCCTCAAAGGAGAAAGGCACTCTTCTTGCTGTCGTGACTAAATTGTCTCATTGTTGGTCGGCCTTCAATTACTGAAGAGCTTTCCTTGTTCATAGCTCTTCACACCACACCTTCTTCAGTCTCTACTTCTCAGAGTTAATGGAGAAATTAAAACACCAATAGCATAATCTTTTGTCTTTGCTTTTCTGACCTATATTTACGATATAGTCTAGTCAATAGGAGAAGGTTCATAAATTGTTGAAAAAGGTATCTT
Source organism: Erythroxylum anguifugum (assembly GCA_027478595.1). Taxonomy (NCBI): domain Eukaryota; kingdom Viridiplantae; phylum Streptophyta; class Magnoliopsida; order Malpighiales; family Erythroxylaceae; genus Erythroxylum; species Erythroxylum anguifugum. Next base: position 18,564,898 of record JANIPN010000005.1, read on the forward strand.
AAAGCACAATTTTATGCTTGTGATTGTCATTCTAATTAGAATTATTTAAGTAAGAGACTTTTGCCTTGACAATAGTAAACCCAATTATTTTTTAATACTTTTAGGTTAAATCATAATGGAGAATATGGAATCATCCTCTACTCATGGTTTCCAGCATGTAATTATTTTTTGTCTTCTCAAGCATATGATGGGAATATCCAATATAACTGTATGTTTTGCGGTAGAAAATTTAAAGGGGAAGGAATTTATATAATGAAAGAACATCTTATTGGTTCTAAGGGTAATATTACTTTTTGCAAAAAAGTACCACTTGATGTGCGTGATTCAACTTTAAAATATTTGCAGCAACAAATAAAAAAAGAAAAAGGAAAATAAAGAGGCTCATGATATATCTTTTGGAGATGATAAAGCACCACAAGTATTAGATAAAGGAAAAAGGAAAGCTATTACTAGCATAGATTCTTATTTTTCTCCAAAAACTACTCCTGATTCTCAACCTAGTTTAAAAAATATTCTGGTTGATAAAGATGTTGTTTTGCGATGTAAAAGATAATGGGCTAGATGGTTCTATCATTCATGTATTCTTTTAAATGCTTTAAATTCACCATATTTTTAGTAAGCAATAGATGTTACAATAACAATAGGTCCAGGATTTAAGGTACCATCTTGTTATGAGCTGCGTTTGCCTTTGCTTCAAGATTTAAAAAAGGAATGTCAACTAATTGTGGATACATATAAGTCTAATTAAGAATCAACAAAATGCACTATTATGGCAGATTGGTGGATTGATCAAAGACAAAGAACCTTGATTAATTTCTTGGTTTATTGTAATATTGGAATAACTGTTATCAAGTATGTTGATGCTTTTGACATGGTAAAAAGTGCTAATGCTTTATTTGAATTATTCTCTAAAATTGTCGAGTGTGATGGACCAAAGAATGTTGTGCATTTTATTATAGATAATGCAGCTAATTATGTATCAGTTGGGTACTTATTACAATCAAAGTATGGGCATATTTATTGGTCTCCATGCGCTACTCATTATATAAATCTTATTTTAAAAAATATTGGTGGTATGCAGTGACGGAGCCACGTTTGTGGCTAGGGGGGCCATGCCCCCCCCCCTTTTCAATTTTTTTTTAAAAATATACTTATATAATTTTTATTAAATATGGACATTTTTTAAATGTTGGCTTCCGGCC
>JANIPN010000005.1:18675573-18696846 GCA_027478595.1 Erythroxylum anguifugum
AGACTTTCATGATTCCAGGGACGGTTTTTATGTCACTTCTTGCTGGAGCACTCTTTGGAGTATTTAAAGGTGTAGCTTTGGTAGTGTTCACAGCCACCGCTGGTGCTTCTTCTTGCTATTTCCTGTCAAAAGTGATTGGACGGCCTCTTGTCTTCTGTCTTTGGCCAGATAAATTGAATTTCCTCCAAGCACAGGTTAGCTTGAATTCGTCTATGTTTGTTAGTAACTAATTGGCATAATGGGACTAATTTCTTATCTTTCACTGTCAGGTTGCCAGAAGAAGAGAACGATTGTTGAACTACATGCTTTTCTTGAGACTAACCCCTACTTTGCCTAATACATTCATAAACCTTGCTTCACCAATAGTTGATGTGCCTTATCATATATTCTTTTTGGCAACCTTGATTGGCCTCATTCCAGCTGCTTATGTCACTGTTAAGGTATTTTAGATTTGGACTGGTTATGATTTCATAGTAATGAAATTTGCAATAATCTGCAATAGGCCGTGGGTAAGACTGGATTCAGGTCTTAAGTATATAAGAAGAAATAGAGGAGAGATTTTCCCAACATTTAACATGTTGAGAAGGGATTAGGTTTAGTCATATGTGGTTCATTCCCTATTCAGGGTAGCATTTTAAGCATCCTTTGTCTTTTTAGTAGTTTTTACAAACTCGAAGATATTAATCATGGGGTAGGCTTCGAGTCTGTAAATCGCCAGGAGAACTTGATTGTGCCGATACATGACAAATGTATTCCAAATGACATGAATAAAGATTTTGGCTTCTGATATCCATGTATAATGATTGTCTCTTCGTTGAGCAGGCTGGAATAGCACTTGGAGAACTGCAATCAATAAAGGATCTTTATGACTTCAACTCAATTGCTACACTATTTCTTATTGGAATTGTGACTATTACACCAACACTGATGAGCAAGAGTAAATCATAGTGTGCCTATTACTGAAGAATCTAGGCCTTGGAGTGGTGTCAAATGTCTTGTACAGATTAGCATCAAGTAAAGGGAGTATATAGCTGTAACTCTTGTGGCTGACACGTATAAAGCAAGATGACAGTGATGAAGGACAGGTGCTTGGAGGTGGATCTATGTTTAGGTGTTGGCTGGGGGCTTGTGTCGATTGTGGCGTCGGTGTAACTGTAATGTCAACTAAGACAAAGTTGTTTCAAAGATAAATGCATGTTTGTTGTTGTGAGTGTCATTTTAAGAATTCAAGTGAAGCCTCGCTTAAGCACCTCCCTACTCCAGATATTTCCAAATGTCAAAATTGTTGAAGATGTGTACTTAAAAGCACACCAACTTTTTCCTGGAGAATCTCTAATCGAAGTTTGCTCTTTTAAGTGAAAGTCTCGCGAATACTTGGCTCCTAAACCAGAGCTCGCACAAGTAAAAGATGAAATTTCCAAAGCAGGAAAGTTTTCAGACCTCAAGTTATTGTTCCCCCAGAAAACCAAACTTCAGTTCCTAGCAATCAAGAAAGTCAAATCAAACATGTAAGAAACTAAGGCCTCGTTACAACTGTTAACTATTAAGACAATGTCTTACCACCTAAAAAGAGACCAAATTTCCCGTTCGTTGACAATGCAACCCAGAGAAAAATGGGAAAGTTCTACTACAGAACTCTTCCACAACAACCATATTCAAGTTCCATCACTTAACACGAAACTACAGCGTACTCAGAAACCCAAACCCAATGTCAGATGAGATATAACTAGGAGAGATAGGCTCAAAACTTATACCTTGAAAATCCCCAGGATGTAGTTCCGCAATTCATAAGTTTTGCCACAGTTGTTTTTACCTAATTACGGCGAAAGTATCTGTGTTAGCAATTGTTAATTTTTAGAATTAAACCGCAAGTAGAAATATTAAATAAACAACAAATAAATCAACAATGATAATACTGTGCAGCATACCTGACCTACGTCTACGGGTCTCCACCCAATTTAGTCACTTTCATAAGGTTTTACTGAGAATGACACCACTTATTTCTTGACATTCTCCGCTCGTACTTACACCTTGTAAAAGTATTTCACTCCTAATAACACAACCATCTCATGCTAATTTCAACAGAGAATTATCACAACAATATTTGATAATAAAGATAAGAACGAGACAACTCAAGTGATTAAATCAATAAAGACAAAGCAAAAAAAAAAAACTTGAGATAAAACACTCCCCTAAATATATAGCTTCATCAACCGAGAGTATGAGAAATTATCTACCAAAAATTCTGCTATGAACTATCGATTTAACCACTGAAGAAATCCATGCACAACAGCCACAAAATTCATTAAATGAATATATGTTTTATCATCGAAACTTCAAAAAACACAACTGCCCAATTGAACAAATTTACTGCACGTTTTCTCAGGAACGGATCCAGAATTTTTTTTGAGTGGGGGCAAAATTTTACTGGAGGCAAAAAAAATTAGTGGGGCAAAATTTTAATGAGAGCAAAATTTTAATTTTTTTATAAGTTAAAATTTTAAAATAATAATTTTTTATGTAAAATTTTTTGGAGTCATTGGCTCCGTCCCTGCATTTTTCCACACAAAAATGATTAAGCAATAGTCCAACTATTGACTCATATATGTAGAAATGTAACTACCAAGAATAGCTCAATAGAATATGTAATTACTCGTACAAAAACAAAGAAACACAACTGCACAAATTGATTTTTTTTTTCTGTTTTTCCTCACAAAAACAATAACTTAGCTCTCCAGAAAATTCATGTAACCAATGGAAAAACGCAATTGTCTAAGATGGATAAGATCACTGAAAAATCCAACTAACTTAGATAATACAAATTACCAAAATAGGTTGCCAAATAAAACTCCAAAACCACCAAAAATTTGCACACTATCTTCATTAAGATAATGATTTTTTATCACAAATAAATCCTATCATTACTAACATTTTATCCTTTATGTAATATTATCTTCTAGAGTCCCACATAAGGTAGATTACTTATCATAATGATATTCCAAATAACTCCAACTATATCCAATTACAAATAATGCTCAAAATAATTAATAAGATATCTTAACATTCTTCCCCTTTTTGACATTATCGATTTAATCACTGAAGAAATCCATACACAACAACCACAAAATTCATTAAATGAATATATGTTTTATCACCGAAACTTCACAAAACACAAGTGCCCAATTGATCAAATTTACTGCACATTTTTCCACACAAAAATGATTAAGCAATAGTCCAACTATTGACTCATATATGCGGAAATGCAACTGCCAAGAATAGCTCAATAGAACATGTAATTACTCATACAAAAACAAAGAAACGCAACTGTACAAATCGATTAGTTTTTTTTCTTCTGTTTTTCCCTCACAAAAACAATAACTTAGCTCCCCAGAAAATTCATGCAACCAATGGAAAAAACACAGTTGTCTAAGATGGATAAGATCACCAAAAAATCTAGCTAACTTAGATAATACAAATTACCAAAATAGGTTGCCAAATAAAAGTCCAAAATCACCAAAAATTTGCACACTATCTTCATTAAGATATGATGATTTTATCGCAAATAAATCCTATCATCACTAACATTTTATCCTGCATGTAATCTTATCTTCTAGTGTCCCACATAAGGTAGATTACCTATCATAATGATATTTCAAATATATCCAACTATATCCAATTACAAATAATGCCCAAAATAATTAATAGATATCTTAACAATCTTTCCCTTTTTGACATTATTTATCATATATAAGATCCCCCCCTCCCCCCTTAATAAGATAATTGAACACTATCCCTTAATCAAACATCAAGTTCCAAGTAACATCAAGTTCAACATAAGTATATAATACCTAAAGAAATAATAATTCCAAATAAACAATTATCCAATCATCCAGGTTTCTTCCCCTAAGGACAAAATGATGTTAAAAACAAAGAATGCCTTTAATGTGATTAATCTCATAAATAAGGAGGCATAAAAATTAGCAGTAGGTGCAGTGGAAGAACCATAAGCATATAGTGCAATAACAAAAGGCCAAGATGACAATTTACTACCAGTTAAAAAATTAGCTAACATATCATTACTTACATCAAAGTTATCTGCACACGAATGATTAAATTCATAAACCCTAAAAATGCATTCAACAAATCATAATCAAACTTAATCAATCTCCTCCTCATATAATCCATACGAAAGCATGTTTCCCAAACTTATATAGCCCACGATTTAGAGAGAAACCAAGATAAAATTTGAAAAACTCGAATCTTCCTAGAGATCTCCATCCAAATATCAACATTTTCTTGACATAACTCTGTAAATCAACATCCAAAGGTAGAATTCTCAAATCATCAAGCAGAGCCTCATTTTCATATCAAATCTATTATTCAGCAAGTAAAGAAAAAGTCAAACACATACCAATTACCTGAACCTTAGAAAACCTATAAATTAAAAACTCAGAAAACCTAGATGTTAACTCCTTTGAACTTCTTTTATTTTTTACTTACTTCAATAAACTACAAAGTTGCAAAGCACTAATCTTACCAATCACATTCTCAATAGGATGACCCCGTCTGATTCATGATGGAAGATCCTTATTGTAATCACATTTCCTTGAGTTTTCGTTATCCGCCAAGCCTGTTTCTACATCAGATGTTTGGTTGGTTTCTTCCTCAGATGCAACCAACTGTTCCTCTATCTGGTTGGTTTCTTTTATGGAAACAACTAAATGTGGATTTAGACTGCTTTTAAAATGTGGTAGGTCATCCATTCAAAGAATGCCTCTACCAATTACCGTTGCTTTCTTCCCATCACCAAACGTGTCGTGATCATCCATACAACTTTGATAATCCATCAAGTGGCTTTTTTCACATGTCATATGCCGTGAACACCCACTGTCAAAATATCATATATTGTGAGAAGTGTCACGCATTGATTTAAAAGCCATAAGTGCTTCCGACTGGTTCTTTCTAACCCAAATATCCTTTGGTGGCTTCTCTTGCTAAAATTTCTTCCAAGAACGTTGGAACTTTCTGTTTTGAGCATTATGGAATAGCATTTGCAGCAGTTTGTAACAATTTGGCCTTATGTGACCCTTTACACCACAAAAGTAACATGTAGGCACGAACTTTTTGCTTCTTTTTAGTATTTCTCCTTGCTTACTTGGTCTTGCTTCTTTGACAAATTTGACTTCATCATTTTGCTCATTATTTAATGATATGGAAACCTCAAGAAAACAATGTTCTTGAAACCCCCTAATCCTATTAAATGAAAACCTATTTTTTGTGATTTTTTTCTAAGGAATCAATAAAGAAAATAATGAAAGATACGTGTGAGTTCAATAGAATTAAGCCAAAGCTCTAATATCAACTAATACGGAAATCCCAAGAAAACAAGGTTCTTGAAACCCCTTAATCCTATTGAATAAAAACTCCAATCTTTCTATTCTAAGAACATGCTAGTTCAAACTCCAATTATACGCAATTGAGACCCAAACCCAAAGAAAACAAAAGAATTAAACACGCCACAAGTGATTACTTTGATAAGTGATGCAATCCTTGAAGTAACAACAAAAAGAACGCGCCTTTCTTGAAGAGAATATCTTTGAATTTCATTAATTAACTAATATGATGTTTACAAGGATAAAATAAGGTATTATACCCTTGCCCACATCCTAACGCTAAAAGGAATAGGTAATAAGCCCATTTAATGTTAAAAGCAAGCCTAATCCTAACTAGTTTAGGAGTTATAGCCCCATAATGCAATCTGATCCTAATCCATTTAGGATTGGGCTAAACTAACTTAAATAATACCAAAATAACTTAAATAAACCTAAAGGTGGGAATGGGCCTAATGGAGCACTCTACTTAGGCCCACACACTTGGTTGTCCAAAACTAGTGTAAAATAAACTAAGGTAAGCTTACAAATAAATATCCAATCCATAATAAGTATTTTGCCTAATAAATAAAGGATAAATATCAAACCTAATGTACTAAATTAAGCCCATAAGAATAATTGAACTTGTCTTGAAATTTGGCTAAGTATTAGTCCCTCCATACGCCCTCTCTAGAAGAATCACAAGCTTGACTATTACACTTGAATTCTCCATGGATGGTTAGGCCTTGTCATCAAGGTGAGATGTAATGTGACTTTGAACAAACCCTTGAAGTGCTTGTTTAAGCCTTACTGCACGTTGCCTTGTAATAGGTCCTCTTGGCAAAGTAAGCATGTCTTGGCATGTGGCACCTTGATCATCAATTAAAAAAAAAGTGAATAGTAGAAAGAAAAGAAAAAAGTGAACAATAGAAAGAAAAGAAGAAAAAAAAACGTGAATAGTAGAAAGAAAAGAAAAGAAATTTCAAGATTGATCAAGAAACATCCAAGATTATTATTCTTTGAATCTTTGGTTAATCTTTCATTCAAGATTTGGTCTTATCATTCAAGATTAATCTAGATTGTCTTTCTTTCATTCAAGAATCTATCAGGAAACATCCAAGATTGTGATTCTTTGAATCTTTCTTTGATCAATCAAGATTTGTTCTTATCATTCAATATTCATCTAAATTGTCTTCCTTTCATTCAAGAACTTATCAAGAAATGTTTTCTTGGAATCTTTTGTTCAATTCTTGGAATTTTGGGTTGATTGAGATATAAAAAAAATTTGGTCTCGGGTTTGGTGAGTTTTGTCATATTTTTATTTGTCTTTCTTTGTTTCTTGGTTTATTTCTTGTTTTGGTACCTATCTTTGCTTCTCTACATTGATTTGAACTATTGTTGCACTCATAATTGTTCAATTGACATAAGAATCGTTGCCTACACTACTCTCCATCCGTGTATTGGCACTTTGATTTATTTTCTGTTCGTATAATATTTTGCTTCTAGATTTGTTTCATCTATTCATTTTCTTTATTAGGGTCGTTATCTTTGTGCTTTCTACTTGAACTTATTGCTTGTTGATTTCCTTGATCTTGTTGAAGTGATCCTGAAATGTAACAATAAAGGAGGCACTTGAGTAGAAAAAGGCAAGAGTGTGAGATTATATAGTGAAAAGCCATTTTATTATGTGAAACACGAGTGGGAAATTCTATTCTAGAGAGAACATGTGAGGGAGTGTTGTGAGGCTTCTAACGTTTTCTTGCATGAATTAATCATGTCTCATAATAGCAATAAAGATGGAAAGAGTGATGAGAGTGAAGAGGACCAACGAAATACATTCTTTACTCTTGAAGCAATGCAAAATCAGTTCAAGATAATAGAGACTATGTTCCTTGAAGTCAAAGACAAGTTTGAGCAGCAAGATAGAAACTTTGAAAGGTAAGATAGGCTTCTCAGAACTATTCAAGCCGAATCTTCAGGGAATAATGGGACAAGAAGAAGAGAGAACCCTCTAGTTCATAATCCTTATCACTATGAGGGGAAGCAAGATGAAGATGGATTTGATGAGGAAGAGTGGTATGGAGGCCGAAACAATGTAAGAGGTGGTAGAGGAGATAGAGGCTGAAATAGAGGTGGTTATAGAGGAAGAGCTGAAAGAGGTAGAGAGGAGGAAGAGACTGAAAACGTAGATAGAAACATTGGTAGCATCAAAGTGAAGATGCCACTATTTCAAGGAAGGAATGATGCAGATGCCTACTTGGAGTGGGAAAGGAAACTAGATATGATATTTGCCTACCCCAATTATTCTGAGGAGAAGAAGGTGAAGCTAGCGACAGTTGAGTTCTCTGATTATGCTACTGTTTGGTGGGATCAATTGATGGTTAGTAGAGAACGAACTGGAGAAAGACCGGTTGAAACTTGGGATAAGATGAAACGCATCATGAAAAAGAGATTCGTGCCAAGCTACTACCACAGGGAGTTGCATCAATAACTCTAAAGATTGAGGCGAGGCACGAAGAGCGTGGAAGATTACCACAAAAAGATGGAGATAGCTATGATAAGAGCTAATATAGAGGAGGATAGAGAGGCTACAATGGCTCGGTTCCTTGCTAGTCTAAACAAAGAGATAGCCAATGTGTTAGAGCTTCATCAATACTTGGAGTTGGAGGACATAGTAAGCATGACTATGAAGATTGAGAAGCAATTGAAGGGAAAAAGCTTCAGCAAGGGCAACACCTCGGGCTGTTCAAATTCTTAGGGTTCTGAATGGCCAAATAAGGAGGAAAAGAGCAAGGATAAGTCCTGTGACAAAAAGGACAAGTCCAAGAAAAAATGGACAACATCTAAAGGAGCGCCTACATCTAATGATAAAAATCCTAGCACTAAGTAAAGAGACATCAAATGCTTCAAGTGTTTGGGTTCGGGTTATACGGCAAGCCAATGTCCTAATAGGAAGATCATGTATTTGCAAGATGGGGTAATTGAATCAGAAGATAGTGATGGAGGTGATATGCTTGAGTTGAAGGATTGCACTGATGAAGAAGTTGAGCAACCAGTCCAGGCCGAAGCACTAGTAGTGAGGCGAGCTCTCAATGCATAAGAAACGATAAAGCTTGATGAACAAAGGGAGAACATATTCCACACCAGATGTTTAATTAAGGGTAAGATATGCAGTTTAATAATTGATGGAGGTAGTTGCACCATTGTTGCAAGCATAATTTTGGTTGAGAAATTAGAGCTGCCTCTCATTAAGCACTCTAGTCCTTATAAGTTGCAATGGCTTAATGAGTGTGGAGAGGTTAGTGTGAACAAGCAAGTACTAATGGCATTCTCAATTGGGAGATATTATGATGAAGTGTTGTGTGATGTAGTTCTTATGCATGCTGGTCATCTACTATTGGGGAGACCATGGCAATATGATAGGCGTGTAGTGCATGATGGATTCAAAAATAGGTATTCATTCAAGATGGGAGAGAAACACTTCACTTTGGCGCCTCTTTCACTAAGAGAAGTTCACGAGGATCAGTTAAGACTTGCAAAATCCATGGAAGAACATAAACTTCGAGAGGCCGAGAGTTTAAAAAGAAAAAAAAGAAAAAGAGGTCATTCAAGGCCCAACTGAGAGTAATTGCACTAGTGAGCGAAAGAAAGAGAGTAGTGTAATTGAAAAAGGAGAGAAGAGTGAAAAAAAGAGTGGGAAAAAAAGATTACTTTCTTTGCAAAAGAAAAAGAGTTGAGGAAGGTCATGTACACGCAGAAACTATTGGTTTTGCTTATTATAAGGAGTTGTTTTATAATGAGACTGACCTTGACCCTTCTTTTCCTAGTGTTGTGAAATTGTTTTACAAGAATACCCTGATGTCTTTCCAGATGAGTTGCCCAAGGGATTGCCACCATTGAGGGGCATTGAACATCATATTGATTTCGTGTCAGGAGTTCAAATTTCAAACCGTATAGCCTATAGGAGTAATCCTGAGGAGATAAAGGAGCTTCAAAGGCAAGTGACGGAATTGCTTGAGAGGGGGCATGTGAGAGAAAGTCTAAGCCATGCGCAGTTCCAGTGCTATTGGTGCCAAAGAAGGATGGAACTTGACGAATGTGCGTGGATTGCAGGGAAGTAAACAAGATAACGGTAAAGTATCGCCACCCCATTCCTAGGTTAGATGATATGCTTGATGAGTTACATTGTGCTTGTTTCTTTACAAAAATTGATCTCATGAGTGGTTATCATTATATTATAATGAAAGTAAGGGATGGGTGGAAAACAACCTTTAAATATGGTCTATATGAGTGGATGGTCATGTCATTTGGTTTGACAAATGCACTTAGCACTTTCATGAGGTTAATGAACCATATTTTACGTGATTTTATTAGCAAGTTTGTGGTTATATACTTTGATGGCATCCTGATTTATAATAAAAGCCTTGATGAGCATGTTATGCATATTAAATCTGTACTAGAAGCACTTAGATGTGAAAGACTATATGCTAAAATTAAAAAAATGTTCGTTTTGTATGGATAAAGTTGTTTTTCTTGGCTTTGTTATTTCTGCCCGTGGTGTGCATGTTGATGAGGAGAAGATTTAGGCTATTAAAGATTGGCCTACTTCTAAGTGTATTGGTGATGTGCATAGTTTTCAAGGTTTAGTTAGCTTTTATAGACGTTTTGTGAAAGATTTTAGTACCATTGTTGCGCCATTGACTGAAATAATTAAAAAGGATGTTGGATTTAAGTGGAATGAGGAACAAGAACTTGCTTTTAATAAATTGAAAGAAAAATTGTGTTATATGCCTGTATTGAGTTTGCCTAGCTTTGATGAAGCTTTTGAGATAGAATGTGATGCCTTCGGGTTAGGTATTGGTGCTATTTTGATGCAGGGTAGGCGTCCCATTGCATAATTTAGTGAAAAGCTTCATGGGCCACAATTGAATTATTCCACTTATGACAAGGAACTTCGTGCCTTGGTGAGAGTGTTGGAGACTTAGCAGCATTATCTCTGGCCAAAGGAGTTTGTGAACCATTTTGATCATGAGTCATTGAAACATCTAAAGCGCTAAGGTAAGTTGAACAAGAGGCATGCAAAAGTGGCTAGAGTTCATAGAAACCTTTCTATACGTGATACAATACAAACAAGGTAAGGAAAATGTGGTTGCTGATGCACTTTCAAGAAGGTACACTCTAATCATGACTTTAAGTTCTAAATTGTTAGGGTTTAAGTACATTAGAGATTTGTATGCTTCGGATTCTGATTTTGGCAATGTGTTTAGTGCTTATGAGCATGCTGCATTCCAAAGATTCTATAGACATGATGGCTATCTGTTTAGGGAGAACAAGTTATATGTGCCTAAATGTTCTATGTGTGAAGTCCTTGTGCGTGAATCACAATATGGGGGTTTGATGGGTCATTTTGGGGTTCAAAAGACATATGATATACTTTATGAACAATTTTATTGGCCTAACATGAGAAAAAATGTTGAGAAAATTTGTTCTAAGTGTGTCGTATGTAGACAAGCGAAATTTAAGACTCATCTATATGGTTTGCATACACCTTTGCCTATGCTTAAGCATCCGTGGATTGACATATCTATGGACTTTGTTTTAGAGCCACCTAGGACAAAAAAGGGTAGGGATAGTATATTTGTAGTAGTATATCAATTTTGTAAGATGGCACATTTCATTGCATGTCATAAAACTGATGATGCTATAAATATTGTTGAGTTATTTTTTAGGGATGTGTTACGTTTGCATGGTGTTCCTAAGACTATTGTTTCTGACCTTGATGTAAAGTTTCTGAAATCATTTTTGGAGTGTTCTTTGGGATAAGCTAGGTATTAAACTTTTGTTTTCTACTACTTGCCACCCTCAAACTAATGGACAAACTGAAGTGGTAAATAGAACTTTAGGTTCTCTTTTGCGTGCTGTGGTTGGTAAAAATTTTAAAGCATGGGAATAATGATTGCCATTAGTTGAATTTGCATGCAATAGGAGCATACATTCTACTACTGGTTATTCGTCTTTTGAGATTGTTTATGGTTTTTATCCATTAATGCCTTTAGATTTGTGTTCTTTTCCTTTAAGTGAGATAACTAATGTAGATGGACAAAAGAAGGTAGATTTGGTGCGTAACATTCATGAGAAGGCGAGACAGCACATAAAGAAGCGGAATGAGGCATATTCACAAAGAGCTAATCAAGGGCGAAAGTTGAAGCAATTTGAGCCTGGTGATTATGTTTAGGTGCATTTTAGGAAAGAAAGGTTTTCTAAGTAAAGGAAATCCAAGTTAGATCCTAGCAGACCTTTCCAAGTCCTTGAAAAGATTGATGATAATGCCTACAGGATTGATTTGCTAGGTGAGTATCAAGTATCTGCTACATTTAATGTTGTTGATCTCTCTCCATTTGATAATGTAGGGGTTGATTCGATGACAAATCCTTTTGAGGAGGGAGGAAATGATACAAGAAGCTATGGCAGTAATGGAGATCAAGGTGCCACACGCCAAGATAAGCTTACTTTACCAAGCGGACTTATTACAAGGAAACGTGTAGTAAGGCTTAAACAAACACTTCAAGGGTTTGTTCAAAGTCATATTACATCTCACCTTGATGATAAGGCTGAACCATTCATAGAGAATTCAGGTGGAGTAGTCAAGCTTGTGATTCTTCTAGAGAGGGTGTGTGGAGGGGCTAATACTTAGCAGAATTTAAAGACAAGTTCAATTATTCTTATGGGCTTAATTTAATACATTGGTCTTGTTATTTATCCTTTATTTATTAGGGCCAAAAGACTTGTTATAGATTGGATATTTATTTGTAAGCGTGCCTTAGTTTATTTTACACTAGTTTTGGACAACCAAGCGTGTGGGCCTAAGTAGAGTGCTCCATTAGGCCCATTCCCACCTTTAGGTTTATTTAAGTTATTTTGGTCTTATTTAAGTTAGTTTAGCCCAATCCTAAATGGATTAGGATCGGATTGCATTATTGGACTATAACTCCCAAACTAGTTAGGATTAGGCTTGTTTTTAGCATTAAATGGGCTTATAACCTGTTCCTTTTAAGGTTAGGACGTGGGCATGGGTATAATACCTTATTTTATCCTTGTAAACATCAGATTAGTTAATTAATGAAATTCAGAGATATTCTCTTCAAGAAAGGCGTGTTCTTCTTATTGTTACTTCAAGAATTGCATCACTTATCAAGGTAATCGCTTGTAGTGTGTTCAATTCTTTTGTTTTCATTAGGTTTGGGTCTCAATTTTGTATAATTGGGGTTTGAACTAGCATGTTCTTATAATAGAAAAATTAAGGTTTTGATTCAATAGGATTAGAGGGTTTCAAGAGCCTTGTTTTCTTGAGGTTTCCGTATTAGTTGGTATCAGAGCTTTGGCTTAATAAATATTAAATTACAATAAATATAAAATAAATATATTGAAAGAAGATTCATAATACAATGTACTATATTTATTGGCTTTACATTTATTTGAAAAAAGTAAATATATTCATAAAATAAATACAATATCAGTCTATCATATTATTACCTTTTTGACCATTATAAATAAATACATTACAAAATCATGATTCTATATAAATGTGTCTATAGAATTGAACTAAGCTAAATATATCATTAGTTAAAAAGATGTTAATAAAACATTGTATTCAAATTTTATTAGTTAAAAATTGTATAAAAATAAGATTCATTCTATCGAGTGATAAATCATAGGGTAAATAGTTCTAATTTTTAACGATTAATAAATGAACAATTGAGTATAAGTATATCCCTAAAATTTTTGATAGTGTATTTATTCTACTTCTTTAGTTGAATTTTAGTATTAATAATAAGTTAAATTAAATTAGTCACAATTATATATTTTTAAATGATTAATGCGATACCTATATATGTTCCAAGGTTGCATGAATATCACGACGCAAATCCAATTAGAGCCTTTGATAATTTGATAATTTGATCAAGTTCAAATTTGATCATTTTAACCAAAAATTATCAGTTCAAAATATCTTTGACAAGATTTAAAATAAGGCTCAAGCTCCAATCTTAGAGGGATCAGGACTAACCCGGCGTGTTACTACCCCTGAATCCAATAAAGTTAAAAGCAAAATGCAAAAGGAGCGGAGTGGAGTGGAGTGTAAGTTGACAAAAAAAAACACCATACCTCAATCTATGAACAAAAATTGTAGCGGACTACTTGCACATTATGTTTAAACCCACTTTATCCTGGGCACTCGGCAAGCCTAAAAGTAACAATGTAAGATGATATCCTTCCTACTTCCCTGGTTAAAGCCTTGGAAGTTACGCTTTATCTGTTTCACTTTGACAGTAGTGAGTTTATTTTATAATCTCAAGGGGTTTAGTTAGAAAATCATATACTATATACTACTGTGGTACAATTGATTTCGATGAAGGAACTAATGTAATATTTTCACCAGTAATCCTTACAGGAGCATTCACCATCCTTGAAATGGTGGAAGCGAGTTGTGTCTCTTAAAACAACTGTCCTTCCTGTCACTTGGGAAACCACCTTGATCCATGAGTGACAATCTGCACAAACACGAAGATTCTTTGTAATCCTGATGGGCATCCCTGCACCACTGTTTATGAGTGCATACATAGTAGCCAATCGCTCGCTATGCCCACATACCCATATTGATTTCATTGCTTCGTCTGTATCATGAAGCACAACACTTGTATCAGGCACATAACCATGAGTTTCCATTGCTTCGGCCAATTCAAACCACATTTTCTTATACTGCACAGATTTACGGAACTCGGTACCCCCACCAGCCACAAAAGTCTCAACTTTGTTCTTTACTTTTACCCAACTACATCCAACTTCTTTCTTGATACCTCTTCTTTGCATCATCTCTCTAACCATATTGACAGAGTTCCACATCCCTGCTTTCGCATAAATGTTGGAGAGTATCACGTAATTCCCAGCATTATTTGGTTCAATCTCAAACAACCGCTTTGCAATAACTTCTCCAAGAGAGACCTCACCTTGGAGACGGCACGAGTTGAGCAATGATCCCCATATGCTACCACCAGGTTTCATAGGCATGTTTCTAACTACCTCCAGTGCCTCCTCAATTTTTCCAGCTCTACCTAAGATATCAACTAAACAGGCATAGTGTTCCAAAGTAGGGGATACACCAAAATCCATCTCCATTTTACGGAAAAAGGCCTGCCCAGTTTCTGTAAGCCCCCCATGGCTACAACCTGATAACAATGCAACAAAGGTGACATCATCAGGCCTCGTACCGGAAGAAACCATTTCATTGAACAGCTCCATTGCTTCATCCATACATCCATTGATTGCATATCCAGTCAACATAGTATTCCATGTTGTCAAGTCTTTATTTCTCATCCTATTAAACAGCATCCTACCATAGTGAACCACTCCACACTTCACATACATGTCCATTAGCGAATTTAGCAATAAGATATCAGGCCTTCTACAGGATTTGACAATTTGGGCATGTATCTCTTTCCCAAAGTGCAGGGCTGTCAACCGTGCACAAACTGCCAAAATTGAAGTTAGAGTAACCCAACTAAATCCCATTTTCTCTCTTTGCATCCTTCTGAATAGATTAAGTGCCTCAAAAACTTGATCTTGTTTGATCAAGCTCGCAATTAATGAGTTCCAAGAAACAACATTCCTCTCGGGCAATTTACCAAAAAGCTGCAGAACCTCATTAAAACACCCACACTCTGCATATAAGGCCAAAAGAGCATTATTTACCACTTGATCGGGTTCTTCACAAGATTTTATCACCTGTGCATGAACTCCTCTACCTATATCAATTTCGTTCAAATCTGCACAGGCTTTCAATGCTAAGGAAAATGCAAAATTACCCGGTTTCACATGATGCCACAACATGTCAGTGTAAAGAAATAGAGCCTCTTTGAGGCATCCATTCCTGGAATACGCAATTGCCATTGCAACCCATACTGACTCGTGCACTTTTTCACTATTCAAGGTATCCTCAAAAATGCTCCTTGCCTCCTCAAGATAACCACAAACAGAAAACAGAGTGATAAGCTTGGACTTTAAGGTAGCTTCTTTAAGAAGCCTTTGACTGTGCTGATCTTTAGCAAGGAGTTCCAAGTAGAGTCTTCGGCCATGTTCCAATGATTTGTGGGAGATACATGCGTGTAGAACAATGGAATATGTCTCAGTATTTCTCAAATTTGGTGGTAAGGATTCAATCAGCTGAACAGCCTCTTCAAGCTTGCCTGATCTGGTTAGAGACTTGAGCGTTTGGAAAAAAGGCTTTTGAGATTTTGTACTGTTTGATCCTGCCCTAACCCTGTTGTTCACTAAGAAAGTTGTTGCACGTAATGCCCCTTCGTCCTTTGAGCTGGAATGCAATGGACAAACAGAATTGGCTTGTAACCTGTGCCCGAATTCCAAGCCATCGGCTAAACATGTCACTTGAGAAACCATTAATAGCTTTCAAGTGAAGAATTTAATACCTTGATGCAGTTCAATGAAAATCCTGCTAAAGCCCCAGTATTAAAAACTAAAGTTATCATCACGTATTAATAATTATGAGAAGTGGCAATAATAATATGACTACTTTTGCCACATAATAAAAGAAGTTTGCCATCCAAGAACATATTAGGTATCAGGTCCGATGTTTCCAACTTAAATTATACAAAATCCAAACCATAATGTGTTGACTGTCTCAAGGTGACACAGAGATGAGCACTTTCGAAATTCCTAAGATCACTAACTTCTGTTATTTAAAGTACCCTGTTTAAGGGATCCAAAATGTAAATGGGTAAAAGAAATACTGAAACCAACCATAATTTACTAATGAGGAGATTGAAGGTTTTGCTTAACCCTTCCTAATCGATATGGATAATCTGCTCAAAACAAAATAACTGCTTTAGGGAACACATAATGGTAACTTTGTTTAAGTAGCTACATATGTATAAAAATTTTCAATCATTAAACCAATTGCTAATTAATTTCATTTCATCATGCTAAAGTATCACTAGACATGATGAATAATTCAGAAGATTACTCCTAATATTAGATGTTAACTAAGAGTTGAACAATCAGCATCTTGTCGACCGTTTGTAAAATCTGTCCTCTGTATAAGCTACACTGTGCATGCATAGATGAGCCCCTAAAGGCCAGGTGCCCCTGATACATCTCAGAAATGAAATGCAGATGGGGTTTGACTGGAACCAAAATGAAACTTCCTAACCCAATGTTTAACCAGAAAGAACAGAAAGCGTAGATAATTCCTTACCTCAAGGTACAAGCCTGAAAACAATCAACCCACCTATATTTATGCTTAGCAAGTAAAGTCATTTCATGTAGCTGGTACATGTTAAGGTATTTTCCACACTGCTTGGAGGAAATCCCAAATTTTGGTATATCATGGTCATAATCATAGAAAATAACATTTATGGATGCTGCCATATTCGGTGTTAGGCATTATAACCAACGTCTAATGATGGAAAATTCAGGTATTCATCTGGAAAAACATTAATTTAGTCATTCTAGTGCACTGCATGCATATGTTCTGGTATTTGTGGACAGTGGAAGCTTCAATTGGTGGTGAAACTCATCTTCCTGGCTTGTGTGGTTGTTAACTATCGTTTTTTATCTTTAGAGTGGCAAGCATGGTTGATTAAGTTGAGCATGATTGGAAGTTAATGCCAAAGCTAATACCAATCCTAGGAGCATTAGACGTATAGTTGTCTTAACGCTAGCCTTTCGTTAGTGGCCATTGTTCTTGAAAGGTGTAGTAATAGATGTAGTTGATTTGTGTTTTCTGTATAAGAAACCCATAAACACCCATGAATGATAGGTGTATAAGGAAAGTATAACAAAGAGAATAATTACAGATTGCTAAAAAATTTGATTGTGCTTTTATTGTGCTCCTGAGATTGCTCTATGAAAACAGGTTTTATGACCATGGTTACATTTTGGGATAGTGGCATTGTGAGATGGAGAAACAACGTATTTTTCTTATTTTTTAATTGAGAGAGAGAGACATTTGAGATGGTTGTTTTTCACCTGGTCTGTTGTGAAACCCCCGTTGTGGTTCATGCCATTATTTTATCTATCTGATTACCATTAAGTGTGAAGCTCAAATATATGCATGCAGTGCACTAGAATGACTAAATTAATGTTTTTCTAGATGAATACCTGAATTTTCCATCATTAGAGGTTGGTTATAATGTCTAACACCGAATATGGCAGCATCCATAAATGTTATTTTCTATGATTATGAACATGATATACCAAAAAATATCTTCTCAAAAGCAATGTTTTAAAAACCGGACCGGACCGTCCGATCCGACCGGAAAAAGTTTGAACCGGCCAATGGTCCGGTTCAGTTTCACTTAATAACCTCTCTATATAAAAACCGGACGGTTCAACCGAACCGGACCGGTTTTAAACCTCGAGAAAAACAACATACCTATCTATCCTCTTCTTTCTCGATTCCTTCTTGACTTTGCTTTCCAGACTCAAAATTCTTCATCTGCTACTATATACAACTCAGCTCCGGAGGATCAAAGACCAGTTTAGTTTGTATCATCATGGGAAACTGTTTTGCAAGTACTCCTGTCGACCACCATAGCCCCAGTACCACCTTCACCAAGTCTACTTCAGGTATAATATATATATATACACACATATAAACTCATCTCTTTTTCGATCTGTTAATTAGAAGTAAGCAACTATAGTCCATACCAACAGTAATCCAGCCATTGTGAAACACGCAAGTTCGAGACTCCGTTCCCCCGAGATCCAGCGGCACCGTCACTTTGCCCAGGAGCCTGTCGGCTTTGGAGAGGTGGAAGGTGGCGGCGACAGTCTGTTGGCGTCCCCGATCTCTAACTATTAAGTTTTGAATCCCCGAAATGAGGGAGTTAAACCGGATGGGAGTTAATTGAGTGGAAGTGGGATGCAAGGAAAAAGAGAGTAGTGATGGGTGAAGTGAGACGGTGAGAAGCGAAAAAGAGCCATGATTTTTAGACGTTGGGGAAAGAGATCTGTGCTGTTTTGGGAAGAGACGAAGGCTATATTTGTATGGTATAGTTACCGGAAAGATAGACTGGAGCTGAGGGCAGAATAGGGCGTGTCAAAGCCTTTAATGGGACAGGGTAGTCACGGATACGGAATTGGGTATCTGACAAAGCTACAAGGACACTCTCACTCTCTTCCTGAATTACTATGGGACAGGATGGTCACGGATTTGGGTATCTGACAAAGCTACAAGGACACTCTGACTCTCTTCCTGAATTACTATTTCATGCTTCTTGTTAAAATTTGAAAATGGTAATAAGTGAAAACCAATTTGAAAATGGTAATAGGTGAAAACCAAGTATTGTTTGGTTTTATCGTGCTTCTCTCTCTTTTTTATTTAGTTACTATTTTTTTAGGGAATTTAGTTACTATTTTTAGTTTTATTTTATAAATTAGTATCTATTTTAAATATATTATAATTATTAAATTCAAATTTATTTGAAATTTTATTATATTTGATTGTATTTTTATTTATTCTTATAAAATTTTCATCTTATTTATTATATTCCGGTTTGATAGCGGTTCACTACCAGTTGAACCTTTAAACCTTAAACATTTCCTTCGACCGGTTTGATATCCGGTCCGGTTTTTAAAACATTGAGAAATAGTTCGCCTGTTTGATAAGCCTCGTGATCTTTCCAAGATCTTTCTGTATTTGTATTTGTCAACCAAATCTACTTCTAAATTTTATTCCAGTTCATTTTACTATGCTTGCTAGCTTTCCATTTAAAAAACTCTCCTCCTTAATTCTTCTGAGATTGTGGTTGCAAAATTCAAAGGAGTGTAATAGTTTCACAAACTTTTCGATCCGTTTATAGCAAACACAAAAAAAATTAAAAAAATTAAAAGAACAAAAAATAAATCAACATCGAGATTTGTTAATACAGTTCGACACACCTTGTTTACGTCTGCGGGGCTCTCACACAACTTAATCACTTTTACCGAAATACAATAGATTTACCAAAGGTTTTACTTGTCGTGAAAGATTTTCACATTCGATAATACGACCGACTCGTGTTAACCTCCACAGAGGATTTATCTAAACAATTTATTAATTGAAAGACACTAAATAAAAGACTCAAGTGTTTAAAAAATAATAATAACAAAATCTGAACGCACTTGAGATTCAAATATAACAACTTCTTTATGGGTTTAGCTCCTCCAAAAGAGATCTGAAAGTTATTTCCACACTACAGGTTGATTCACGCAAAACGTAGAACAAAGTTACGACTGCATAGTCACTAAACAACCCACGACAGAAGTCACATGCAACACACCAATCAGTCCAACTGTGAGCCACTCCACAAAGATGATTGTCCAGCGTGAGCAACCCCTACATAATCAATACAGAATTGTGAATCTCTCAATCAGAAAACAAACACTGCACACGTTTAATTGCTATCAGTCAAGCAAAGAACATACCACGAAAAACATATAAACATACAGCCCATATCCAGATGTCAACGCAGCTGTATAGGACACCCACAGCCACAATAACAACTCATCAATCAACACACCCAGATATCTCACACCTGAAATCAGTTCATCATTAAACCAGATGCCCACATTCGAAAATAAAGTTGTCAAGATCTTTACTGTTACACGCCCATAGACCTCTCAATGCAAGTTTTCTAATTCACCAAGGATATGGCAAAACCCATATTCCCAACATCACCAAGAGGTCTTCACTCCCACGCACAACCAGAGCCATCAGCCGTAGGTTTCATATACCCAAAAATTGCACACCTCAGTTCTTTCACAGAAATCAATTAATTCACTAAGAAATTCTAACGATGCCCTTTAGCCACACATCAACGTAATCCACCACATATCTTCTCAAGATACACATATATTTAAGATAGGATTTTATAACATTTAGAACATTATCCAAAATAGCTTTTTGAATGCAAGTCAAACAAGGATTATTGGCTAGCTATCATCATCCAATTAATATCTTATAGGTCCAATTAATAAAGAATGTCAAAACTAATTACTTAGATATATAATATATATCCTAACAATCTCTCCCTTTTTAGCATTGTTTGTCACAAATACGAAACTCCTCCCTAAATAACATAATTGGACATATAAGTATCAAATTCACAATTTATATGACAAATACTCCCCCTTAATCAAACATCAAGTTCCAAAGAACATCACAATTATCCAATCATTCAAATTTCTCCCCCTTGGAACAAAAAGATGCCAAAAAGTAAGAAGAATAGTCATGCATATACCTTGAAATCTCCTCCTGAATTAAACAGTCACCAAAAAAATCTGATATCTCCCCTTTGGGACAAAACAGTTTCAAAATGAAGAACGCCCGAGGGATAAGTCCAAAATGATGCCCGATTTATGACAGAGTTGAAGTTGATGAGGATGAGGATGGATCTTCGGTGGAGCCAAAATATAAGCCAAAATGTAAACTACTAAAAAGATGGGACGACAGTGGCAACATAAAAACTAAAGAAGAGTTATAGAAGACAAATCCTTTTTTAATAAATAACATCAAATTATACTTCAAAAATGTAAAACACACTGTCCTTGTGCTCCTCGAAGAAATTCAAACCTGGCCTTATTCTTTGTCATATTATCTTTGTCATCAGTTTCTTCTTCTGAAGTAACTGACTTATCCTCTGTCTGAATAGTTTCTTCACAAGCAGTAACTAACTGTGAATCTAGACAATTTCTTGTTTTTCCTTCACAACGTCTTTGTGCTTGTAATTAACCCTTTTTAATCCAAGTGTGCTTCGGTACCATGGGCTACTGTAGGAAATTTAATGGAGAGTGTCTAGATTTTCAGTTTTGACCCCTTTAAAACATCATTTGTAACAACTTGTAACATTTC
>JANIPN010000005.1:18703799-18715305 GCA_027478595.1 Erythroxylum anguifugum
TCGGAGAAGAGGAGAAGAGGGTGGCCGTTGCTGGGAGAAGAAGAGGCGATGGCGGCGATGGTTTAATGGCTGACGGCGGCGTCTGCTCTGATGGGAGAAGAGGAAGAATTGAATTAGGGTAATTTCTGAGTTTACATGTATATATATATAATGGCAAACTCGTAATTAATATATAACGGGTAAACGGGTATGGGGGGTGGTATCCCCATACCCGTCCCATACC
Organism: Erythroxylum anguifugum; assembly: GCA_027478595.1. Lineage (NCBI taxonomy): Eukaryota > Viridiplantae > Streptophyta > Magnoliopsida > Malpighiales > Erythroxylaceae > Erythroxylum > Erythroxylum anguifugum. The sequence goes on from JANIPN010000005.1 coordinate 18,704,023, forward strand.
CGGTGGGTATTTTTACTAACCCCCCATACTCGCCCTACGGGTAAAAATTTGCTCCCCATATCTGCCTCCGTTCGGGTATTTTTGTCGGGTACCCATCGGGTTCGGGTACAATTGCCATCTCTACTCACTCCTATAGACACAGTAATCCTTTACTAGGCAGTTCTTTGAGGCACTAACTATTTGGAAAGGTTGCCATAAGCATTGAAGTAGTAACCAGTGAGGAAGTTTCCATAACTAAAGTTGTGAATAATCATTATTGAAGTTAAACAGAAACATTTCAGATGAATAACATCTCAAAGTCCAGATGTTTATTCCTGCCACTACGACAAAAATTACTTTAGGCAACAAACAAAAGTGTAGCTATAGTACAATTATTATTGCCTTTTTATTAAGGTAACATAATTCATATCGTTATAAGATAAATATAAGGCAAGAACATTTTTTGATTAGGTAATAAAATAAAAAATGTTGCTTTAAGTTTTGACTAAGGCGACACATTAGTTTCCAACTATAATAACAATGTTAAATATATATTGAAACATTTTAATTCTTTTTAGGCAACAATGTTAAATAGATAACGCAAAAAAAGTGAATTTTTTTAAGCAACAATTTATTCTTTCATTACCAATATTATTTAACGTAAAAGCAAACTCTTGTCATTATATAAGCAACATTCATATATACATTAAAAGCAATATATAGAAATTAATATACGTCTTAATTGTGTATGTACTATCAAATATAAACGACCAAAAAATGCATTTATATATAATATATGCTCCATAAGGACTTATAAAATTCAACATTTAATATATTCAAAATACAAAAGGAAATTACATGTGTGCTTTTATTGTTAAGAAATACAAAACCAAATTCTACAAATCCTTTATTCGATATTGGCCAAAAAAAATCACCCGCTTCACTTCATTTTCTAAACAATTAGCAAATGAAGGGAACAAAAGGTGCCTTAGCATCATGACAGATGAGAGAAGCAGCGCTACTGGATTTGCTTTCTTCTGTTCCAATATCTTCTCATTACCCACATTTTCTATAGAAGCACACTGCTCAAAAACAGCATGATCTACCCCAACATTGCCTACAAAAACAGTTCAAATATTTTGTATGCTTAGGCCTTTAAGATGAAATAACAAAATATGGAACACCAATCAAGATTTTAAAAAAAACGCACATTCTAACATTGCCTACAAAATAGTTCATACTTGATGGAGATATGTCAACAAGATCTCATTTGAAATTTACTAGCATTATTACCTATAAAAAAAGTTCAAATCACACGAAATAGAAAATTCTGCAATGACAGGTGAAAACTAAATAGATGTCAACAAGATCTACGATCACCAACTGGATTTTGGAAATAATGAGTTAAAGAGCGACCAATAGGTTTAGAGTTGAATGCTCATAAAGTATGTACAAGAAATTAACAACTCTAATCTTTTTTAAGTGTTTAAATGTTGGCTCTAACATTCAGCTACAACCATAATACATTTACTATTATGAAGGTTTTAGGGGCTAAGATATCCACATAAAGGTAGAATGATTGAAAATTTCATGAAAAACAAATAAAATCAGTTTCACTATCATACAAATAAATTAACGTGTGTACAATAGCATAACACAAAGAGCTTGTAATAACAAAGACGAGCACTTCATTAAACATGACAAGTAACAATAGACACTAAAAATCAAGTACAGATCTTAAAAATAAGTATGAATTGAAGGCCCAACTATAACTCTATTGATCCAAATGACCACATTAACATTTACTAATATTTTAAGCAAACACATGCTTTACAATATCGTAGTCAGTTCAAAGGTAATAACTATAATCATAAATATCCTATAGTAATACAATGCTGAGTTTTTAAGCTCACTAGTTCAAATATCTAAAGTGGTTTTGAGAAATCAGTCATAATAGCCAAAATGTGACAAATAAGTATGATAAGGGTAAATTAATCTACAAAGTTAGAAACAAAGAAATACATTAAAGATAGAGCCCCAAAATATCATCAAGCATCCTTAACCAGTAATATCTAACAGCATGGACAAATGAATCATTAGCATCCCAGTAACAAGCATGAAAGGATAATTGAACTACTCCAATAGACCATCATTCGATAGAATGGAAACTTGAATCCAACATTAACGCTGAAACAAAGAGATAATAAACAATAGAAACTCAAAAGAACCACTACCAATGCTTACAAGATAGAGGGTTCACTATATGAAAATACCAAAAAACTAAAGTTCACTATAGATAATGAAAATTTACAGAACTTGTCTGATTGAGAGAAAGATATAAAGACAAAGAGAGCTCTGGCTTGAAGAACCAATATTAATGGAAACCCACTTACCCCAGGCTCTGTGAACAAAACCCCGATCTATTACACCATAAAAGATGCAAACTCCCTACTGTTTTGACTTCAGACAGAGAGAAACGAAATAACGAGAAACTTAAGAACTTTGGAACAAAAGGAGAATAGACAAGGCACGGAGAAACTTAAGACAACAAAAAGAAAATAGACAACAAAGAACGAAATCAAGACAACAAACGGAGAATAGACAGGGGTAAGGAGAAACTTAAGAACTTTGGAAAGCAAAATCGAACTTATCGTTGCCTGTCTATGTCCAGTACGCAGATTAACGTTGCAATGCACCTACAACCCTAGTAGAAGTTGATTATCACTAAAGAAAGATCCAAATTGCTAATTGAACATTGCAGTGTGGAGGGGATGATGGCCTTGGAGCCTCTCTCAATGCCCAACCTTAATTGGGTAAATGAGGAAGACGTGATCATCTATTAGGAATGCTTTTTACCCCCTTTTACTGAAACATTGTTGTATATGTGTTTTTTCCACTCCTTTGGAAAATTGTCGTTCCTTGTTTTCTTTAGGTAACTGTTAGTGCTTCTTTTGGTTCTTATTTGACGCAGGAGATACAATTTCTCTCTAAACACTTTGTTCTCCCCTTTTATTATTATTATCAATCAATCAATTTTTTAATTTTTCAAAAAAATAAATAAATGGTCGATTTAGGGTTATGTGTATATATTACAGTACTTTTGTGTATTTTAGGGCAATTATATCATTTGATTTAATTTTACTAAATAAAAATTGATAGGTATTTTAATTTTCTTATACGCACCATTTAGGGTTATGTGTATATATTACAGTACTTTTGTGTATTTTAGGGCAATTATATCATTTGATTTAATTTTACTAAATAAAAATTGATAGGTATTTTAATTTTCTTATACGTATTCTAAATACTAACTAATAAATAGAGAAATTTTATATGTTAAATATACATTAGTAAGTAACTACATAAATAAATATGTAATATTAGTAAATACCCTTTAGTAAATAGATAACTAGAATTATAGCAATAATTTCAAATGTTGCACATATAAGATTTTATTATAACCTTTTTAAATTTTATTGGCTTTTTTTTACATGTAGCAACAAATTAATATTGTTGTTGCCTTTTAATATTAATAAAGGCAATATTTTAAAAATTATTACCTTATATTAATTTTTAATAATATTTTTTTAAAACTGTGACGGCCCTAAATCATTTTTTTTCGTACTGTGCATCTTCCAGTTCTCCTGTTTTGATAATCTTTCTAGAAATCTATCATGAGATATTGTATCTGTGCATCATTCTTCCCAGCCTTCTGACAGCAACAGGATGTAATTAGGAGAAGTGTAAGGGATAGATTTGGTCCTTATGACATAAGCCATTACCCATATTTTTGTACATTCCAAACCATTACCCATATTTGATAACGGAACAGTGACATGGTCAGACTTTTAACTGTAGGAAAAGTTATTCGTGTTGGTTTATGTCATACAGTCAATCGCTTTGGTTGTAGTTTAATAACAAATTATTTAAAGGTATTGTTTATCTTATACATGTTTAGATGTATATGATAAAGTCCATTGGATAATTGTACATTACACATGAAATTATAATGAGATTATAATTATCATATTTATATTGCATTTATGTATTATTCATAAATGTTCCTAGTCATTGTTTTATTGAGATTGAACATTAATAGAATATAAAAAGACTAGCACATGTTTTGTTTTTCCTTATGAAGGAAGTAGTCGATCTCATAGGCTAAAGTATAAAGATACTTAAACAAACGTGTAGATGCTTACTAGAAAACAAGTTCACTGAACATACCTGATATGAGAAATCCATTTGGAACATTACTTGTATGTCTATAGAATTTTCATTATGATGATTGTATAAGTGATCCTTTGACTTGATGTCATCAAAGTTATCTTGTATAGAAATTGCTACATTTTGATACTACTTATGATCTATTTTATCATAGGTCGTTTAATCGGTAGTCATTGGATGTAGCATGAACTATATGGAGATAGTTAAGTGATCAAGATAGGATTCAACACTCTAAAGTAATTAGGGAAAATGTTCCGTTGTTCTCGATTAGTATTGATTCGGGAAATCCTTGGCCAAGGTGAAATGACTATTTGTAAATAGTTTACAAATATCATTAATTGAATCAATAGCTAATGGAAGAGAACTACTATGATTAGACTTAAAATATAGTAAACATTAATTCCATACTCTATGTCTAATCGGAACATTGTATGATGAAATGATTGAATTATACAAAAAAATATGCACGGAAAGGTTAGTCAAAATCACTTTGACATTCATAAATATTTGGGTGGTCATGAAGCATTGCTAGACGTCAATCTTGATCTATGATTATAAATTGTTTAATTAGAGAATTAAAAATAAATTAAAAGAAGTTTTAATTTATATTTTATAATCATTGCCAACATATTTGGAAACCTAATGGGTCTCACATATAGAATGGGTTGAAGAGAGTAAAGTCAATTTAATCAAGTTGGACTTTATTGTAAAGTTTGAGAAACTTTATGATTAAATATGAGATATTTAATAAATAAGGGACAATATGAGATATTGAATCTCATATGGGCATAATTGGTATTTAATTAGAATTATTTGTAATTTTAAATAAAGTTTAATTAAAATTAGGATTTAATTTCAATTAAATTACTAAAACGTTCAAAACTTATTATAAATAAGCTTAAGCTCTATGAAGCTAGTATTTCTTTCTTAACCCTCTCTGTAAGAGTTACAGAGTTCTCTCAATCTGTTTTGTGGATACCGTTAGAGGCCGGACACTTACGTAGCTACGGTGGTTAAGACGGATCAGTTTTGGGAACAGGATGAAGGATACGACAAGACAAAGATCAAGCTTTGAAATAAGGTACGAATTAAATTTCAGCTTTATTATGATTTGTGCTAATCATTTTATAGAATTAAATAGATCTTGGTTTTCGAGAAATCAAAAATCACGAAAAAAAATTTGTAATTATTCCGCTGCGGTTGGGATCGGATCACAACTCGGTTTCCCAACAATTGGATAGAAGCTCAAGTTATTGTTAGATGAGTAAATATTGACTTGGTGAGTCTCACTCTCAGCCATAAATAATCACTTGCATGGAAATTTTGAAGCTTCAAATCTGCAGTCTTAATCCTTGTAATCAATGGTAGAACTGGATGAATTCAAACAAAAGATACTATTATGTTCTGGCCAGAAATCAATTGAATTCCGATTGTATTAATTATGACTTATAATTGCAAGCTGGTTTGGTCATTTTTAGGAGGATACGCACATTTCACCCGATCGAGTTAGAGCCAATTGGTAGGACAAAAGGACACGAGCAACGCAATGCAAGCAAGTTGGCAGCGTTAAACCGTGTGTGTTTTGTCTTAAAAGAATCTCCAGACTTGGAATCAATGACATTGACGACGTCATTGGTTTGTAAAAATAGTAGGAGAAAGCAGTTTGGGAAGGCTGAATTATTATATGGTTCAGACAAAGCTCCTCTCTCCTCTTCCTTCTCAGAATGACTCGCTCAATGAGCATTACTTGTACCATCGACCATAACAAGCCTCTCCACCTCAGCTTTCCAAATTAAGCCAACCCTATCATGCCCTTGTCCCCCATTCAACTGCCTCCTCCTCCTTGTTTCTCTCTTCCTAATGAACTTCGCTAAACATTAAACTTTTCATCGTCCAAATCTCATGTTTTATTTTCTTTTCTAGCTTCCTAACCATTTTCAAGTCCATGCAAAAAGCTGAGGCCGGGAAAACTCTGATCTCCGGCCACCAAATTAATCTGCCTCTGTTCGTTCAATGTCGTCCAGTTCTTCTTTAGCTCCACAAGCATCAAATTTTTCGACCCCTTCATTAACTGTAGTCCTTACAACAATATTGGTAGTCTGTTTCTTTATAGGTTTCTTCTCCATATACTTCTGTAGATGTTTCATGGACAGCATCATGAGAACTTGGCATCTCCGGCGAACCCCTTCAGGAAATCTTGTAAATGCAGCTAATTTTCCGGTGAATCAGGGACTTGATCCTGCACTGGTACAAATTTTTCCAACGTTTACTTACTCGAGTGTCAAAGACGTTGGACGTGACAAATATGGGCTTGAATGTGCGATTTGCTTGGCAGAGTTTACGGACGATGATTTACTACGTCTGATAACTGTTTGCTACCATGTTTTTCACCAAGAATGCATTGATCTTTGGCTTGGATCCCACAAAACTTGTCCGGTTTGTAGAAGAGATCTTGACTTGCCGAAAGGGACACTGGAAAAGACTCTAACAGCGGACCAGAACAGTGACAGCCATGATGGTGGTGAGAGCAATGATGGAGCAATAGGGAATTCTGTATGCATTGCCATTCAAGAAGAAAGAGGTAGTAACGGGGAAGGATTACCTCCGGGTGATGTGGGGGAGAATGATACAAATGGAGTGTTTGGAAGGTCACACTCGACAGGACATTCAATAGTTGAAGGAAGAGGAGAGGAGGATAGGCACACTTTGAGGTTACAAGAACACGTGAGGGTAAAGATCGCAAGTAGACATGGTGCTGTGAGAAGTTGTACTACATTTGGAGAGTTCTCAAGCCCCAAAAGTAGTGGCTTAATAGCCGCGGTATGAGGGGTGTTGCCTATGCATATTCCAACACACTTTTTTATCTTTTATTTCTACGTTACCATGTGGTTTTTGGATTATGCTTTGCTTTTCAACATTTTATTAGGCCAGCTTTAAACAGTTGATGTGGCCTGAAGCTTAGGACTAGAAGAATTTCTTCTTAAAGTAAGTAATCAAGAAGGTCTACATGATTAACTTAATGTTGGCTGAAATCGCACATGCACAGGCATTTACACACACATAGGATTAAAGAAAATCCAAATTATAAGCCTACCCTTTATTCTTTTCAAAACTAATTGGTCACATTTACCTGCCTGCCTGCAAGTGCAATGCAATGCCTGATATTAGAAACATGCCTACCTATACATATTACTAATTAACCAGCTTTAGTCCCAACTTTGCATCCTCACAATTCTTGATGTGAGGAGGAAGGTTACTTGGATTATAATTTGGAAACAATAACAAGCATGGCTCCGAAGATGTGGAGGGTCGACAAGGCGGATTAGGGACACTGTGTCTACCAGGCAATTCTAGGATCCATGACTTTACACCTGCTAGACCTTGAGCCACGTAACCAAATGTTGACCAAGCGCTGGTCACCAGCACATCATTTAAACTCAGTATGTAAATATCAGCCCATGCCTTGAGATTGTGTACATTGTCACCCAATTTTTGCTTCTCCTCGTGGCTTGGTTGGTGAACCGCAATCACCTCTCCGGTCACTGTTGGGTTCATCAGGTACATGTTCTTTATCTCTTGGTAGAAAACCGGGTACAGAGATGCGATAGTGATGGCCTTTGATGTCTGATTTTTGGGTGGGGAAGCTATGCACCTGTTGTATTCTGCTTTAGGCAGCAGATTTGCTCCTTGAGTGCAGGACAATATCTGCTTCAGGACAAGGGGAAAGGGACTTTGTTTTGTATCAAAAATTCTCACCTGTATGCCAATTCTCTGGTCTGCTCTTTCCATGTAAGCTTGATAGAATCTGCTAATCAAACCCCACGCTCGATTTGACGGGTGGAAAAGATAACGAGACAAGTGATGGAAAAGAGAAGCCTTGTCTGGGAAGAATCTGTCGAGTTCTGGCTCCAAAGATTTCATCATGAACTGAGCAGGGACATGGTACTGGTCTGATTTGAGAGCAAGCCAAGGGAACCCTTGGAGATAAGTTTGAGTTTCATCCCGGAAAAACAAGTAATAAGGTTCAACACCATCTTCATAAACTAGGTTGATGTACAGAAATGAAGGTAGGTCCTTCACTGAAATGCTGCTGTTCCCATCAAACTTCTTTATATCAAACATGTCAAATTGCTTGTTCAGAGGAAAGTCTTCTGGTAACAACCAAGAGGTGTTAGGAAAAGGCTCACAAAACAGATTGGCTACGTCATCTCCATGTTTAACTAGTAGAACCCGGTTTGTGAGGAGGGCATAATTGAACAACGAAGCCATGCTTATTATCATGTTCCCCAAGCCACCGGAACCTATCCAGACAACGTATTTACAGTCTGTGTTACTAATACTGTCAAGTGGTCTTGAATTTAGCCCTCGTATGCTTCTGTTGTAGGCTTCGGTAAAAGGTCCGCATCGTCTGTGACGATCTTCGTACTGACGTAGCTTAGAAACAAGGTATTTAGAGGGTAAATGTGGTGAAGATTTGCGATACATGTATGTTTGATGCCTGCTTATGCATGATTCTTCACCATTTCCTGGAGCAAGTAAACCACCAAGCCGTTTCCTTAGTTCCAGGTCTTCTCCTGATTCTCAGAAATTCCAAAATGTCTAATTATATTGGGCTGGAGTTATTATGCTTTCATTAAGTATGGATGTCCGGATTAGTCCACAACTTTGATTCCAATTTTAATAGCTAATACTAATAAATGGAGTTAATTGCAGGTCGGTTTTATCATCAAACACTTTACTGTAGCTGGTTTAATTTCTTCTTCAGTAATTTAATAAATTTTTATAAGTATCATATCACAATTAAATCATTAAAGTATAATTTAAAATATCATATTTAAGCAAAAATGGTAAACTTCTCTTCGACTTGAATTGGACCAAGTGTAAGGCAAAGACCACATATTTCAAACTTCATCTAGACTATGAGTCTAATTCCTCTGTCCAATTTTATGGTGTCTTATTGTGTCCAGTGAATCTTAGCCATTTATTTATGTGGGTCCCACGTTTATTTAGGTGGAGCCTGCATAAATAAATGACTGAGATTCACTTGACACAATAAGACACCATAAAAACTAGACAGAGGATCTTGGTTGCTAGACTATATATTCCATGGTGAGCTCTGCACACCGTAAGATTTTGATGGAAAATAAAAGATCTACATCATAATAAGACAGGGAGACTGAAATCGATTAAAAAAAAAGGGTATAAGCCGAATTGAATTACTCATAAAAAAAGCACCAACAGTGTAACTTAAAAGAAAGAGATAAATAACAATATTTTAACATAGAGATGTAAAACAATCTTGATTCTTGCCAAAATGATATCCAAATGTCAAAATTTTTAATAAAAAATGTGATGTATCTTCAAAGCTCTATCCAAGTTTATGGTGAAAGCATTACGGTAAAAAATGAGATTAGTTCCTCAAAATTTAGATTAGACAATTATACTTGGCCAAATATCATGTTATGAAATTAAAGTTGAGTTTTATATATTGATGTTACTTACCACCAACTAGAGAGGCAACTCCTTCAACTTTCAGTCCCATTGGCATGTCTTTGGCACATCCTTGAATTGGATTGGACTTCATGGTCGGGAAAGTGATGTAGACCAAATGTGACAGAGTCAATGCTATTACAAACCCAACAACCAGTATTGTGAGCCTGAGGTACCAGATTCTATCATGTACGCACAACTTTGTTGTTCTGACAATAGACCTTGCCATGTCATTAGTTATGCATGCAGAATCTTAATTTTCTTCCAAATCTCAATGCACCATTAGCCCGGTACAATATGTAGCAAACACTGCAATCCTGAAGATCACAAGAGTAAGTTCCCTGAGAACTATTGATTGATGCTTTCTTGGAAGTTGGATTGAATACTAATTTTCCAATTAAAGCAACTTGAAAAAGATAATTAGCTACAAAATTTATCACGAGTAAAACACAAGGATACCATCAGTTTCTTGCAGCATTGATGTCAATTCTGGATTAATTCCCAAAAACGTCAATCCAAAGTAATGTTTAGTTCGGTTAGTACTTAGTATTGCAGATATCGGTTATCTCTCTACTAATACTTTGTCTTTTTCTATCTAAATCAATTTCTTAATTATAGTAAGACAAGGTCCAAACATTAATGGAGGCTCAAAGTTAATTTAATCTATAACCGTTGTATTTAATGTTTTAAGTGGGAGTAATTTACGTAAGATATTTGATATTTATATATTAAAATTTTATTTTGTCAACTTTTTAGCGAAAATTCCATAATTATTCTCTATCTAACAAGACGAACAAAACGCAACGGGTTTTGCTGCTGTTCTTAGAGACGCAAGGGGGAGTTTTGTAGCAGCGCTTTCGGAGCATTATTCGGCTTTGTTCGACCCAGTTATTGCTGAACTCATGTCGATTAGAGAAGCACTTTCATGGTTGAAAGACAAACAAGTTACCCATGTTGTTGTGGAATCGGATTGTTTGTTGACTATTCACGCTATTACAAATTCGTCTTTTACTTATTCAGAGATTGGATTATTGGCTCTTGATTGTTTAGCGTTCAAGCGACACTTCCTTCACTTGTCCTTCCAATGGACGCGTAGGTTTGCCAATAGGGCGGCTCACTCCTTAGCTTGGGTAGCCTTATTACATACAAACTTTTATCGTTGAGAAACTAGTCCTTCTTGTTTGGTCCCTATTTTATTTTTAGATAAATCTATTTGTAATGCTCCTGATATTGAAAAGCTTGTAGGATCTGAGTGTATGGGGTAAACTTGATGGCTTGGGTGTAGACTTTCGCCTTTCGATATCGACGGTTTTATTCGTTAAAAAAAAAACTATTTGAACTCTAAGTATGGTTTTCTCTTATTAAGCATCTATTCAAAATTAAGCGTCGGTAAATTACAAAAGCTTGACAAAACCCAAAGGTAGTATTTGGCATTATATAATTGAAGTATATGAGTAAATACCTCTTACAATTTTTTTAATTCCAATTCTGTAATGGAATAATATCTTGTACCCTCCGAAAATCTTGATCAATGTCAATTACGTTATACTAAGTATTTGTTACATTGTAAGTTTCATTTCATTCTAT
>JANIPN010000005.1:18824003-18836317 GCA_027478595.1 Erythroxylum anguifugum
TATTAATTCTATTTTAATAAAAAATCTCAATTTGACATAATTTTTAATAGATATAACATAACATTGAATAAATAAATTATAAAAATTATAACTCTAATTAGTAATTAATATTCAAAATTAATAAAATTAATTTAATTAAAAAGAAATAAAAATTAAACTCATTTTTAATGATAACATAACATAAAAAATAAAATTGAATATCTGAAAACGAAAAATTAATTAAGCAATTTTTTTTACCAAGTTTAGTAGACGAAATCAGTAAACTAAAATAAAAATTGAATAGAATAAAGAGGCCCTTAGAAATTAAAGAAGAATTAACAGACACCCCCCTGTCAGTGAAAGCTACACCGTTTTGTTTATGACTTATTAGAAAGTTATCCTTCCTTTTATTTCAATTCACCTTTCAAGTTTCTCCAGCTCTATGCGTCTGCCTACTCTTTCCTCTTCCGTTTTACTGTTTTCGTGTAGCTTTGATCCAAACGAATAGCCTCCACAACCATCGACGGAGACCGAAGACCGGCGACGTTGCACGCGGAGGAGAAAGCTACTAGCACTACTACAAAATTCACTTGCTTCCGACAATGAATTCTCTTGCCCACTTCAACTCCCTAAATCTGAACAAGCACCTCAAAGAAAAGTAACTTCTCTGTCTTTCTCTCTCACAGTTTGGTTTTTTAACATAATTTTAGTATATATTCTTGGTTTTCTTTCAATTTTGTGAAAGTAAAAAAATTTACTGCACATGATTATCAGATTTGTAAGTAACTTGAGTGGATCTTCGATGCTTGAAATCGCTGCACTCTCTCTCATTCCTCCTGTAAGTTCCTATTCATTGACATTTTCCATCTTTTTTGTCTCTCGTTCGATTATTTTTATGTGAACTGTCTTGCTATACAGCTTCTCCTTGTTTTGCGACACGCGATCTGCTCTAGTGACCAGACTGGTAATTTATGTAAGTTTCTTTTCTCTTAGCGTTACAATTACATATTATTTTTTTATACGGGCAATAACTGAAAGCTCATAAGTGAAGACGACTGTAAATGCTTCTAATGGAGCTTGCTTTTGATTTACAGTTGTTACTATTTTGTTGTGAAAGCAAGAAAGTCAATAATTCTCATTATTGTGCCTCTATAATCCTCCATTTTGATAGCTTCAAACGGAAAAAGGGTATCGACTAAGAAAGATGATGATGCAACTGCTGTTTCTAAGAAATTGGGAGCCTACTTGACTACTATGACTGTGGATTTTCTTTCAATTATTCTCCCAATACTCTTATTTTTCACTGTAAGTGTTCTGATGTAAGACTCTAAGCTCTTGTTTAGGCTTTTCTCCTTTCTTTGTAGCCTTTGGAATGGGTGATTAAGCTTTGGATCATTCTAACTCTTGAATACTATCAACAGCTTTTTTACTATTGCTTTTACATTTTTATCTAGTTTGCTTGTGGCATAGGTCATATTACCAGGGAAATCCCATCAGTTGTACGATTTCATGTCATCAGCTGTATTAACTGCATTTTTGCGTCATAATCTGGTTACTTATGACAGGTTCTATCACAATGGACATTTGTGTCAGCAATTCTATTGTCACTTGTGGTTTTCACTGTTGCAGCTAAAAGGTAGAATTTGTAAGTCACTTTTTCTTTATTTTTTTTTCCTATTTATCTATTCTGTTTTAGACATACTTGTACCATGGGTGCCACCAGTTGGAAAGTTTTAGAATATTGCTGGACCTGCTGGTTTCTAAGACATTCATTGACTGATAACTGTTTTTGGTCTGATACAGGTTTACTTCATCTACATCTTATGCAGGGGGCTTCCTTTCTCTCAGGACAAACATTTCATCATATAGGGTTCTTGTGGTACTCAATCTTTAACAGTATGCTTTTGTTGTATTCATGTTGTGATTAACTGTATTTCTGCCTTTCGACTTACAATTTGATTGAAACAGATGCTTGTGACTTGCTTATGTATCTTGGCTGTTGACTTCAGAATATTTCCAAGAAGATTTGCTAAAACTGAAACTTATGGAACTGGTTTGGTAATGTTTCTCCATCTGAATATCTGGACAGTTTAAAGCTGATCTCACCCTTTGCACATTTGCTTTCCTTTCCTTCTACTGTGGCTGCTGTTTTATATCTGTGTTTCTGATATCTCATTAGATTTAAGGTTGGGCTTTTTTAGCATGATATCCCATGTGTAATCTTGAATATATATCTCTGTAGTAGGGCACCTACATAGGCACTCATCTAAGAATCACACTTTAATCTTGACATTAAATGTTCTCTGACCTGAGGTGTGTTGTTAGACATACATGTGTGTGGTTTTTAATAAATATAGGTGCTGAGGCTCTCATTTTCAATTGTAACTTTATAAATGTTATGGCTATAATATTTGTTGATGTTAGCAAGAACATAGGTTTTAGGGCTTCACATATTTTATGGATTTTAGCTTTGCAATTAGTTAGTGAAGCTCTAAAACATCGAGAATGTGCTAAATAGGTTATTTAAGAAAAGAATGATATAAAGCTCTGATGAAGCCATGAATCGGAAAGATTTAAGATTTTTGTATTACTGTAATATATCCGTATTTTTAACTAGAAGTTTTTTTAAAGAAAAAAAGGCTAGTTGGTTTTCTAGCAAGATAAGATTCTAAATACTATTAATGGGGACAGAAAGTGCGGGCTCATAAATTCAAGGCCAATCAGAGACCTATATAAGCCATATTGTCTTTGCCTGGTCGTGTATTTTGACAGGTTTTCTTGGGTCTGTTTTGTAATATTGGAAGAGAATAGGCTTTACAAAAACAGTTTCTTCTCACCAAATGGTTTCACTAATTAACTTTTATTTGGCAACATCTTAGTAGAAATCTTGTTGATACGTGGACTTTGAGGGGTGTAGAAGTATGCAACCTTACTCCTAATTGATAGAGGCTGTTTTTGATAACTCGCATGAAAAAATATAAATATAAAATATAAATTAATAAAATATATAAATTTAAATAATAAAGCAATAAAAAATAAGCAAAAATAAAAATAAAAAGATATAAAAGAAAAGAAAAGAAAATATTTAAATAAATATGTAAAAATAAAAAATAAAAAATAAAAAAATAAATACGTAATAAGGTAAAGAATAAAAATAAAATAAATAAATAAATGCATAAATAAGAAAGAAGACAATTAAATAAATAAAAAAAACAAGCCATTACAAGAAAATTTTTAGGTTAAGTAAGAAAATTCTTAGGCTAAATAATTAAGGGGGAAATACTACATATTAAATATTTAGGCTAAATAAAAGACATAATACTCGAAGAAAAATATTTAAAAGACCTATGAAAAAAAGGACGTCTTTATGTAAGATCCTTGACTCGTATTCTACTATACCAAAGTTTCTATTGGGGGTCACATTTTCGGTAATTTTCTACAAAACTATATCATTATTGATTACCTTCCCCTATTTAGGCCATCCTTTTTTTCTTTTACATTTCCTAATTATAATCTTCTCACTAAAGCGTCATGATGTCTCCTCTTAACATATTCGATTCACTTAAGCTTTGTCTCTCTTTTATTAATATTAGTCCCCTTTAACTTGTCTCTTACTATCACATTCCTGACTTTATCTCTTTTAGTAAGATTACACATCCAACATAATATCTTCATCTCCATCATTATTAACTTATGACTATGTATCTGTTTGATAAGTCAACACTCCGCTGTAAAGAACATGACCGGCCTAATTGCTAAACGATATAATTTACCTTTGAGCTTGAGTAGTATCATCTTGTCACATAAAACTCGATACACTTTTCCATTTAAGCCACCCTAATTTGATATAGTGAACAATGTCCGCATTGATCTTTCCATTACTTTGAATAATATCTTAGATACTTAAAACACTTCTTCTGTGGTATAACTTCTGAACAATCTTTACCTCTACATTGGAAGCCACCATATGATGCAAAAAGTTACACTCTAAGTACTCACTTTTTGCCCTGCTTAAATTAAAATTCTTCAATTCTAATGTATCCCTCCAAAGTTCTACTTAACATTAACACCTTTTATCTCATTCATTAAAACAATGTCATCAACAAACAACATATATTAAGGCACATTCTTTTGGATATTCTTCGTTAGCTCATTCGTCACTACTACGAACAAAAAGGAGGGGCTTAATGAGAAGCCTTGGTATAGCCCAATATCAATAGAAAAATGTTCTGTATCTCCTCTTATTGTTCTTACTTTAGTCTTTACACTTTCATACATATCCCTAATAACCCGTATATAGTTTATAGGAACTCTCTTAAGTTTTAAATACCTTCATATGATCTTTCTAGGCACCTTGTCATAAACCTTCTTTAGTTCAATAAAAACCACGTGCAATTTATCTTGTATTACCCTGTAATATTTCATTAATCTTCTAAGGAGATGTAAAGCTTTTGTCATGAATGTTCCTGACATAAAACCAAACTGGTTCTCCGAAATAGGTGCATCCTTTTTCACTCTGTTTTCAATCACCTTCTCCTATAACTTCATGGTATTACTGAGTAGTTTGATCTCTCTATAGTTGTTACAACTTTGAATGTCCCCTTTGTTCTTGTATAAAGGAATTACCATACTAAGTTCTCACTCATTCAACATTTTGGCGGATTTAAGGATCATATTAAAAAGCTTGGCTAGCTAAGTAAGGCCCTCTTTGCCTAGGTTTTTGCATACTTCTATGAGTATCCCATCAGACCCTATTGCCCTTCAACTCTTCATCTCCTTTAAAGATCTTGTAATTTCTTCCCTTGTGATCTGCTGATAACAAGTAAAGTTATGATATCTCTCGAATGTGCTAAGATCACCTAGAGAGATGTCCTCTATGCTTTCATTAAAAAGGCTGTATAAGTATATTTGTCATCTTCTATTGATATCATTTTCTGCCACGAGCATCCCCTTGTTTCATCTTTTATATAACGAATTTGATCTAAGACTCTCGCTTTCCATTCTCTAGCTTTTGCCAACTTAAATATATTGTTATCTCTATCTTTAGTTTCCAATCATTGGTATAATTTCATGTAAGTTTTGCTTTTAGATTCTAAGACTATTTTTTTTGCCTCTTTCTTTACCAATTTGTAATTTTCTCTATTAACTACCCTTTCTACCTCTATGGTGGTATCTAATAGAGCTTTATAAGAAACCTTTTTGCTCTTAACCTTTTTTTCACATTTTCATTCCACAACTAAATCTCTATCTTACTATCCTTAGGCCCTTTAGAAACACTCAAGATTTCTTTAGATGCTTTCTTTACTCTCTCCCACATCTGGTTATTATGTCCTTTCAATTTCCATTATTCTCTATATATTACTCTATCTCTGAGTTGTTCCACCATATCTCTTTTCAGGTTACACCATCTAACTTTGGTACACCTCTTAGGATTTGTCTTCTTTCTCCAATGCTTAATTATAAGGTTCATAACCAACAATTTATGTTGAGTTGACTAGCAAGTGTTAGGTATCACATTACAATTTTTTACTTTACGAGAAAGTAATCAATTTGAGTTTTTATGGTTATGTTTTTAAAAGTCACGAGGTGCTCCTTGTTTTTCTTAAAAAATGAGTTAGCTATCACCAACTCAAACGCTATTGCGAAATCTAACAAAACAGTCACACTATTATTTCTATAATTGTACTCAAAATCCTATGAGTCGATGAATATCCGTCTATGGTTGCCCCTAAGTGACCATTAATGTCTCCTCTTAGAATAACTCTTTTGTCAGGGAGGATTTGTTAAATTATCTCATCTAGCTCTTCTCAGAATTGGGGCTTAAACTATTCGTCTAGTCCTTCTTGGGGTGCGTAAGGATACGCCACATTGAAAATACACCTTTCACCGCAATCTTTAAGGACAAAATTTTATCATTGGTCTTTTTTACCCCCCACAATATCATGTATGAGTTTCTTGATAACCGAAATTCCTACCTCATTCTATTTATTTAAACATTCTAAATACTAAAGTTTAAACCTATTAATTTCTTTTGCTTTAACCTCCATCCACTTTGTCACTTAGATATATGGTATATGAATGTCATATTTGTCTAAAACTTTTACTAATTTTAATGACTTCCCTATAAGGGTCTCGATATTTCAAGAACCTATTTGTTATCTGTCAACATCTTCTCTTCTCCTAGACCTAAAACTCACCGAAGGACTAGCTCTTACTCTATCATCAAAAGTCAAAGCCACCACTCCCACGCCCAACACAAGCTATCAAAGATAAGCCCAACAATTCCCTAAATGACTCTAAGATTACTCAAAAAGGGAAACATGAATTGATATTAAATCCTACAATGGGCACCGTAATAAATAGATATGAATATCGCAAGTACAAACAACTACAAGCAAATCAAAATTTAGATGGTTTAAAATTTGAACCAATCATAGTTGCCTCTCATGTTACTTTGCAACTGACTAATGGCCAATGATAGAGACTAATTTGTATAAAAAAAATAGTAACTGAGTGATGCAAAGAAGCTTAAAAGTATATAGAAGAAATATAAGAGGAAAGATTAGTCAACTAAAAGTCCTAATTTGGTGTGTTGAGGATTGAGAATTGAGTTGACATCAAAGATAAAGGCTGAAATCTAGATTGTATTAAGATTCCTTATTAGATAGGAAGTAGTAGTACTATGTTGTTCTATTTCAGGTATGTTATCGTAGTTGAATAGGACTTATAGAATTTCTATTATGTTAGGATTTAAGTTAGAAATCCTTTTCCTACTAGAATACGGATTCTAAGAATACTATATAAATGTACTTAGCCTTCCATCAATAAAAAGAAGTCTGGAATTTTTCTATAACTTGAGAGTTTTCAATTAGAAGGTATGATGCTTTCTTCTAAGAGTGATTCTTAGAGCCTATGAGTGATTCCTAGTTTCCTACCTTTCATTCTTTGTGTCCTTTCCTAAAATTCCAGCAACCCTAACTCAAATTCCAGCCCTCTTAAACCTACATTCTAGCCATCTCAAACCTATATTCCAACCATATTAAACCCAAAAATCCTAAACCTAAAATTCCAGTAATCAAACCTTAGATTCCCAGCATTACAAAATCTGAAAAGTCTGCATTTCTAGCTAAAATTCAACCTTCAAACCTAATATTCTAGCAGCCTAATATCATCCACCCTTCCTAATTTTGTGCTTTTAACTACTAGTTCATAATTCCTCTATTTGTCCTACGTCACTGAGTTTCTACAGAATGCTAAAGCACAGTACTAGACAATTAAATATATATATATATACATATATATTGAAAATTATAAACAAACAAGAATTCAAAACTTTCAGTAGTTCAATGAAGACTAAAAATTGAATTCCAACTACTAAAGAGCAACGAATCAACTACGATGAAACACAATTTGAAACCAATCACAAGTGCGTCAAATAGGGAAGAAAAATTTATGATATACCAATTAACTAGAGAAGGGAAATAACCATATCGATACGTTCTGTTTAAGATGCCACACACCAGCTTTGTATATTCTTGTCATACTTAGCATTGTTTAGAAATTCCTCCATTGTGGGGCTCATTGCAGACTCTACAAAGAAGAAAGCAAAGCATAAGGTTTTTTAAAAGCCAAACAAGGAAACGTCTGGAAGCGGACTAAAAATCAACTTGGTAAAACCCAAACTGGCGATGATGACAAAGAATAGACAGCAATTGATAGAGAAGGGAAGACAATTGACAAAGCAAACGATAGGTGATAGAAAATAGAAGACAATTGCTGAAGCAGAATGTAGGTGAATCAGTGACATGAAAGAGTGACAAGACGGTGGTAAAGTAGATGACAAGGTGGTTGATAATTGTAACCAAACAGATTTGAGAGGAAAAAAAAGTAAAACTTCAAAAATGCCCTAGAGACAATTAAGATTAACTAAACACGAGTGAATCGTGTTGTGAAGGCAACCAGATTCACATACATAATAGTGAAAATTGGAAAAAACCACAACTTTTGTTGAAAAAAAGAGAACTTTTCAAATGGGACAACTAAATCAACTAGTAGAAAACGGAAACTAAATCAATGACTAATCGAAGATGGTTGCGGTGGCTTAGGAGTAGCAGTAAAGAGAGAAAAGCCTATTTCAATCACATGACTAGAAACAAAAAAATCAATAATATGCAGGTAAAATTCAAATACCATAAGGGAGAAGTCAAATTATTTGCAACAAAGTAAATCAAACCCAGATTTCTATATTCTTATAATTCGTGTTTCAATAATCTAAATGTATGTAAAGCAAAACAGAGCTCACAATTAAAAACGCATGATTAACCAAAAACTTTACGAGAATTTGAGACTAGAAACCTTACCAAAGATTAAGAGTTGGTAATAAACAAAATGGATTTTGCCGATCGATTGACTCTTGGGGTTTGGAAATTTATATAAAGTGTTGGTAGAGTTGATGAGCAGTAGCAAGTAGTGACGACGATGATAGTAACCGATGATGATGATGGCAGTAACCAGCAACGGCGAGATAGCAACCGATGAATCAAAAGTTGACAAAAATAAAGTAAAATAAACAAGTAAAACAGAGAGGCAGTAAAGCTAGAAATAGCGAATGAAAGAGAGTTTAGATATGTGTGATTTAATTTTGTCTACTATTGGTGGTAGTACAAACATATCCAACAACAATATCAACAGAACGGGAAATACCCAGAAGCTGAACTTGTTTCCAACCAAAGATGCAAACACTAAGCGGTCAGAATTAGGAAAAGAAAGCAAGTAAAACAAGAGAACTTGACGAGTAGCCAAAGTTATCCTTAAATTTTCGAAGGTAAGGAGATTAAAAATGGGTAATTTGTCATGTTTATACGAAAATTTAACTTATACCTGAACGTTTGGGAGCACTGAAAAAGAAACCCAAACTTTTCAAGACGTTTAATTTAAACCGTAACTTGAAGGAAACCTGAGTTCCCCTTTAGATTTGTCAATTTTAAGTTATGTCCAACTGTGGCCCACAACCACTGGCCCTTTCTTCCTTGATGGTTTAGTTTGGGATTTGGGGATTGAATCTCTAAATCCCCAAATACCTCATGAGTTGCGAAAGAATTCGAACTTTTCTGATCCTTGCTCAAATAGCCTTAATTGTATATCCATTGCAATCATATCTATTTGTTGTTGCCGGTGGAAAGTTATTCCATTGGATACGAAGTAATTATTTCAAGGTGGTTCACTTAGAGATTAGCTGGTTTGATGATCTTGAGCATTCGAGTGGTTTAATAGGTTCTCACTATTTGGAGACACCAGTAGGAATTGGACTAGAAAACTTTTTGTCACTTATTTCCAATCTTGACAAATTCAAAGACACTGTGCTTGGAAGTGTTCGCAAAATGAGTTGTCATATTGGTGGCAGCCCAAATACCAGACAAAAAAGTTATTGTTGTTAAAGGTGAACTATATGTAGAGTAGAACAATTTCCAAGATCTGAGGCACCTCCTCAGTAAGATTGTTAGCAAAAGCAACTACACCTTGTAAAACACCTCCGACACAAAGATTTTTAGACAGTCGAATATATTTGCTGCACCATACATTATTTTTACTATTTGTTGGATTTGTGTAGATGATACATAAGGAAGCAAGTCAAATTGAAGATTTTTGGGATCCGTGGAGGGACAGTGGCCCTAGCTGATAAGAGGGCCCATAGAAAATAATAAAAAAATCAATGTGGCCTAAAATTGACAGGACCTAGACAGAAAGTTAGGGTTCTATCAATTTAGGTTTAAATTAAATGTTCTAGAAATATCGAAGTTCTTTTTGAATGTTCCCAAATATTTGAGGTCTAAGTTCAATTTTTTTTAAGTTAAAAGAAATTTCGTTGAAGGGCGTAGAGGCCTACCATGCGATTACAAGGCTGTAATTAGTTAATTACAAGGGATATGAATATAAGTAAAGGAACAGCCTTTCAACAAAACAAAACTAGTATTGATTCTAGAGCAATCAAGATAGAAGTTACAACAGACTCTAATTACATTTCATGGAGCAGCTTAAACTATTGGTTGCTTGATTAGCAATCAGTATCTCCCCAATCCAATAGTAATTCCTATTTATAACCGCATCTTGTCATTGTGTACATCACTGAAGATCCTTTGATTTCTTTCAAACCAAATTGAGTAAACTGAGCAGGTAAGCATTAGACTTAGGCACTTCTAATCATCCCCAATTCTTTTGTACAACTTTTCAACCCAAACTAATATATTATCCCATTCAGTCTCAGGGCAAAGTACACTTATATTGTGCTGCATCCTTGCCCATACAGAAACTGAAAACCTGGATTTGAAGAACAAGTGGTTTATGGTTTCAGGTTGTAACTTGCAAAGAACGCATACTTGATCAATGTATCCCTTCAATCTACCCTTGGTCTTCAGTCTTCCTCTAGCCGCCAGCCAAGTTACAAATGAGGCCTTAGGCATTATAGATTTCCACACTATGTAATACCAGGAAGTATTCGGATGTTGAGGTCTTAATGCCTTCAAGCAGGAAGAGTTGGAGAAATCCCCATTTGCACTAGGAGACCAGATTAAGCTATCCTTATTGAGGTAGTTAGGCATGTTGCTTGGGAGAATAGCTTGAAATCTGTCAATCAGTCTACGTGAAATGATCCATTAATTGTTACTTATTATGGAAGATACCTTGGATTGGATTGGCCATCTTCCCAACAGATTAAGCATATCATCTCCCTTGATCAAAGGGCTTTGGGGAGACCAGTTATCAAACCACATCCAAGAGTTCTCCCCATTGCCAATCTGCACTTTAATGAGAGGGTAAATAATATGCCTATGCCTCAGAATATTGATGAAAGGCCAAGAGTATTCAGTTTTTTCAACCAACTGCCATAACTTTAGGTTCAAATTACTCTTTTAGATCACATTTTAACAGAACAATTGCAATGAAATTCTTTGAGGGATAGCTTGAAGGGCTTTGATGGTTTTGGTGTCTAGACGGTGTAAAAGCGTTGTTCCCTATTACGAATTTACGATACTTACATATTATATTGGATTGAACACGTGTTTACTTTCTTATATTCTATGTACACCAAACAAATTGTTTAAACGTTTAGACTTCATTTCTTCTTTTTGAATTTTGTTTCACCTTCTCTTTGCATTTTATTTAGATTCCCATTAAATTCAATGCCTAGTCAGTGCCAATTTAATTTGCATCAAACAATCCTTATTTATATATCCTTTTCATTCTTAATATTGTAATATGTATAGGCCTATCCTTGGAAAAAATGTCATCTTGTGATTCATTTAAGTTTCAATCATTGTATTTGTTAATGTAAAGGAAAAGATTGGATAAGTACAGCTTAAGCTAATCATATGCTTCGACGTTGTGTATATACGAAATAATACGATAACTATGATTATAAGCATGTAATTACAAGAATATCCCTATATTGTTAATAGTATTAATTGCTTCTGTGCTTCGAATTTAATTTATAGGATTACGTCTATTCAAGCATTGGATTTTTAGATTGTTGCTAAGAAGCTTACTTATCTCTTCAAAACCTTGCATAACTAACTGTTGTTTTTTTTCTTTCCTTTTTTCTTATACAGATGGACTTAGGGGTTGGCTCCTTTATAATAGCAAATGCATTAGTTTCTCGAAATGCACGAGGTGTCTCTTCAATGTAAGGCTTTCTTGGTCCATGATTGCTTTATCTCATGAGATCATCAGGAGAAATTTATTCTTTTGCAGTAATATATAGAATATGTTCTTTCAAGCATACGAGTGCATTAAGAAAGGCAGCTCCTCTTTATCAGCTGTGTTCTCTTGTACTGCGATTGCTAATTTTATTTCAGAAGAGACGCAAACAGGTCACCTTGGTATTAGACCTGAATGTTAGTCTCATAAGAGAGGATTGATCAACATTCAATGGATGAAAGATTTTCGGTGATCTCATGAAAAATTTTATTCTACGGGAAGTTAGTGAGCTAAAACTAATTGCAACATAAACTACTTAAGTGACCCAATTTGGGACATTTTGTAGCCGGGTGGAGCTTTATGATTGTGGTCTGTACAATGGGGTGTTTTCCTAACTATTCTGTTGCTGGTATATGGTCAAATTGTTGTATTATTCGTACTGTTACATTTCTTGAATATATTTCTTGTTTTTAATGCATTATCCTCATGCTTGTGTAAAGTGCTTGAATTCTTTTTAACAATTTTATTTGGCAAATAACATAAAATGGCCCCTGTATTATAGTTGACTATTCAAATTAGCCCCTGTATTTTTAATTCGTTCAATTTAGCCCCTGTGTTTTGTAATTTCATTCAAAATGCCCATT
>JANIPN010000005.1:19166612-19177686 GCA_027478595.1 Erythroxylum anguifugum
CTGACTGTTGCAATACAAAGTAATATTCTCTTGTTTATATCCAAGTTCTTCCAACATCTTCAACTACACTACTTTTTTACTGGCTTGTGTAGCTACTATATATTCTCCTTCTGTTGTTGACGTAGCCACAACTGATTGCAGTTTTGAAACTCAGTTCACAACTCCTCTATCTAATGTAAACACATATCCAGTAGTGAATTTACTTTTGTCAAGATCACCTGTATAATTAGCATCAACATATCCTTTGACAGTAAAATCTGATCCTCCATAATATAATACTATATCTGAGGTTTCCTTGATATATCTGAGAATCCTCTTAACTGCATTCTAATGCTCTCGATCAGGATTCGCCATGTATCGACTAACTACTCCTACTGCATGTGCAATATCTGGTTTTGTACAAATCATAGCAAACATCAGGCTCTTCACTGCTGACCTATACGGTACTCGAGACATCTTCATGCTCTCTTCTTCATTGCTAGGACTCATACTTGAAATTAACAGAAAGAGGAGTATAAATTGACTTTAATCTTGTATGCTGAATCGCCACAAGACCACCTTCAAATAATTCTTATGAGAAAGCCAAATCTTTCTATTATTTTTGGCTTGGTGAATTTGCATTCTTAGAATCTTGTTTGCCGGTCCCAAGTTCTTCATTTCAAATTCTCTAGCCAACTGTACCTTCAATTCGTTGATACAATTATTGTTGGGGCCTGCTACCAACATGTCGTCTACACACAACAACAAAATTATAAAATCATCTTTCTTAAGCTTCTTGAAATATGCACAAGGGTCTGCATTCAGTCTGTTGTATCCAAGATTCATAGTGAAGGAATCAAATCTCTTATATCAACACTTCGACGCCTGCTTTAAACTATACAAATATTTGTTCACCCTACAAACCAAGTTCTCTTTCTCTTTTTTTTCAAAACCTTCTGGTTGAAGTATATAAATTTCTTCTTCAAGATTTCCATGAAGAAATGTAGTTTTACATCTAACTGTTCAAGATGCAAGTCAAATATAGTACACATTGTCAGAATTACTCGAATTGTAGTGAGTCGAACCATAGGAGAAAATATTTCATTAAAATCAATATCTTCTTTATGAGCATATTCTTTTACTATCAATCCAGCACGATATCGCTCCACTTGATCATCACCAATTTGCTTGATTTTGTAAACTCATTTATTATCAATGAGCTTTATTCCTTGCGATAATGACACTAGCTCTTATGTCTTATTCTTATGAAGTATTTCAATTTCTTTTTGCATTGCTATCATCCACTGAGATGCATCTAAATTATTCATTGCTTCTTGAAGAGTTGATGGCTCCCCGTCTTCAGTTAAAAAATAGTATGCAATATTGTCCTCCATAATATAGTTTGAGTGCTAGCTTGTTGCTCTTCTTATGCGAGTTGATCTCCGAGTATCTGGTGCATCATATTCAACTGGTTCTTGCTCCTCGTGTTTTGGTGCAGCTTCAAAAGAATCATTTTGATCAACTTCCATATCTATTTCCATATCTATTTATACTGTTGTAGTTTCTGGATTCTCTTCTACAGTGCCAACATTTTCTGCTTGCTCTTGATCCTTATCTTCCATGAAGATAACATCCCTGTTGATAACAATCTTGTGGGCAGTAGGATCCCACAGACGATACCCCTTCACACCTTTAGCATACCCTAAGAAAATACATCTTCTAGATTTTGAATCCAACTTTGTAGTTTCTTAGGCATTAAACATCACATAGATAGGACTTCCAAAGATGTGGAGGTTGGAATAATCCACTGGTTTACCAGTCTACATCTCCATCAACGTCTTCAACTCAATTGCAGTTGATGGAGCTCAATTCATCACATAACAGGCGGTATTGACTGCTTCTGCCTAGAATTTTTTATTTAAGCTTGCAGTTTTCATTTCTCATTATCGCCCTTGTTCTTTCTAATAGAGTTCTATTCATCCACTCAGCTACTCCATTTTGTTGAGTATATGCCACCGTGAACTGCCTTTTGATGTCTTCTTGTTTGCAAAATTCATCAAATTCTTTAACAGTATATTCTCCACCATTATTTGATCGCAAACACTTGATCTTCTTATTAAATTCGAGTTCTACCCGTGCTACCCGTGCGTTATGAAATTTGAAGACTGGAAACACATATACTTTTCTCTTAATAGGAAACACCCAATATCTCCTCAAATAATCATCTATGAATGATACAAAGAAATTTGCTCCTCTAGAGATGTAACTGGTGCTTGTTATACATCTGAGTGAATTAATTTTAGATTTCTTGCTTTTAAACTTTGATGTGTTGAACTTCAATCGATGTTGCTTACTCACAATACAATGCTTACAGAAGGGTAGTGAAACTTTTGTAAGACCTAAAGTAGATTCTTCTTTGCAAGTATTTTCATTCTTTGTTCTGACATATGTTCAAGCTTTTTATGCCACATCATTGTAGATTTGTCATCTGTACTAATCACCACAATAGATGTCTCTTGTTTTTGCAAAGTTACTCCCTTTAGCATGTACAGATTTGCAACTATCTTCTCTGCTTTCATAAATACCAAATTTTACGTGAAAAACTCTTAAATCAAGATAAAAACTACGGGTAAGGATAGAAGATTTTACTATTGAAAAATTATAGAATTACAAGGAGAAAAATTAGGCCCATAAAAAATACAAAATATTTTTTTGTCTCTTCTTTTTCTCTCACCCTACTTGTCTATGCTTTTGTTTTTGTTCTGCCCGTATTAGATGCTTTCTCTTTGTTTATTTTCTACCTATTTATAAGCAGAAGATTGAAGATATGGTTCGAGAAATTGGCCAACTATTATTTGTTTTATTAGGTATGATAGGCACCCAGCTATGTTTGACAAATTGGATGTGATTACTTTATTATAGCTTCAATAGTTGGTTCTATCTCTGACCTTTTATCTTTTGACTCTTTTTTTCTTCTTTTATCTTAAGTTAGTTGGTGTAACATGACGTGGTAATTAATTATTCAAATCTTTTTGCCCGTTATATGGATAAAGAAATTTCAACCCGATGATTTTACCAAGCCTGAATTTTCTAAATGGACAATTCGGTTGCTCAGTGGTTTGGTCTTCGTAATTAATTATATGTCATCTGAGGGTATGGAAAACTCGAAAGCTTGGGGTAAATTATGAGATAAATACGTGCTTATCATTGATATTCAATACAGTGAATGAAGAATAGATTGGAATTTCATCCCTATGACGATTTTAATTTGGCACAGATGATAAATTTCATGATAGTTATCATTTCATGCGTTCTCAAATATACATTCAACAAGTCAGCTCCTTCTGTAGATTAGTCTTCTTGTTTGTTGATATCCATTTTTTATTTGAGTATGTTATACTGGGGAAGCTACGTGATTTTTTCAATCTTCTTCAGGACTTAATGGGCCGTCCACTAAGATTAAAATTCAGTGAGAAAAAGGATGGAGAATCTGAAAGTGAAAAGCAAGATGAAGAAAGTCGTGATGTCCAACGTGAAGCATGATTTGTATACTTGCGGCTTTAGGCTAAGCCAGTCTCACTATATTGTACCTCTCTGACAACTCTATGATTTCAAAACTGTAAGAATGTCTTTTTCTTTTTGTCTTCTTATATAGACCTCGAAGAAATTGTAAACAAGTCACAAAGAAAGTTCGTCCAGTACAAATCATTCAATTTAAGACTGACTTATGAACACACAAAAGTAACCTTCTTTCCATCTGGGTGTAGTATTTGGATCATTTATCCTTATTAACCAGCCTCTATTTTCCTCGAGCTATCTTAGCAGTGCTCATAGTTTTCTTCATCTTACATGGAAAGTACGTCAATATACTTGCATTTTGCTATTAGATTTAAGTTTTTAAGATAAATTTTCAATATTCTCTGCTATTTGATTTTCAGTCGTATGATAATGACGAGAAACCAAGTTTAGTTTTTCCAGGAGGGCAATATGAATTTCTTGATTGGATTTCTGCTTCAAGTGCTAGGGGTAGTCCCAATCTAGAGTTCTCTTCCCCTGGTTGGAATTGGTTCATCACCAAGTCTCTTGTGCAAATTGATTGGCGCTTTCATCTTGCCATTCCTTCTGTTTCGTATTATATGCCCCTAACAAATTTACGTTTACGTTGTCTGAACACTTGAACTCGGTTCAACTCTGAAGGGATAAAGAAGTCCGAATTTGTTTCTTGTCTAAGATGTAGAATTGGAGCTACTACCAATGCTTTTTTTTTAATTTTCTTTTTTACGCTTATCATTTTTATCGTGATTTTTTCAAAATATAAAGATGCCACATGCGTTACATTTTGTGACTTGATGTTCAGACATTCGTAAACAGCGTAAATGACAGAAAGTAAAACAGAAGAAAAATAAAAAAAGGCTTGTATTCTTATTGGCTCTTCTTTGTACATATTCATATACAAAAGAATAAAAGAAATATATTATGTTACATAGCTGAAATTAATTGGTTATATGGCCATAACAAACTTGTTGACGTGGCACGAAGTTTTCTCCAATACCCCCTCAAGTTGGATAAAGCTGGATAATGTTGGCTGAAGGAAGGAAACAACATTCCTCGCTTAAGCAGAAGCTGCCAATGTTGAGCAATAGGAAGGATTTTAGTGAGAACATCAACAAGTTGACATTTTGAGGGCAGATATGTGAATTGTGGTAGACCTTCCATGATATTTTCGCATGGGAAGTGACAATCTAACTCTATATACTTAGTTCTCTCATGAAAAATCGGATTCTTAGTTATGGACAGAGCACTTTGATTGTCACAATATAAGAGGACAAGCTTAAGATTCAGGATATTCAATTAATCCAAAAGCCTTACAAGTTGTGTAATTTAAAGGCAGCCTATGACATGACTATATTTAGTCTCCACAAACGATTTAGAGATAGTGCTTTGCTTCTTGCTCTTCCAACTAATAGGAGATTGACCAAGTTTGAATTACATAACTAGTGATTGAGTGTCAAGAGGTAGGGTAACTGGCTCAATAAGAATATGAAAAAGCTTGAAGTTTGGGCTGATAATTAGCTTTTAACATAATACCTTGACAAGATGTGCCTTTAACATACTTAAGAATATGTTCCAAAGGTTGCAAATGGGGTATTTGATGTTGTTGCATAAACTGACTCAATGTTTGAACAACAGATACGAAATTTGGTCTAGTATGAGTGAGGTAATTGAGTTTCCCAATGATCATTCTATAATAAGTGGGATTCGGCAAGAGCTCTCCGACATCAACAGCTAGATGATGATTTATAGGTAAGCGGTGGATACACTTTTAGCATCAAGAATTCCAGCTTTAGATAACAGCTCAATAGTAAATTTCTTGTGAGTGAGAGTAATACCATGAGAAGTATAACCAACTTTAAGACCAAATAAATAATGCAATTTGCCCAAGTCTTTGATATTAAATTTTAAGCAAAGATGTTATTCTAGAGTCAGAATTTAGGCAATTTTAGAACCAATCACTAAGTTTTCATCAACATAAACAACTACAATGGTAAGATCAGAACCCTGCTTCTTGATAAATAGGGAGTAATCATTCTTAAATTGAATATATCCTAACTGCTCGTTAGAGATAGACAATTTTGCAAACCACTACCTTAACACTTACTTAAGGCCATAAAGGGATTTTTTGAGTTTGCAATCCTTGTTATGATGATTATTTTATAACTTCGGACATTTTCATGTAAACTTCTTTCTCCAAGTCACCATGTAGAAAAACATTTTTAATATCAAGCTTAAACTAATCCAAATTTTTATGAGCTGCTAAAGCAATGATAGTTCTGACATTAGCCATCTTGACTACAAGAGAAACAGTCTCCTGAAGATTAATACCAACCTTTTATGAGCAACCTTTAATGACTAATCTATCTTTAAGTCTCTCCATGGTCCCATCAAAATTAACTTGACCTTATAGACTCATTTACAGGGTATAACCCTTTTTCCAAGAGGGAGCTTAGTCACATCCCAAGTATGGTTAGTCTATAAAACCTCAATCTCTTTCTTAATTATTAAAACCCAATCTGGATTAATGGAAGTCTCTTGATAGGAACAAGGTCCAGTGTATGTAGTGAGGATGGAGACATGAGCTTGGTGAGGGAGAGGTAGGTGATGAAATTAGACTAAATTTCACCAATGAGAGGGAATGGTGATGTTATTAGCATAAGAGCACATATAGTCCTACAATTAAGCGGGAGCTTTATGAATTCTAGTTGATCTCTTGAGAGGAGGGAACTTTTATATAGGAGAAGTAGAAGGAATAGGTTGGTTTGAGGGAGTAGAGGTAATATCATGTTGAGATAAGGGAAAAGAGAATTCATTAAAAGAAAAGGAAAAGAAAAAAAAATTGTATTAGAGATAGGAGAAGGAAGAACAAAAGATGAGAATTTTTTGTTGAAGAATGGAAATATAAAAAGGATAGAAATGTTTATGAAAAACATCCTTAGAAGAGATGATTTTGCCATTAATCAGATCAAGCGCCATTAATCAGATCAAGCACATTATAAGCCTTTTTCCAGTAGGGATATCCTATGAAAACATATGGATGGGCTTTGACTTCAAATTTAGTTCTATGTTTTATTGGTGTAACAACAAAACAAAGGCATCCAAAAGATTTGAGATGTTGATAAGGTGGTGTAATGATATAGGAATTCATAAGGAGATTTGTATTGTAAAATGAGTAATGGAATTCTGTTTATGGGGTATGTGGCAGTGAGAAGGTATTCACCCTAGAATTGTATTAGAAGGTTGGCTTGAAAGAAGAGGGATCTAGCTATGTTGAGGAGATGCCTATGTTTCATTTCAACTTTCCCATTTTATTAGGGAGTATCTCGACAAAAAGATTGGTGAATAATACCTTTGTTGGCATAAAATGAATGTTCTTGACTATAAAAAAAACTCAAAACCATTGTCTGATATAGCAATCTTAACATTAGCATGAAATTGTGTTTCAATGTAAGCAATAAATGCTTTAAAGATAGGAAAGCATTGCTTTTATGTGATTAAAAAATGAGATCATGTAGCACGAGAATGATCATCAACAATAGTAAGGAAGTAACTATAGACATCATGTGTATAATGTTGATATGGACCACAAATGTCTACATGTATAATTTCAAAAATACATTCAGCCCTAAAAGAACTAAGAGTAAAGGATTGTTTATGAAACTTTACCTTAGGAAAATTTAATCAGAGTTGTGTTTACAAGATTAAAGAACATCAATATATTTCATTGAGGCAAAGGAATGTGACCTAATTTGCAATGCCACAAATAAGTAGAAACATTACAAACTATGCTACAATTATTCAAAGGAGACTAGAAGTTCCAACACTTGTAAGTTTGCAGGATTCAAAGTAAAATAGTCCAGACAAAAAGTTAAAAGAAAGCTATTTCATTAATTTGCTAGCTGAAAGGAGATTAAACTAAAAATCAGGGACATACAGTATATGAGAAAAGTTAATATGGGAATAACCTTTTTTTAAAAAGTAAGTAATAATATATAGGGATAACTTGACAGTACCAGTGTGTTTAATTGGGGCCATTAGGTGTAGTAATAATGCAATAATGTGGAATAGGTTTATAAGTATAAAAAATGTCAAGATGTGGGGGTAATATGATCTGTAGCTCTACTATCAATTATTCATTTCAGATTAGGCTTAGAAGAAAAGCGATATAAGCAATTACTTGCCATTAGAGCAGAGGATGCAATAGGATCAGAGGAAGAGACCTCCAAATTGTGATGAGATGACAATGCCAGGAACTGTTGATATTGTTTAGTAGTTATAAGAGTAATATCATTAGAAACTCCGTTAGCTTAAGTATTAAAAGAGCCTTCAAAATCACAAATGTTAACTGGAATATCAGAATGACCTATAGTAATAGCTAACCTTTTGTTTACAACATCTCTTAGGTCAAGATGAAGTTTAAAGCAACGGTCTATAGAATATCCAATAATCTTACAGTGTGTGTAAAAATAATTGTTTCTTTTACCTAAGTTGTTCCTTTAAATAACAAGGCCAAAATTTCCATAATTATTAAATAACCTTTGTAACTTGTTTTGTGAAACCAAGACCAATGAGTCAAAATTAAGTTGACTTATAGCAGTTTTATAAATCTGTCTTTGTTGTTCCTCTTGTATCATAAGGTTTAGGCCTGATTGGCAGATAAGAGAGGTCTTATCATTAGAATGTTGCTTTTAATCACTTTGTAATCATCATTTAGGCCCATAAGAAATCACATTAGGGTTAATCATGAATAATCTTGTTGAAAACTTGGATAGAACCTTAAGTATAGGAGGGAATATTCACCAAAAAAGTAATTCATCCCATAAAATTTTGAGTTTCATAAAATATGAGGCCATAAAGAGATTACCTTTATTAAGTAGACAAATCTCTTTTTGTACTTGATAAATCTTAGTCCCAACAGAATAAGCATATATGATCTCTAATTCTTTTCACATCTCTGCAACATTAGAACAATGCAACAGATTGTCGACAATGTCTTCATCTACCAAATGTAGAATCCAAGAGTTATTATGTTATTGCATCTTTCCCATTATGCAAACAAAAGAGATGAATCATCTAGTTTAGGATGCTTTCAATTAACAAAGCCAAGTTTGTTTCCAGAAGAAAGAGCAACTTCATAGATCACCTCCAGTTGGCAAAATTGTCACTATTAAGAAGTTTTGTTGAAAGCCTAAAGTTCGAATGATTAGAATGGTGTATATAGAACTCATAAGTAGGATATGTGGCAAACGAATTGACAAAGTCTTGATTCAAGATATGAGTGGAATGTGAAGGAGTTTTAGACGCCATTGAAATAAAAAATGCTTATTGAAGCAAAACATCAAATAGTGAGAGTATAAAAGAAATGGTGTTGAATCTATATAAATTATATAAAGCCAAACCAACAGATGAAACAAACTGATCTCAATTAAGCTCTGATAACATGTTACATTTTGTAACTTAATTTTCAAAAATCTGTAAATAGCTTAAATGCCAAAAAGTAAAATAGAAGAAATGCTTGTGTTCTTATTGACTTTTCTGTGTACATATTTATATATAGAAGAATAAAAGGTATACATTTTGTTAGATGGATGAAACTAATTGGTTATTTGGCGTGGCATGAAGTTTTCTCCAACAACATAAAGCTAATACAATCTTGTTTATCAACTTGCATGTCAACCTTAATTTTATGCCACTAGAGCTGACAATAAAGCTTGTACCTGGCCTGACTTGAAGTTAACAGATTCAACTTAGTTTGATCAAATTTTATGTCAGGTTTAAACTCGAACTACACAAACCTGGCTCAACTGAAGCCTAAAAATTATTTAAAAAACAACCTCATTTTAAATAAATGATGTCATTTTCTATTTTTAATTTGAAAAATAAAATTGGGTTGAGCTGGGCTTAAACTCGAGCAAAAATTTTGAAATATGGCCTGACCTATTACCATCTTTATCTACCACGTGGTCAATATATTCTATCCTATATAATACAAAATAATATCCCTTACATTTAAGGTCTAAGGAAGCTACCTATTAATTTATGTTGTTCTAATATTTCATCATTTCTCGTGTAGGTAAGTGTACAAGATTAGATTATATGAATTTTATGAAAGATCCATACACACACTAGATCCATAAATGTTTTGTTTCCTTTGTGTATAATGGTCAATGTTGAGGAAAATCTATAATATGTAAGATTGGTATTTTTTTTTGGGGCCCTACTTGGTCTGGCCCAATTCGAAGTCAACAGTCTCAATTCAATTTGAACATAGTTCAACTCAGGTTTTAATTTTTTTAAATAAAATTTTGGGATTAAGTCAAGTTTAGGCTCAGACATTTAAACCTGACCTAACTTGAAGCTTGAACCATCTCTTTTATTTTATGTGAAACAACGTTGTTTTATAATAGGTAAAATGACATCGTTCAAAAACGAATTGAGTGACTCTTCTTTGTCGTCTATGTTCACTCACTATAGCTTAATTGAAATTAAATTTTTTAGGGTCCATTTGGTTCCACTTCTATATTATAATTATAATTTATAATTGTTATTTTATGTTTTTAATTAAAAAACCTATTTAGTTGAAATTTGTAATTAAAAAACTGAAACAAAAGCTGTTTAGTTGAGAATTGTAATAAAAACGAAAAATAAAAACAATTTTAGTTTTATCATCCTATGTCTATTTTTCAGTTATCCTCTTATGTTAATTTTTTAATATATCAAATTAATTAATTCTCATTATTTTTAGAAATAAAATGTGTGAATATCTATATAATTGAAGATATTTACACATAGATATTCACACATCTATTGTATATAATAAAATTCTATAAACGATAACATTACATTAAGTCATTCTAATAAATATAACATGCCCATCATATTATGATTGTTGGGACCTGATTTTGGAACCGGACCCCAACCCGAAAAACAAACGAAAAACAGAAACGAAAAGCGAAACACAAATAAAAAAACAAAGAGCAGAAACGAAAGACAAAAGAAGTCAAATCGAATCAAAAAGCGAACACAAAGGTCAAAAAGCGTGATCACAAAGCGTGGGCGAAACATGCTCTAATTTCGGATCAAAAAGCTGAAAGTCAAAAACTTTGAAAATTCCGACATCCGAAAATGCAAACTTTAAAGAAACGTCGTGTTGGAAACCATAAAGACACTTGATCTAAACCAAACCAATACGGTATTTTTTTTCTTTTTTTCATTCTTAATCAAGCAAAAACAATTCCCCCTTTTTGAATTCATCAATTCGAACCATAAATTACCTCAATTCATTTAGCTCGTAAAAAACAATCATATCTCATCAATTTAATCAAAATCTTATTATTCTTTTCGTTTTGCTAATAGACACTTAATACACATATCCATAAATACACAAATCATACTCAATAGGCATTTCAATATTTCAGCTCAAACATCACAATTCATCGGACCTCCTGTCCGAAATCCAAACACATAATCATACCCATAGCACTTCAATAATTCTCAATCAATCAACATCATTGGACCTCCTGTCCGGAATCCAAACGCA
>JANIPN010000005.1:19234768-19245422 GCA_027478595.1 Erythroxylum anguifugum
TACCCGTAAGTCCATTCACCCTCGATGAATGGTCCAATTAAAGGCATGCATAAAGCCCTTGTATCAGGAAAATAAATTAATGATTCTCATTCCTCTGAATTACCAGGGGAATGGAGGATTGCCAAGAACTGGGTAATGAAAATATTACCCCTTTAATGATAGTTTGATGTCAAACACAAATTTTCATTCCATTCCTATACATTTTTTTTCCATTACCCCCAAACAAGCATACCCTAAAGATTGTTAATGGTGCTTTCTGAAGGTGCAGCTTATCTGTCATAAACTATGAACTTGTAAACATTTTGTCATTTTTAGTTATAAAGACCCTATTCTTCTTTTCCACATTTTTTCCATTTTAAGTTATAAAAACTTCTTATTAACTCTGACATATCTAATTTACAAAGATATGAATATCATTTCGTATTTGTTGGTATCAACTAATATGTGTCATACTGACTAGAAAATGATATTCTCCACATGATAGTATCGTACTAGTTATGAATACTGGTTGATACCGATTACTTCGTTAGATACCGGTAAAATACCTATATTTATCGAGCGACAATTACAAAGTTTAAATTTTTTTAAGATAAAATTGAGAAAAAATAAGACACTCCTAACACAGTAACCCTAGTCAAGCTCCTTCCCTCACTGGCTCACTCTATCCTTTCTCATTTTTACTCCACTCACTACAACAAATGCATTTATTAGCTACATTTTAATTGGAGACGATTATTCGCTAAAAGTAACCTTTTAGTGACGATTTTCATATTCTTCGCTAAGAGTAAACGATTTGTCGATGGTTTATAAAACCGTCGGTAAAGCGAACATATTTAATGATGATTAGAGACAATTGTCACAATAACAACAAGTTTTTACGTTGGTTACCAAGTTTCGTCGCTAGTACGAGAACTTTTTGTGAAGAACAGGAATATCATCGCAAGTTGTCATGGAAAATCAATGTACTTTGTGTCGATTACCAGGAAGCGTCGCAAATAGCGACTCAAAATATTTTCATTGCCAATAATTAAATTTTTTCCGACGATTAAGGCAATTGTTGCACAAAGTTTGTACAAACAATATACTGAGCAAAAATAATTACAAAACATTGCAGAATGTAGTACTTTTTATGACGATTTGTATGATTCGTCGCCGTTATGTTAACATTTGGCTTAAATGTCTCCAACAAATAGCGACTGAAAAGTTTTTGGTTGCAAATAATCTATCATTTGGCGACAATTTTAAAACTTGTCGCACGATGTTCTAATAAACAATATATTTGGCGACGAGTGGTTCAAAACGTCTCAGAAGGTAACACTTATGGTGACTATTTATGAAATTTGTCGCAATTGCTAGCATTTGACGTCGATTGTGTAAGTCACCGCAAAAGGTTGATGTTAAATATTTTTCATAATTTTTTACGAGAATTTTGATAAATTTTTGTATGTGACGGTATTGTTAATATTAATAATATTTGGAAGATAGTTTGTTAATGCTAAGCGTACTTAAATAATCATAGTTAAGGTTAATTAAAATCGACATTTATATAATTCTAGTTAAGCTATCTTGTGTTGTCAAGTTGTTTTCAATGTTTAGAACATATTGTTGAAAAACACATAGTAGGTTATTTAAAATTTGAAAAATAAATATATTTTGGGCATTAAAAGATAATCAAACCAAAAATTTTAAAATTAATTGGATAAAAATATCATAAATTTAAGTTAACAATTATTCCTAATCATTAATATTTATTAACAGTAAAATAACTATATATAAAATTTTGGAAATGGTAGCAATATAATATAGTGACATATGATAAGTAGTACAACATTTTAATTAGAAGTTTAACAATTCTTATAGATATACAACAACAACAATAACAACAACAACACCTAGTATCAATCCTGTTGATAGGCAGGGTTTGGAAAAGTCCAATAGTACGTAGTCTTACCTCTAACTAGTAGAAAGGTTGTTTTAAAAAATGTTACAGACAGAACAATAAATAAAGTTTCAAGCTGATTCCATTGATAAGGACATGAAATAATTATTTTTTTAGATTCCAAGTGACATGAGAGTGGGTAAAGGTAAATGAATTCCTTATGTCTGGATTCCCAAAAAGGGTCCTGGTAAAAACACCAATTGAAATAGTGAAAGATCTTCCCTTAAGTGTTGGGTTATTGACACCCTATTTCAACAGCTTCTTCGCTTTAGCTAAACTTCTAAAGGATACAGTAAATGAATCCGCAGATGTAGTATGGATCACTAAATCAGATGAACTGTCAGTACGAAGTGTTTCACCTAAGACACAATTAGTACAGAACTTAGATTGCTAATATAGAGAAACCGTGTAATGAACCAAAATTGGAACATATGCATACCTGATTAACCAAACATAGTCGTTGGAATTGACAAAATTTCCAAAACAACCGATTTCTTTAATTCTTTATGGACCATCGTGACATGGCCCCCGCCTCCATTTCCATCTATGTTTTCTTGAAGATTCAAGGAAACTTATCACAACATATAGTATATACAATCAAATGTTCATATATATAATAGCTTCATAACAAGAAATGAGAACTAGATAATAAAGAAAGTGAGGTAATTTGGATGATCCTAAAAACCTTGAAGAAGATCGGCCATGGAAGGCAAACGATTATTAATGTATGAAGAGGGGATTTGTTCTGCATTGACTTTTTCTTCATTAGGGACAATTTTGTCATATTCTTCCCAACAAAATGAATTTCTACTATTGGAAACTAGTTGCCACGTTGACATTCCTCAATGAATTATATTAAAAGTTATATTCTGAAAAGTCAATTTAGAATAAAATTCATTATGTTCGATTAAATTCTCGATGATAAGTGAAAGTAATACAGCTTCATACTTATACATCTTCAATTTGCCTAATGAGATGAAAGTTACCCTTATTAAAATAAAAGTAATCTATTTACCCTTTATATGATATCTAAATTTTAGAATTTAAAGTATAGTAGACATGACCATGTTCTTTATGTACAGAAATATTGTATTTTCTATATAGGATTATATTACTATTATTACAAAAAAGTGAGAATTTCAATATGAACAAGTGATTTATACTAAAAAAAGACTATTTTCCCTTAACAACAAAAAGAGTTAAATACTCTTTCAGACCTTTCATGAAATAATTAGCAGGCTTTCCTGAAAGAAGCATTAAAGGTGGTAAAAAAAATGTCAACCCATATACAACCAACAAAGGAAGACAATAAATAATCTTCGAAACACAAATACAAACACAACTCATACACCATAAGCAGAAAAAAAAAAGAACTTATAATAAATACCTAAATGTATCAGTAAAATAGAGCACAAGAAGGAGAGTTTGAAAATAGAAAAGAAGAACAATACTAACATAATTAAGGATGCTTCTTTGACGGTGACAACCACAACACAGAAGACGAGCACAAGAAAGGGAAAAATGGTAATTGGATCGTGAACGTAGAGGAATGTTGATGGATAACAAGAAAATGAAGAGAGGTTCGTTTTCGTGTTAATAACCTAATGCAAAATGGTGTCACTTCTTGTTAAAGTAAACGATGCCATTTTTTATTTTATCAGAAGAAATATATTACAATTTTGTGAGGATTAAACAAATCGTTTCCAAATAGGAAGACATTGCCATATTCGTTGTCATCCTTACCTAACATAGTTATATATAATATACAATTTATATGTTACAATGTATTGAAGAAAAGTTAGATCATACAGAAGAAAAGTTAGAGCGTATTGAAGAAAAGTTACAACGTAATGAGCAAAAATTAGATTGTACTGAAAGAGAGTTCACCAAGCTTAAAAAGATGGTCAAACAAATACTTGGGTCAAAGTATGTAAGTAGTAGTGACGAGAAGGAGTCTTAGTTTGTCCATAAATTTTTTTCTTAAGTTTTTTAATTAACATTTAATTACATTTTATTTTTTACAAAATGCATTTCTTTAATTTTTTAATTTTACTTAATTATTATTCAAGCAATGTTACGAACAATAATTCAAAAATGTTACTTAATTATAATAAAAAAATGTTAAAAACAATAAGATGAATTGAAAATGTCATCAATAATTATAATTAAATGACAAATTGTTAATAGGAAAGTGTAATCAAAATAAAAATTCATCACTAAAACTTTTTAGCTACAATTACAAAATCGTCACCAAAACGTTTTAGCTACGTTTCACAAAACGTCTCCAATAACCTTTAGTTACGTTTTGAAAAATCTACCAAAATATATTTTGCTACAAAAAAAAATCGTCGCTACACATTATTACCTACACCTACGATAACAAAGCTAATTACGTTTAGCCACCAAAAACAAACGTCGCAATATGGCATTTACGACAATTTTCTTTCTCCTCACCTATCCCTTTTTGCGACTGAAATGTGATTGTAGCAAAATAATTATTTGCGACAATTTCAAATAATTATTTCCATCGAGCTTTACTGTCGCTAAACACATTTTGCAACAATTTGTTGTCTTTTAGCGACGAAATTATTCATCGTCAAAACCATGTTCTATTGTAGTGACTATCCAATGTCCATTTCAAGAAACAACTCCTCTCCTCCACTACAACACAACCACTAATTTCCATTATGATACTATCGACACTCCAACCTTAAGTTCCTCTTTAATATCACAACCACTGGTTGATTAGCTCCTTTCTATTGTATTTTTACGACCTCATGCCCAGGTCGACAACTTCTCATCTTCAAATCACCAAACACCAGTTTCTAACTACGACAGCAGCCATCTTGTCCTTGTGAGATTGCCACCTTCTAGGCTTGTAGCTCTCCCACAACTCACCAAACTTGCTAGACCCACAATCAGAAACCTGTGATCTGTGATCCATAACTCACATTCAATAACCTGTCAATTCTTGGGGGGTTGTTTGTTTGATTTTTTTTGTATTTTTTTTAAGTTTTTCAACTGCATTTGTGATTTATGAGTTGTTTGAGTTAGTTCGTTGGTTGTGTATTATGTATCAAGTTATCGATTCTAAGTTAATGTGTGAAATATTGAAATGTGGTTATCCAAATGAATGTAATCAAATTGAGGTTGAAAGGTTGCTTTTTTTTTTTGTCTTATAACATCTTTAGTAGCAAATATGTGTCCAAATCAACGTAAACAAACTAAGGTTGATGGGTCATGGTTAAAGGAACGGTGGTGTTGGAGATAGATATAGGATTGTTACATAAATTGTTGAGATGGAGAAAATCAAGCTTTACATATAATTTTGTAACTTAAAACAACAACTTTAATGATATTTTTACATAGAAATATAATTGGGTTTTGTCTTTAATCTATAGTTGAATATTAAAGATAAAAAGAGATGGTCAAAATTGAAGTTTATTGTGGAAGAAATTTTATAAATCTTGTATGTTTGACATATTAAGAATAACTTTGACTAATACTTTATGATTTATATTGTTAATTGTGTGCATATAAACGAAACTTCAAAGATCTTCTTTTTAGTATTATGATTTATGAGGTTGTACTCAATATAATGTGAGATTGTGAATGGATAAGTAATTATTTTTATCTTTTTACTTTTTTACAATAAAGCTATTTTTGCAATGTTCATTGCAATAAGGCAGATGTAATAGACAAGAAATTGTTGTATGTTTTTAACATAGGTACATAAAAAATTTTCATTTTCCTTTACAATATCCATTTAACTTTTTAATATGTCCAAATCTAAATTGTATCATTTACATTAGTAAAGAATCTACTTTAAGATATTATCATCATAACTCATAATATGTCATGAATATAGTAATAACATTTCCAATATATTAGCTTTTTGAATATTTTTTCAAGTATTTGTACATGATTAATTTTCTTGTAATTGACTATTGAATTTTTATAAAAAGATTATTGATGTTACATATCCAAAATTATTTTTAATATGATGTTGTTAATTTAATTTTGACATATATCTTTATTTATTTTTATAGATAATTAGAGAGAAGTTTAAATACTCTTAATAATTTAGTTTCATTAGGAAGATTCGATGATCCAATTTGGGTTCATGCTAGATTGGTTTCTAGTATGAAGAATCATACTAATAATTTATATTGCAATAAATATTTGAAAGTTGACGGAATCATAATCAAAGAAACATTTAGCTAGGATTAAAGATGATGTAGAACCTTATTTAAAAAGTTAGTCATGATGTGAAATGATAAATAAAAAACTTACTTAAAGAGTATCAGAATGAGAAGGAATGAAGGCAAAGACTAAACTATGAATTATTAATGGAAGTTCTTTTTGCAATGGTCACGACGATATTGGCAATGTTGACGGTGGTATTCTTAACTAACAAGAAAGGATGCTACAACTAATGTGACAAAGAGAAGAAAATAAGTGTCTAATGGTCATGACGATATTGGCAATGTTGAAGGTGGTATTCTTACCTAACAAGAAAGGATGCTATAACTAATGTGACGAAGAGAAGAAAATAAGTTTCTAACTTTTTTGCTTCAAGAATAACTTTTGGAGCTCAACCTTCAATTCTTACGACCTTATAATCTAAAAAAGCAACTCATAATATGAATATGGAAATGGTTAAATGGTGGTATTATGTTGGTGTATCATTCAATACTAGTTATTCTTATTATTGACAATCTATGTTAGGTGTTATTACCTCTTAAGGTCTAAGATATGAAGCCCTTTTAATTGATGACTATAAAGGTAGATATAAAGCCCCTTTAATTGATGGCTATGGAGGTAATCTTTTAAGTAGCTATGTTTGTAAAATAAAAAGCTACTTGAATGAAAGAAAAATGACTTGGGAAACTTATACGTATTCAGTTATGTACGATGGTTAGAAAAATAGAAGACATAAACTTATTATTAAATTTTTGGTTTATTATGCTAAAGGGACAATGTTTTTCAAGTTCATTGATGCATCTAGCTATGTAAAAAATGTTGATACTTTATTTAAGATATTTGATAAGCTTGGGTCTAAAAATAGTATATAGTTCATTACTGACTATGAAGTAACTAAGTTCATCTATCCAAATTTATTGAGAAAGGATTTTAGCAACGGTAGAAATTTGTATCGTTCTGCCATTACAAGATTTACAACTAATTTCTTAACACTTTATTATTTTGTTATGATAAAGAAAGTGTTGAGACAAATGTTTATAAGTAATAAATAGATTGTACCTTTGCATGCCATATTTAATACTAGAATGGAGGTTTCCAAAATTGTGCTTAAATATTATGAATTTTGCTCCTAATATTAATTTATCATTCGAGTTTGTGAGTCTTTGGTGAGATTAATTTTTTCTGGATGATAATGATGAGAAGGCAATAATAAGTTACTTTTTATGATGTTATAGAAAGAGGGGAAGCAATCAAAGCCAATATAAGAAATAGGTGTTCTTTATATACACCTATCTTGTAATATTTAATGAACGATGAGAAAGACAATGTTACTCCCCATTATTTGTTGTTAGGGCATTTTTATCCTAATGTCTATTTTAGACCAAGATTTACAAAGAAAACTAAAGGTAATAGGAAAATGTTATAAACTATCACGATAATTGTTTCACATAAGATGATGCAAGATCTCCTTGGCTCATAAATAGAAGGATTCAAGGATGCATGCAGTAATTTTTGGATTCCTATTTCAATAATTCTTTAAAGAGATAAACTTAATCCAAACATATATTTCTTCACTTTTTTTACTTGTTTAAAATTAATTATTACTTTATTTTATTTATAAGATTAGTTTTGTTATCTTACAGTTGCTTAGTAGGACTAATTTGAAAGTGGTGTTCCACAACTGTAAAGGTTTACAATTTCAATTATAAGTCAATTTGTAAAGGAGGTGTGAAAAGAATTGGAGCATATTCGTCCACAAAAAAAAGAAATAGATTGAAATACAAAAGATTAAAGGAATTGGTCATTGTGTGATACAATTTAAAGCTTCGAGAAAGGTATGTTATTATCATTATTGAATTAAATATAATTTCTTATAATATGTTGATAATTTATTTTTATTTGTTTACTAAGACTCATAATAAAACAAGTAGTTCTATAGATCTAATTTGTCTTGACCATATCGATCTTTTACTGTGTTGTGTTTTTAAGGAACCAAGTTTCATAAATAAGAGTAAGTTGGAAGATAATCTTGAGTAGGAAAGTATTGAAATTTCAATAGGTGAAATAAGTTTAAATAATGGTGATGATGAGACTACATTCAATGATGAGGATTTTATACTAAATAAAAATAAGGTTAATGTGATTTAAGTGAATATGTCATTGTATTAAGTTCTAAGTTTTTTATTTTTCTTTAATTTCACATGTTCTTATGTATACATTAAATTCTCTATATACATTATAAATATAAAATTTTTAAGTGTAAGTACTTTTAGTTCAAGTTTCACTTCTATTTTATTATGTTCCTCTACATAAACTCTTATTGTAAAGCATATGAACTTACATTATTCTTATTCTTTAATGTACTAATGTAATTATTCTTTATTATCCGATGAATTATCATTTTAAGCACTTTTTATTATTCTTAATCTTATATATGTATTAGAATTAAACAATCTTTTTTATATTAATTGTACTTATTTTATATGAGTAATATTGAAAGTTAATATTAATAGAAAAAAGAGATAATTGTTGTATCAAATTTATATTATTATAATTTTTAGGATAAGGTTAGTTTAAAAGTAAAAATTATATAGCACAATATATTAAGATATTATTTTGTAATTTTATAAAATTCAAGGAAAATTTTATAATTTAAAAAATTACTCAAAACAGTACCTGATATTAACTGGTACAATGCCATATTGTACCAAATCTAAATCTAGTGCGAAATATAACTAATATTCATAACATTGCTACTTTATCTCCTTTTTTTTCTTATATTACTTATTTGTTTTTTTGTTCCTTGTTGTTTTCTTAATGGATCATACGTAAACTTTACTATTACTTCTTGTGGGCTCTAATAAGCTAAAAATTTGTAATAAATTTTAGTATCACTTCTTATGGCCTCTAGTAAGCTAAAAATTTGTTGTCAAATGCAAAGAGAATATTTAATGTATATTTAAAAGATAATAATCACAGACTCTTCAATTATAATTTTTTTAAAAAATATTGGATAAATTATGTAATTTCATCTTTAAGAAAAAATATCACCCATTAATATTAAGGAATGAAATTGAAAACTTTGCAACTTAACATCTAAATTAATAGTAATGCT
This sequence comes from Erythroxylum anguifugum, assembly GCA_027478595.1. Taxonomy (NCBI): domain Eukaryota; kingdom Viridiplantae; phylum Streptophyta; class Magnoliopsida; order Malpighiales; family Erythroxylaceae; genus Erythroxylum; species Erythroxylum anguifugum. Next base: position 19,244,026 of record JANIPN010000005.1, read on the forward strand.
AAAATGTAAGGATATAACATATAACCTTGAGCATGCATATAAGCCTAGTGAGTTACTCCTCCAATCACCAATTATTTTTATGATCGAATCCCATTTGAGTTTGTACGGGCTCAGTTTATTTGAGTTCATTCTTACAAAATTGAACATTAGTAAAAATAAACAATCTATTGTAAAAATTTAAAAAAATTAAGACAACTAAGTGACATAACATCCCTTTATTACAGGTTTGACACGATATCAATAATAAATATAATTAAAAAGAGTGATTTTAAGATCATTTTTAAAATATAAATATTATGACCAAATAATGTGTTTGATGTCTATTTTAGAATTCAATTTTTATAGTTTTTAACTCAACTTAATGCTAATATTTGACGATCTTCCTTTTAATAATCACTAGATTCTTCTATTAATTCATGGGTAATGGTATTATAAAAAACGATATTGGTTGAGAGATAAAAATAACTTTGTCTTCTTTATTTTTTCAAATTCTAAATGTAGTTATGTATCGTACATCTGACTATTACTTCATAGTTGTAAAAATAGTTTTGAAAAACTAAAGGGTAAAGTGGTTTCACAAACTTTCCGATTCGTTTCTAGCAAACAAAAAAATCAGAAAAATTAAGAGAACCAAAAATAAATCAACACCGAAAATTTGGTAACGCAGTTCGACACAGCTTGCCTACGCCTGCGAGGCCCTCACTTAGCCTAATACTTTCACTGAAGTACAATAGATTTACCCAAAGCTTTACTGAGCCGACACCACTTAACCCTTGATACTATCTCTCAACCTCACTTCCCGTGAAAGATTTTCACACCCAATAGTACGATCGCCTCATACTAACCTCAATAAAGGATTTTGTAAACAACTTTTAATAAAAGAACAATAAATAGAAATAACTCAAGTGATAAATTAACTAAGAGTACAAACAAAATACATTTAAGACAAAAGAATGACTTCCCTATGATTTTAACTTCTCGAAATAATCCACCAATTGAAACTATTCATCCCAACTTCAACAGCTTCAATTAAACCATATGGAAGTATAGACAATAGATAAAGACCCACGGTGTTTTGCTCACAAAAACAACTCACAGCCCCTGATGAAGACGTCTGGAAAAATTCTAACTCACTTCACCATAGCTAACATTAATCCACTGCGTTGTGGCTCTCTGACCGCGCGTCGTTACGCTAGTCAAAATTAAAATAACTAGACTACTACTGTAGCAGTGGCGAGTCTAGGTCGATCCCACAGAGAGTATGTGTAAAGTTTATGAAATGAAATTAACCGGCATTTAGGAAAAAAAAAAGGTGAGGGGGGGGGTTGGATTTTTAAAGAAGAAATTAAAATAAAACTAACTAATAAAAAAAAGTTAAAGAAAACATGCAAAAATAA
>JANIPN010000005.1:19818698-19829868 GCA_027478595.1 Erythroxylum anguifugum
TCAATTCGGATGGAGCGGCTCAGTATGCTTCCAATCAGGCCACGTCCGGAGGTTTGATCCGTAATTGGTCCGGCCACTGGTGTGGGGGGTTCCAGTACAACCTCGGTAGGGGCTCACCACTGCAGGCAGAGCTATGGGGGGTACTCACCAGGCTTACGCTGGCCTGGGAGCTGGGGTATCGACGGGTGATCGCTGAAGTCGATTCCCTCGAGGTGATTAATATTTTATCCGACCCAAATCTTGTGCTTACGGGCGATCCTTTTTTGGTTGCAGGTATCCAAGATCTGGTCCGCCGAGAGTAAGAGGTTCAGTTCCAGCATGTCATTCGGGAAGGAAATCAATGTGCCGACAGTTTGGCAGCCCTCACAGGGATCCTCAGTCCAGGCCTGCATATCCTCCAGGAGCCTCCGTTAAGCGTCCAGGAGCTGCTTCGACGGGATGCTCACAGAGTTTTGTTCTCTAGAGCGTTAAGCTAGTTTTTCGGTTTTCCTTTTTACTAAAAAAAAAAATAGTTTAATTCAATTACGAGGTAAGTTGCTTATCGTAACTATCAGAGACTATGTCAATTTCTTTAAATTTTATTGTATAAAAGATGAGAACAGAAAAAGGAGTTGCCCTGCCCATCGAAGAATTACAAAATAAACTTACAAAATAAATATTCTCCTATATTCCATGAATACTAATTTTCCTTTTCTTTTTTAATGACAATTGTAGTTGGTCTGTTAGGAGCTGGCACTCTGCGATAACACGTAACTCTGATCCTCCTTCCTATTCATTAATGACATTACCGACATAGGCAAAGTACAATCATCAACAGTATTGACTATAGTCTGTTGAACGTATCCATAAGTAGGTCCGCTATCTTGAGGGACAGTCTACCGAATTGCTGAAAATAAAACCGATTCAGGGTTTTAATTTCGTATTTTAACTTTGTTAGGTAATTTATGGGAAGAGGTTTAGAAATAGTGATTATTTAAAAATATAAAAATTGTAGAGACACCAGACAAAGCAAAGAGTTTAATGAAGTTTCTCAAATTTCTTGACTTGTTATCACCGATAGACTAATATTATGAATACCGTAACGATATTATACCAGTACCGATCAATATAAAATATCATTGCGAATAATTTTTAAAATTTATCAAATAATCCCATAATTTTTTTAAATTACAAAAAGTTGCTCAATATATTGCACTGCATAATTTATGATTTTATATCAACTATGTTTCTAAAAAATTATAATAATAAAATTTTGAAATACAAACAATCTATTAATTTCTATTAACATTACTTTTCACTTGTTTGACATATAAATAATAACCACAATTAATATAAAAAAGATTATACAAATATAAAATTAAGAACAATACAATGTACTTAAAATGTTACTATTTTATCATATAATAAATAATATTACATTAAAAAATCACATAAAAAGAATAATAAATATCCATAACTCTCTAAGTATTACAATTTACAACAAGAGTTTATACTGAGGAAACAACTAACTAGAAGTGAAATTTGAAACAAAAACATTTACAATTATATTTATATTGCATATATGGAATTTAACATATACATCAAATATAAGTGAAATTAAAAGAAGAAAATAAAAAAACATGAAACTTCATTCAATCAAATATTCGCTCAAATTATATTGACCTCAATTAATGCGCACCACGGAATTGAAAGATTGAAAAGTTCGGATTCAAGGAAAGAAGAAGATGATAGATTCAAATTAACTAGAATTAGATATGATATGCAGGGTTTCAAATTTACCTACTAGACCTCACAAAGAACTTGTCTCGAACAACCTAGATAACTGGTAAAGAACAAACCAAGAAAGATGTTTAGGATCAAAATCACGCCACAATCTGATTCAGTTGATAAGTGATGTTCAATTCCTAATTTGAAAAGAACAAGAGGGTTTTTTCCTCTCAAGATGGCCGACGGCTCACCGAAAACAATATGATCAAAAGTTGTCCTCCAAAAATCCTAAAACATAAGTATTTATACCTAGGCTTAATGCTAAAAGACTTAGGCTTAAAATACATGGAAGCCCAAAATATAATTATAACTTAAAACAAGTCCAAAATAGAATAATAAAAACACGTCTAGGCCTGGCCTAATGAGCTCCCAAGTCTAATCATGATGTACAGCCCAATACAATGGTCTTTAAGTCCTAAGTGAGTCCAATCCAAGGATTTGAGATAAATGAATCAATTTCGGTTGTGATTTAGATAGCTTTCCTCCAATAGGCTTGGTACACTCCATTCTCTCCACAAATTGGCCCACATGTGCATAGAGAGCCTCCTTGAGTCTCTCGGTCCTAGCTTTGGACATAGGTCCAACTGGAATGACAAGCTTGCCCCCGCATGTTATCTCCATGGTGATCTTTGCTCCTGTTCACATCATCAATTCTCATTTGGTATAAAATCTTTATCATTTAGATGAGCCTCATCATCACTATTATTAAAATTCATTGCACCAAATGAACCAAATGGCATGTCAATACTTTCATATTCAAGATCATCTTCCAAGTCACTCTCATCTATTAAACTTGGTTCATTACAAACCCAATTTGCTAAAAGATAGATATGATCAAGGTAAATTGGATCTACAAAACTACTTGTTCTATTAACAGTCCTAGTAAACAAATAAAATTAAATTATTAAGAAATTACAAGAAATTACATTCAACTTAATAATGATAATAACAGACATTTTCTGAAGCTTTAACTTGTATAGAACAATGGCCAAGTCGTTCAATCTTTTGTGTTTCTATATATTTCTTTTTTTGGAATGAATAAATTCAAACGTGCTCCAATTCTTTTCATACCCAATTGCCCTCACGCATTGGATTAGAAATCGAACTGTAGATCTTTGCAATTATGGAAAACTAGTCTCGAATTGTTCCCACAATAATTTTAAGACAACAAAAGTAACACTAAAAACAAAATAAAATGATGATTAATTTCTAACAAGTAACAAAAGTGAGAAAAATATATACCCAAAAATCTTGTATATTTGACGAATAGCATGGGCATCCAAAAATTACCAGAAGCATCCTTATAAACCTTCAATTGTGAGCTTAATAGATCTCACATTATTTCATGGGCAACAATTGTTGTAATAGTTAACATCATTCCCCTATTAACTTAATTTTTTTTGTAAAATTTGGACTAAAATAGACGCTAGGATTAAAAATGTCTTAACTGAAAACAAAAGAAAGTAATGTTGTCTTTCTTATATCTCATTGATGACTGCATGATAAGATGTGTGCAAAGATCTATTTTTCATATTAGCGTTGATTGCTTCCTTTGCCCTCTCTATGACATCATAAAAATAACTCATTGTTGCCTTCTCATCACTATTAGCTAAACGAAATACTCTCAGTAAAAGCTCATAAACTCATATTAGAAATTGAAACTGAGTTCAAAATTTATGATCTTTAATTATAATTCTACAAACCTTAACTTCAACTTTAAACCTGACATATTGTGATGCGACCCACTTATCGTTTGTAAATATTTATCTTAACTCCTTAATCATAACAAATACTAAAGTGATAAGAAAGTAGTTACAATCTTTGATATAGTAGGATGACACAAATTCTTACAATTAGTGAAATTCTTCCTCATCAAATTTAGGACCCATGCACTATTATAGATAAACTTAGTCACTTATTTGCTTTCTGTACATTCTCATCAATGATAGGAAAATATGTAACATTTTCTATATTTTTCAACATCAAGTTAATGCAATGTACATCACAAAGAGTCCAATAAAAAGAATTATATTTGCTTTGCAATCTTTTCTCAGCTAATTTGCAAGTAAAATCATTGTCAGCAATAAACTAAACAATATTTTTTAGCCCAATTTAACTCACAATTTTATCAATATCTGAAATAGAGTATTAACATTTCTAACAAGGCTAGAGTATTAATAGACTTCAAAAATATTGTCTCCTTAGCATAATAAACTTAAAATTGATAATGGGTTCATGTCTTCTATTTATCTAACTATCGTATATGATTGAAAATTTATAAGTTGCCCAAGTCATTTTTCTTTCATCTAAATAACTTTTTATTTCATAATGAGAGTTGCTAAAAAATTTACCTTTATAGTTGTCAATTAAAAGAGCTCTATATTCTGGACCGTAAGAGACAATAACATTCACTATAGGCTGGTAATAATATGACTGGCATCATTGAAGAATACACTTGAATCATACCACCTCGCTATTGCCATGTCCACATTCTGAGTCATTTTTTAGATTGTAAGGCACTATAAATTGAAGGTTGAGCTCTATGAGTTCTTTGTGGAGGAAGTGACACCACAACGGGCGTGTGTGGGAGAAGTCCAGATCCTCTGTCTAATATTATGGTGTCTTATTATGTCCCATGAATCTCAGCTATTTATTTATGTAGGTCTCGCATGGGTCCCGCATAAATGAACACGGGACCTGTATAAATAAATGGATGAGATTCATAGGACAGAATATGACACAATAATATTGGATAGAGGGTCCCGTCCCGTGTGGGAGACTGGGAGAACAATAGTGGGAGTGCATGGGTGACTCCAAGGACAGCAGCGTGAAGACTGAATAAAAGAAGGGCTGTGACTTGAAGATTGAGAGTGAGTGGGTTTGATAACTTTTGTTACAGAAGTAACATTGAAGAAGAGTGAATAAAAGTTTGGTGTTTTTAGGGTTTACTTTTTTCCAATTTGGCTTATAACTTTTTAAAATTACTATTTGGTTCTCAAAATTTTCCAATATTTTGGATAATAATCGATACAAGCTAGTACCATTGAAAGCAATTGATACCAACCAATATTCATAACCGATAAGGTGCTAATATTTTGAGTATCATTCTCCGAACTATATGTGTACAAAACGGTACTCGTAAAGTTGTCGTAGAAAGGCTTTAGGCATTTGCTTTATTAAGAACTATCCCTTCCATATATAGAAAATAAAGACTTCATGATATGCCAAAGAATATAATAAAATAGATGATATTGAGAATTGCGGTTACATTAATTGATGGAAATTTATGGTTAATGTTCAATTATATTGCTAAATACGGTGGACATCCTTTAATTATGCCCATAAAAATTTACTTTAACAGCAACAAAAAATCATCAAATGCAATTAGCAAGTTCCAGATTAGACCAAGAATGCACGTGCAGTGCAGATAAGTATAATTCTAGAGTCACAAGTGGATAGGCAAAATTTCTCGCATTCTTTACTTGCCCTACTTTGCCGTTCTACTGCCACAGCATGTAGCTATCGGCAAGAAAGAAAGAGTTGACCAGACAAGCTACAAGCCACACAACACAACACAACCCCACAGCTGGGCTGTTACTGTTACTATTATTGCAAGTGCGTATCACGTGACAGTAAGCCTCCGTTTTTACTTTCCTCACCTCAGTCGTCCCGATTAATCGCCTGCTTCCACCCCACCACTTGGCTTCTTCGATTTTTGTTATTTTTTCTTTTTCTTTATTGTTTTCAGAACTCTTTGTCTCTGTCTGTATTCTAATGTTATTATGTCTCTTTTCCTAGTTTCAAGTTCAACGAACCAAAAATTCAATACAAATTCACTTCAAATAAAGCCCATACCCAAATGCACCCCAAATTATCACTACACTCTCCTTATCTCCACATCACCACTACTTTCTTTTTCTAATATCCACCGTCACTTTCTCTCTCTACGCCTTTCATTTGGTGTATGGAATGACAGACTACCGAATGCCGGCGACCATGAACCTTTGGAATGATGAGAATGCCTCCGTGATGGAGGCCTTTATGAACTCCGATCTCTCTGCCCTCTGGCCACCTCCTCAGTCCTCCGCCTCCGCGTCTGCCCCTCCCACCACCGAACCCACTAAACCTTTTCTCTCCCAGGGACCGCCTCCGCCTCCGCTACCGCCACCGCCGTTGCTCTTCAACCAAGAGACCCTTCAGCAGCGCCTCCAGACCCTTATTGAAGGAGCCCGTGATTGCTGGACGTATGCCATCTTCTGGCAGTCCTCTTATGACTACTCATGCTCCTCCGTCCTCGGCTGGGGCGACGGCTACTACAAGGGCGAAGAAGATAAAGCGAAAGGAAAGCTAAAGAGCTCCAGCTCCTCGGTCGTCGAACAGGAGCACCGCAAGCAGGTGCTGCGTGATCTCAACGCGCTCATATCCGGCCCCACTGCCGTCGCCTCCGATGACACCGTCGACGAGGAAGTCACCGACACCGAGTGGTTCTTCCTTGTCTCCATGACTCACTCTTTCGTTAACGGAGCAGGGCTCCCTGGGCAAGCATTTTATAACGGCAGTCCGGTCTGGGTTGCTGGACCGGACCGACTCGCGGGCTCGCCTTGCGAGCGCGCCAGGCAAGCTCAGGTCCTCGGATTACAGACTTTGGTTTGTATACCGTCGGCTAATGGGGTGGTTGAGCTGGGTTCGACGGAGCTGATTTACCAGAGCTCGGATCTGATGAACAAAGTGAGGGTTTTGTTTAATTTCGGTAATATTGAGATGGGTTCTTGGCCTAATCCTGATCAGGGAGAAAATGATCCGTCTTCGCTTTGGATCAGTGATCCGTCGCAGAGTGAGAATGATATTAAGGACGGTAACACTACAGTTCCAACTTCTGTTGCTGCGAACAATAGTAGCAATAGTAATAGTAATAATAGTAACCACAATAATCAAGTAATCCCTAAAGGAGTAGGATTACAGTTTGAGAACAATCCAAGTGACAATCCTAGTGCGGTGAGTCAGCAGGAGATGCAGACGCAGAGTATTTTTAGCCGAGAATTGAATTTTGGGGGTTATGGTGGTTTTGATGGAAGTAGTGTTGTTAGAAATGGGAATTCTTGCCCTTTGAAGCCTGAAAGTGGGGAGGTATTGAATTTCGGAGATAGTAAGAGCAATCTCTTTTCAGGTTCGCAGTTTGTGTCGGAGGAGACTAATAAGAAGAAGAGAACGTCGGCTTCGAGGGGAAGTAATGAAGATGGTATACTTTCTTTTACATCTGGTGTGATTTTGCCATCTTCTGGTGTGATGAAATCAGGCGATTCGGATCACTCTGATCTTGAAGCCTCTGTTGTTAAGGATGCTGATAGTAGTAGGATAGTAGAGCCTGAAAAGAAGCCTCGGAAGCGGGGAAGAAAGCCTGCGAATGGACGAGAGGAGCCTCTTAATCATGTTGAAGCAGAGAGACAAAGAAGGGAGAAACTTAATCAACGGTTCTATGCACTTAGAGCTGTGGTTCCTAATGTATCAAAGATGGATAAAGCGTCACTTCTTGGCGATGCTATAGCTTATATTAAAGAGCTTAGATCGAAGGTGCAAACTGCAGAGTCAGATAAGGAGGAGTTGGAGAAGCAGGTGGAATCAATGACGAAGGAATTTGCTAACAAAGATTCACGTCCTTTGCCGGATCAAGAACTCAAGACACCGAACAGTCATGGAAGTAAATTGATAGAAATGGATATTGATGTAAAGATAATTGGATTGGATGCTATGATTCGAATCCAATGTAGTAAGCGGAACCATCCGGCAGCAAGGCTTATGACGACTTTAAAAGAATTGGACCTTGATGTTCACCATGCCAGTGTTTCAGTTGTGAACGATTTGATGATCCAGCAAGCAACTGTGAAGATGGGCAGCCGTTTCTACACACAGGAGCAGCTCAGGATAGCCTTGCTAACCAAAGTTGGCGATGCTCAATAAAGATTTGGGGATAAAGAGCTGGATTTGTTTTTTAAGAGTTCTAGGACATTTTAAGGCTCCCTGTAAAGTAGTAATCTTTGATAGTTGTATTAGTGTAATTTGAATTCAAGGGTGATTAGAAGTGAGTCTGGAGCTGAGCTTATGAGATTGTGAAACTCATGTAGGTTGTGAGGCTCCAATCAAAGTCAAAATAGCTATTTTCTGTTCATGTTCCCTGGTCATCCTTGTGTATATAATTATAAATTTGAACATGAGGAATTTTCCCCCCCCTGCATTTGATGCATGTATTTATACTACAGGTGGAGCATGGATATGTTAAACTTGAACGGAGGAGTTTCTTGATCTGTTTAAGTTGGTTCAGGGCTTGGTCTTTCCTACGGTATTAACGCAAGTGCTTTTAACACAGCACAAGGAAATTGGATCGAGGACTCCAAAATCTCCGGTTGGAGTTATTGTTTTTCCGAAAAGCGTTTCAGCTGTGATTCGGAAATCTTTTTCCGGCTTCAATGCTCCAATTTCTGTACCCATGGACAGAGTTGGCACTTGGTACCAAGCTACGCTATAGTTTTCACGAATGCTTTTGGATTTTTATGACCTGTACGAAGTTCTTTTTCCCCTCTTAAGATATCTTCATCTAAAGCTAAAGTTTCACACTTTGTTTCCAAATAGTCTTTTTTTTTTTAATTCCGTTTGATGGAAACATTTCAGCCTCCTTTTAATAGTCAAACTGCACGGACATGCCTCATGTAAAAAGGGGAAATTTCAGTCGAATCTTTTTTTCCTACGGTTAGCCAAGCCAAGCCCCAAAACCACAAGCTTGCTCTGACTAAATTATGTACAATTAACCTGCAATTTTATATCAATAAATTCTCTCTTTCTTAACACCATCTGACAAATTTTGAGGTTGTGTCGTTTTCAAGCTCTGAGGATTATTCATTTCTAAGCTTTCAGTAGTTGGTGCAGCTTAGCTGGCCCTCCAAGTTGGAGAATAAGCTCTGCTGTTGTCCTTTCTTGCCTTATAAATGAGGTTTAAAACATGACTAATATGGGATTGCTAGAGCCTGTGACGCTCAGAGGACTGTCGAAAACGCAAATTAGGACATTGCTCATTGAAGAGTGCTGGGATTTCTTAGGAATTTCTCTTTGATCGTAGTTGCAGAACACGTGCTCAAATTCTTGATTTTCTAGTTCAGATTTTAACTGCTATTAGATTTTTTTGGTCAACGGTTATGTTTGTGTTGGTTTTGGGAAAACCGTATATATAGGATCCCTGATGTTATCTTGCCAAATGTTCAAAGCCACAATTTAGGGAAAAATAATAAACCAGTAATTTAAATTTACGTTTGCTTGCAAGAAAAATATGTATTTAATAAGATCAAAATTAGTTTGGTTATATTTAAAATAAAACGGAGATCAAAGTGAGGCCTGGGTAATTGAGTTTATAGATGAGGCATCGGTAACATATTTTTTTTAATAATATTACGGGCTGTAGAAAGTCAAGAATATTCCTCAATTCAAAATGATGTTAGACACAATTATTAGTCAAGAAAATGTAAGTTTGACGCAATATTAATAATACAATTAATATTATTTTAAGAACCGTATCGTCTACCATAATTTAGATGGGGCTGTTTTGTAAATTAGTTTGTGGTTAATAGAAACTAAATTTAATCATTCAAGTAATTAAAAAAAAAGGTGCTTCATTAATTTTAATGAAGCCTATTCTATCAATCAAATTAGTCTATTTAAACCTTATTTAAACAATACACAAGAAAAAAGTTTTAAAGGAATACCAAGGACCTTATATTTGAGTGTTATGTGTTTAAATAAGCATTTAATTGTTAAAAACATAATTAAAAGAATTGAAAGCGCTGGTAAGCAAATTATTTATGGATATATAAACTTTAAGGTACATCTCACCTCAAACTTATTATTGTTCTTTAAATAAATTATTGAGCTCCGTTTTATTAGAAGAGAGATGGCATTTTCTTAAGCTTTAGTCGTGTCAATATTCTTATTTAGATTGAAAAATTATTAGGTAGAATGAGCCCTGTCTCAAAATGTTACATCTAACAATTCTTCACTTAAATTAACATACTAGGAAATTTAACGTCAGTTGACACGAAGTTAATCCAAAATATATCTAGACTTCCCTAAATGATTTCCTTAGGCACCTAAAATACACTCATTTATAAGCTACTTTTAAGCTTTGTGCTTGGCTTGAGACATGTGAGAAAGATTGCAGTTAATGTTGGGAAATTAAGGGGCCATATCTAATTTCCTACACAGTAATACATAAAATTAATACATAAAATATAATAAAACATAAATCATAATTCGTACTTATTTCAAAGTTTAATCATTTTCTTGTAATTTATCTCAACTACCATAGTTGAAGAAGTGTTTTACATCTAATAATATCTATATAACTTGTTAAGAGAACTTTACAACTGTTGCAGAGAAAGTGAAGTAATAAGTGCCAGCTTATAAATAGATTTGGGTCATGTTTGACAATCAGCGGATTGTATTAGCTATTAGTTGATTTTATCATCGGTTAGCTAATATCATATTAATATAATTGATTTAACCAGCGGATACATCATGTGTTAATTTAAAGATGTTTGATAAAAATAACTGTTTAGTATTAGTTATTTATGTGTAAAATGACTAACGAGGGTATTGACTTAAAAAAAGATTTATAAGGATACAAGTATTAGTTGCTTATCTTAGTATTTCTTTAAATATTCTCATAAGAATTTAGATAGAACAAAAGAAGTCAACACCATCATTTTCTCCAATATCTTCTATCAAGTCTTAAGAATACCGAAAGTCCTCTCAATACACCTTCTCAATGATGAATGAGTTACATTTAAAATTTTTCGAGATCCTCTTAGATTTGCACCATGAAGGGTCAACTAAAGAACTTGAGAGATCACTAAAATGCCACTAAAAATAAGCTTGAGAATGAGGTCGATGGATCAAACTAGAAGTTTTTTCTCAAATACAGTACCAACGAGCTTAATATGAAATTGGGTCTATAAAAATGATATCGATTTAATTTCTAATTTAAGGAATATAATTTTTTGTTTTTAAATTTAAAAATTGAAACTATATTTTAAATATATTAAATTAAAGTAAAATTATGTTGAAAAAAACCGTTTATATTAATCTCTTAAAATTTAAGCGTAGATAAAAATAATTAGTCTAATTCAAAAAAAATAGTTTAAATTTGATTTATTAATTTTATATTAAATTGAATTGAATTAAATACAATATACAAGTGATAATAATGTTGTATAATAAATATTGATATAAAAAGGGGACCTAAATATCAGTCTATACAAAAGTAATTAATGTAATATAATTACAGATAACAAATTTAAAAAAAAATTAATTTTTTGAAAATTTTAATTTAATATTAAATATTTTAAAATTTTAATTTAAT
>JANIPN010000005.1:19865658-19880790 GCA_027478595.1 Erythroxylum anguifugum
AAAATATAAAACATTAACAATTGTTACTATCTAATAAATTAAGAAAAAAGCTTAGAAGTTAATAGAAATTACCTTTCAATAGGGAACATCCGTTGAAATTGAACCGGTCCACAAAGTTTTGCCTTATATGGTAAGTGAAGTGCTAAATACACCATAACATCAAAAAAGATGGGGAAATACTAGTTCAAGCTTATATAGAATCAAAGCTATGTATTTTTCCATTTTTTCAAGCTCTTCTACATTCAATGTCTTAAAACATAATTTCTTAAAAAAATCACCCAATTATGCCAAAGTTACCGACACATTCTTTGGCAAACACCCATATATTTCAATAGGAAGTAATCGTTGTAGAAGTACATGACAATCATGGCTTCTCAAACCCAAAACTTTTCCCTTATTTGCATTGACACAATGGGTTATATTAGATGCATACCCATCATGAAACTTGACTGTTTTAAGAAATTGACAAAAAAGTTTGCTTCTCGTTTTTTGATATGTTGTAACATGCTGGTGGAATCATGTATGACCTGTCATCTCTTCTTTTCAAAAACAAATCTTTTCTTATATTCATGTCTTCCAAGTCTAATCTAGCTTTAATTGTGTCATTGGATTTGCCATCAATGGCCATCAAAGTACCTAAAATATTCTCATAAATGTTATTCTTCAATATGCATCACATCAAGATTATGCCTTAATAGTAATTCCTTCTAATATGGCAAATTGAAAAATATGCTTTCTTCATTCCAATTAAGATGAACATAACTTCACTTTCTCTTTCTATTACTTGGGTGTTTACTAGGTGTAAACTCACCCAAATGTGATAGTTGCTCAACCACATCATCAACCATTTACTCCAAAGGACCTGTAGATAGCTAGTAATCTTCCAAAAAGTTGGTGGATTCATCATATCCAATGAGATGAATGAAATTATATCTGAATCTTTCTCTCATATTAAATATATCTTTCATAGAAAATATTTATGTTCTTTATAACTTGTTTATTAGATATAAGTCTCCACAACCTTTTAGTGAGCATGATGGCATTCATAGCTATGAGGGAAATTAAGTTTTGGCCTCCTTGGTCTTTAGGAATACACCCCCCCCCCCCCCCATTTCATCTTGACCCTGTTAGGAGTTCCTTTACAACCAAACCACAAAAACTTCTTGAAGATCTTTTCAATAGTTTTGATTATGTTAACAGGAAAAGCAATTTAAGCTGCCCAATAGACAATGATGGAATTCAAAATAGACGTAATGAGATGTGCTCTACTAGTAGTGGAGAGGTTTTTATACTCCATGAAGATATCTTGTTGTTGATTTTATCAATCAAACAACAAAAATCTCTTGAGTTTAACCTTCAAGTTGCTATTGGAACGCCAAGGTATATAACCAGAAGAGGTTGTTGTTTGAAACTAGTAATGAAAGCCATGATTGATTCATGGTTTGTAGCATTCTTATAAAGGAAAAAACCACTTGGTTCTTTTTACAACCCTTTTAAAAAGTCTATTGAATACTTCTATAACTAGAGCAAAGAGATGGGGAGAAATGGGATCACCTTAATGAATTCCTTATATTATAAGAAGTAGAAGTGATGCACTAGCTGATCCACTGAATGAATGTATTAGGAAATCCTGGGGGTGTTATATGACACATGGAAGAATTATTTCTTTTGTTTCTCAATTAATCTCATCATTTGGTTATCTGAACACTCTTCCAGTTGATGCAAATGGTTGATACAATCTTAGACTAATTTTGTCACTTGGATTCATTATTGATTTAGCTTTAGTTTTTCCTATTAGTGCCTTTTTTTGCGTCCTATAAAAATATGTCTGAGCTGGTATGTGAACTGCTTAGTTAGTGAAGCTGTTTTGCTCACTAGGTAGTATGACTGCTTCCTGGTGTGTGCTGCTTTGGTGTACATGCATTATGTAGACCTTGGGTGCTGGAAGGTTGGTCTGACAACTTGATTGTACTACTACTTGATTGGGGTTCTGGCAGAAGTTTGTGACTGGTGCGTAGATAGGTGGTGCCTAGGTGGGATGGTGCACTACCACAAAACTGACTTTTAGCTACTTTTTTTTGTGAGGATTTGAAAATCATCACTAAAAGTCAGCTTTTGGCAACGATTTCCTAATTCGTCAACAAAAGTTTAGCATTTCATGACATTTTACCGAATCATCGCTAAAGGAAAATCTTTTGCAACCATTGTTGTGAGCGTCATAAAAGGATTGACATTTTGCGATAGTTTGGAGATTTTGTCGCGAAATGTTTTCATCATGAAATGTCAAACTTTTGGTGACAATTGCCTAATCGTTGCTAAAAGTTGATATTACAGATTTTATATCTTATGTATTTCTTAGGAGAATTTTAATGAATTTTTGTGTGATAGTATTTTTAAAAATAATAATGTTAAAAAGATAATTTTTTAATGGTAAGTGTGCTTAATAATCCTAAGGTCAATTATAATTGATATTTATATGATTTTTCATTTTTTTTCATTTGCCTTCTTTATAAATTTGTTTAAATAGTTAATGCATTCAAAATCTATAAATTTGTTTAAATCTATGGATTTATACGCAAACGATTCTTTAATGATACCTATTGTACATAGTACTACACCTCTGTTCATACAAATATTTCATAAAAATAGAATGGAGCGTCTAAAAATTGTAAAATATTTTCAAAGTTTTAAACATATATTTCATAAACATAGCTCATAAGGTTTATCGACAAAAACGAACCATAGTCAAAACTTATTAGTGGCGATTTAGAAAAATGTCATCTATAATTTTTTGCTACGAAAACTACTCATAGCAAAAACCAATTAGCGAAGATTTGGCGAAAATGTCGTGTATAATTTTTTGCTACGGAGATTTGGCAACGAATATAAATCATCGTTAATGATTACTAGTAACAATTTCATCGCTTCCTTTCAGATGTAGTGGCACTAGATTGAAAATTGGATGCATGTGACTGTGAAACAGATGAGAGGGTTGAGGGTGGTATGGTGGTATTGTGCTGGACTACTATTGCGCGTTAGTGGTTGTTGCTCGTCTAGTGTTGTATCTGTGCCGCTGCTGAAATTTGATGGTTGGTGTAGCTGGATGCCTGGAGACTGGAGATAGTGGGTATGGAGATGGATGGTCGGGTCACGGGTGTGGTTCAGCTGCTGTTGAGGTGCTTGGAAGATGGACGCAATTGACGCATATGCTGCACACTGGGAGATACTGGTGGAGCTGCGGTGCAGCAGTGTGGTGAACGGTGCAACTGCTGGAGGGCTGCTGCAGGTGTGGACGCCTGCTACAGTGCTAGTGGTGCGACTGTCGCGTGTTATGTAAAACCTTGAAAAATAAAACAGAGTTAGGGTTTTGTTATTTTTCTAGAACTTAAAGATGACCGTTACCATAAAACGTAGTTACTTAAGGAATGGTTTCGCCTTATAAATTATAGTAGTTTGAAATTTTAGATCTTTTATCCTGAAGGCTAAATTATATAAGTAGTGATCTCCCCTTAAGACATAGTATTGTGGAACTCAAGAGATTCAATTCTAGAAAGTTGAGTTGCATAAGGCGTGATCTCACCTTATGCTTTTAGTATTATATATGGAACTTAAAACCGAATTTTCCCTTGAACTAACAAAATAACTACACAAATAAAAGTAAATGAAGCCTATAAATAATCAAAACAAAACCAATAAAAATTATCATATTTTGGGTTAACTCCTAAAGAATGCAATTATTTAACGTCGTTATGCTCGACGTGCTTTATCTTCTCAATCTTCTCTATATTGGGAAAGTGCAAAATCTATATCCATCAAACTTGAGATCTTCATATCTCGTAAAATGGTTTCAATCTATGTTCGTTAACCTTGAAGATGTTTCCAATATCTAAACTCTTTTTTTTGTATTATAAGGAAATGCACTCGTGATAATAAAAAGGCCAAGCCATCTAGAATGTGACTTACCTATTAAAATAAAAAAAACTAAGAAATTAAAATAGTTCTTCAGCAACAGCGTCAAAATATTGAATGGATTGTTGAAGCCCTCAAAATTAATTCTGATTCATTAAACTCTTATAGCAGTTGTGGAATTAGGTTGAATCCTAAAACAACTAAAAACTAGTTTCTTATTTTCAATTGATTAAACTAAGTGGGAGTTCATTATTAATTTACTAATGAACTAAAATTATCAAGGAATCAAAGTGAGAAATTTAATGGTATTTAACTCTAATTCAATGGAAGGATCTCATCTAATTATAACTTAGGTCATTGGTCTAAAAACAATAATTTTCATAATTTAAGCATTTAGTCTGAAACTTATTAGGATAGCTCTAATAAGTCCCAATTTTTCTTAAAGTTAATTGGTTCAAACTTAATATTCAAACCAAAACATACCATAAATTAATTGGGTATAATAGTATTCCATATCAGTCAAACGATAGCAATAAACTTAATGAAAAAGATAAAACCCTAAATTAAATAATTGAGATAGCAACAACTGTCCAATTTTTTTCTCTTGTTTCTCATAAGTTAAATATGTAAATTCTTAATTAACTTATTTGCTACATTTACAAAGCGTTCATGACAATTACAAATTAATAAATAATTATAGAATAATCAATATTGAATTAAATTGTCAGATAAATCAATATTAATTATCTGTGAAATAGAAGAACAAGAAATAAGAAATACTTGAATTAAAATATAATCTATGTTTAGAACAAAACCTCACAAGGTTAGAAGTAGAGTTTTGAGTCCCCTTGAACATAAAATGTAAACTTAGTTGGCCTTACTTTCACTAAAAAATTAGAAGAAAGAAGAAGAGAAACAAAAGAAAGACAAAAGGGAATTGTTGAGAGAGTGTATATAATGTTCTCCCTTTTTTCTACCTAAAAGATAATTTCTTTCAATATTCTAGAGATTATTTTTTAAACAAAACCAAATCCGTGCATAATAAAGTTGGGAGTAAGTCTCGTAATTGAACTGAAACTCTAAGAGTGAATCTGGCTTTAAGCATGATCTCACATTATTCACTGCAACAATTTGTCATCTTTTTCCAAAATTTATGGCTTTACCAAATAATGCTCTAATTTGATGTTTCAAGCCAAATTTGATTCAACCTTTACTTATCACCTAATAAAACAAATCAAAATTTAATTTTACCAATTAAGCAAAAAAATAATCCAAAATAAAAGAGATCATTCCAATTAATATAACCAAATCATATCTTATCAATTAACTCTTATTGGATATAAAAATGAAATAACTTAGTTCTCTGAATTAGATCTATGGAGATAGGTATAGAAGTTATTTACATATTCTAAGTCCAAGGACATAGATAATGAACAAAAGATGTTTAGTATTTGAAATATTTGATACTTGCGAAGTATTAAAGATACCCTAAATTCTATTTATGAGTTGATAATTGAGTTTAAGGTTATAAGGATATTAACTTTAGAATTAAATCCTAGTTAAGGTATATCTTACTTAGAATAATATTATTTTGAGATTGGAAACGTTCCAATGTGACATTAATTATTAATCAAGCCATAATACAATTTTCATTTATTAGAAATGATTATTTGGATTAATAATTTCTATAATGAACTTCATATAGTACCTTGCACTGTCTAAATAGTAATGTACTCTTGGACATTAGAGATATTTAACATGTAAAAATAACTAAGGTCTCATAAAAAATCCAAGTGCGTGTTTAGGGATTTTTTCTTAATTATGATGATAATAAAGAAGAAAATTATGATTTAAGTGAGTGCTCGCTGTAGAGAATCTTATAGAATTCTCTCACTAAACTATTGTCCAAGTAGTAGCATGATCATCATATGGTGATATGTTATAAGATACTCAAACAAATTTGGGCGACGATTATACTAATGCTTCACAAAAGGTTGAGTTTTTGGTGACAATTTTGGTAAAGCATTAGCAAAGGCTTCATGTTTCGCAACACTTTCATGAGTTCGTTGATAAAAGGTTACCCTTTGGCGACAAATTCAGAATTTGTCACAAAAAGCTTCTTTTATATACATATTTTAAAATTTTATATAAAATGGAAATTCTACATAATACAGAGTTTATATATAATAAATAGAATAGTATGATTAAAAACAATAATATAATAACTAAGATTTTAGAAAATTTATCTATTACCTACCATTCATATATCATTATATTAATTACAATTATTATCTACGAATTCATTTATATATATATATATATATTCTACATAATATTACAGAGTTTATATATAATAAATAGAATAATAGGATTAAAAACATTAATATAGTAACTAAGATTTTAGAAAATTTATCTATTATCTATCATTCATATATCATTATATTAATTACAATATATTTAAAAATAATTGCAATATAGTTAAAAATATAAATTAAACATTAAATATTAATAAATATTAAATAGAAACTATAAATAGAATTGATAGAGAATACATTAGAATATAATTTCAAATTACAAACTTCATGTTAAAACTATTTGAAAATTTTGTGATACCATATAAATTTGTCAATAATATTTTTAGACTTAGAATTATTGTCAATAGCATTAAATTTGATTTTTATGAATATGATGTTTGGTCATAAAATGATCAAGTGAAAGTTGGCGCATTCATAATTATAAATAAGAGAGCTATTTAAGCATTGGAGCCTCGCTAGAGGGTAGCCCTTGCCGTCGAGTTTGGAGAACCATTGCCAAAGGTGAAGCCTTTTGTGATGCTTTCTCGAAATCGTCACCAAAGGGTTTCCTAGTTTGGCGAAAAATTTAGAAATTGTCATGAAAGTGTGACCTTTTGTGACAATTTTTGTATTCGTTACCAAATATCCCCAAAATGACATCATCTTATCAAATTGAAAACCTAAATACCTAAAGATAGAACGTCTTATCTTCATCTTCCTAGTTGTGATAAACTCTCTTCCAGTTTAGTGCTTGAGTTCCTAGCTTGGTCTTCGTTTTAGTTGTTTGTCCTTATCTCCGTTGTGTGTCTTTGTCCTCATTGCCAGTTTGTGTCTTTGTCTTTGTCTCCACATAAGGGTTTTGGTCTTCTATGTTATTCATTTCCACAATACCTATACATAGTGTGTTGGACTTCATCTGGGTGAGTGTAAACCTTGGTTGTCTCTACACGTGTTTCTATTTTTCATTTAATTTTAATAGACAAAATCAACATTGCTAGAATGTTGAAACAAACTTTCCTAATTAAATAAATGAAAACAAAGTTTATAATAATGATGATGATATAGGGATGAAGGCAATTTCATGTCGAAAATTAGTGGGGAAGTGGGATATTTATGTGCATGAATGATTATCCTAGATCTCTAAAGTCATTTTCTCACCATTTCTTCTCATTTGCAATGTTTCTATTGTTTGTTATAAGTTCAGGTTTAAGATGTTCTCTTTTGTTGATGCTTCTGGTAAGAAATAATGCATTATAGTTGTACCCATGTTTGAAATTAATGCATGGATTAATCACAAATATAAAGATACGTACTTTACCTTGATTAATAAGCATCTTTGTATTAGATTTGATGATAGAAGACTTAAAGAATTTGTATGGTATATGTTGTATAATTTGGTAGTATATTTATGTAAGTTATGATTTATGTTTGGGATAGATAATGTATAAAAGTACTGCTTATGTGTGTAATAGAAACTTTCTTTTCTTATGTGAATAGGTTATAAACTCAACTTCAACTAGTTATACTGACTTATTGATGTCCATAAATAATCTTAGAAGTGTGTCAGATGTGAAAAGAACATTCAAATAATAATTCTTTTATCCTTAAAGATGTCAGATCACTTATTAATCTATGGCATATGCTCTGGGTTTTATTAATCTTTAAGGGTGAGTGGCAAACTTAGAATGTGCTTGTACAACATATTTATGGGCAGCTAAAAAATTATATTCCCATGATCTTTGCTTCTTTTGTGAATATTTTGTTAATTGCATATAACTTCATATAATTTTTTGTTTCCTTATTTAATTGTACACTCTACTTCTATATTGATTGTATCTATAACTTTTTTTATTTATATTTCCTTTTCAAAGTAAAACCATTAACATAAATTCATCACAAAATGTCAATGTGGTAGATAGTTTTCGATGGTAGAAATGAGTTCTAATGGGAGGTATCTGGCATAATTCTCCCTGCGAAAGAACAAATCGATGCACAATAAAGTCTAATCACTTATTGCTTTCAATGTCCAATCTTCTTCTTTAAGGTTTTTAGTATCATTTGAATTTGCTTTCTTTATTTATTATCTATATCTCATTTTCTATTAAGAATCTATTAGATGAATGTGTCATTGTATATACTAGTTATTGTGTAAAGCTTCCTTAAATCTTCATGAGAACAATGATGAAAATGGAGGTAGTGGAGATGTCTTGATAGTCCATACGGGATCAAGAAAATAATTTGTTTTTAAACAATCATCAATTGCAAAAACTATGCTTGTTCGTGGTAACAATGATGAAGTCATTCAATCGGGTATACATGTGTTTGAATTGGGTTCCTTATATCGTTTAATTTAGCTTTTTTATTTTTTAAGATTTGATTTTTCAAAGGATTATGAAGAAATCAAGGTGATTATTCTATACTGTTTGTTCCTTAGGTGAAGTGCATGGTACGTTTGATTCATTTGATTCACTGTTTTATACTACATCTGGGAAATTGTTCAATGTATCATTTGCTAGTTTAGTTAAAACCAAGAAGTTGTTAAAAAAGGTTGTCAATAAACCAACTTTAAGGGGAAGATCTTTGTTTATTTCAGTTGATGCCTTCGAATGTGCAAGGAACCTTCTTGAGAATCTATACGTAGGAAACTCCTTCACCTTATCTAAGGAGTCTCATGTTATTTAGAATCCAAAAATATAATTATATCTTTTTCTTTTCAATGGAATATGTGTGAACTTCATTTTCCTTTTCTTTTTATTAATTGTTTTGTCTGTAATAATTTTTAAATTTCTAATTAAAATATTTTATTGCTTACCATATATCAATATCTTATAGGGATAATTACTAAAAAAGGCCTAAACTTTCCTCAAATTTTCAATTATAGCCCGAACTTTAAAAAGTAATAATAAAATGACCCAACTTTCAAAATTTTTCAATTCTAGCCCAATGTTAGTCTCACCGTTATCTTTGTTGATGTGGCATTGCCATGTGTCAATGGAACCTCATTAATCAGATTAGTGAAATGACATCGTTTCTGGATGATACTAAAGCGACGTTGTTTTAAGAAGATGAAATCACTCTCACTCAGTCGTCGTTCTCAACCGAAAATCCCTAACTTTTCTTTTTTAGTTCAAAGTTTAAACCCCTTCATTGCCTTTCGGGTGTAATGGGAAGAGCTTCAGGGTTCCATCTCCCTGATCCTCTTTACATGATGACCTATCACTTTCTTTTAATTCCAAGCTCTCAAATCCCCAACTTTTGCACTTTCTCTTATATGGACTACCCTAATCTCTTTCTAATAATCCTCTCTATATTATGGAATAAGCAGTAACAACAAGAATCAAAATGTAGCTAAGTAAGTAGGTATTAAAGGGAAAGAAATCAAGTTAAAAGATCTATGACGTACCCTAGTGTCTAACGATATGGTAGTAAGTGAGGTTAGTGTCCTCATAATATGGCTTCTGCCATGGTTGTTACGCTTCTGCTTTTGTCTCTCGCATGCTTTATGGTTCTGAAACCAGTAAAATACATTCTTACCTTCAATCTTTCCATACTTGCCTAGTTGGGCAGTGATCTGTTCAATCTGCTGTGTGTTTGTTGTTCTCATTCCTCCTCCGTATATCATCTTTAGCATTCTTATCTGTTCTCGCGTAGGATTCCAATGTAGGTTGAGAACGACTTCATTTTAGTATCGTCAAGAAACGATGTCGTTTCACTAATTAGATTGACTTCTTCTAATGACGCTAACGTGTTTGATTAACGAGAGTCTATTGGCACGTGGCAGTGTCACCTCAGCAAAGATAATGGTGGGACTAACATCGAACTAGAATTAAAAAATTAAAAGTTGGTGATTTTATTGCTACTTTTTAAAGGTCAAGTTATAATTGAAAATTTGAGGAAAGTTTAGACTTTTTTTAGTAACTAAAGCTATTTTATATTATTTACAATATATTATTATTTATTTTTCTGTAAGAATCATATATCATTATATTACAAACTTCATGTTAAAACCATTTGAAAATTTTGTAAAACCATATAAAATTGTCAATTCTTAAAATTTAAAAGAGAAAAATAAAAAATATAATTCCATATAATATTAATTAATTTTGAGTTTATATTTACATAAGTTTTTGAAATAAATTGACATTATTGTTAGCTAAATTTAGAATTAGAATCATTTCCAAAAATATTAAAAATTTCTTTTATTAATATGACATTCAGTTACAAAATGATAAAGTAAGAGTTAGTGAATTCATAATTATAAATAAGAGAGTTATTTTTTTAGTTAAGAATTTGGCGACGATTTCAAAAATCATTACCAAAGGTGACATATTTCGTGATGATTAACAAAATCATCGCTAAAGGATAAGCCTCTTGTGATGATTCAAGAAAAGCATCACCAAAGGCTTACCATTTGGCGATGATATCAATGAATCATTGTCAAAGGCTTGCCATTTAGCGATGATTTTTTAAAATGGTAAACTTTTGGCGACAATTTTGGCTATCATTTTGAAATCGTTGCTAATAAAAACATAACTAAAGGGTTACTTTATTATAGTGTTACGTTAATAACTCCATTCCAACCTTTAAAAACCGAACTGTAAAATAATGAAGACTCTAAATATTTTAGTATTTGGATAAGAATGTATCAAAGGATGAAAGAATATTTGAAAATATATAAGATAAAGTAGTTTAAACGCTATTTCTAAGCCTTTTTTCTCTCTCAACAGTCTACAGCATCATGATCTTAATTTTACATAACATAAGTTATGATAACATGCCAATGTTAGAAACTCATTTCTTATAACTTTGGAAATGATTTTTGTTACATTACGTAGCAGAACTTAATAGCATCATCAACCTTCAACAACTGACATTTTAGATCAAAATAGCTATGAAGGTTCAATTAAGACAAAAACAATATTGAGAATTACAAAATCATAGAATAAATAAGGTAAAAGAAAACATTATGCTCAACTCTGTTGTTATTTGAGACAAGAATTAAAAAAAAGATCATATCGTAAAACTAGGGATTTTTGTTCCTAGAAGCACACTCAATTCATTCACTTCAATGTTTAATATATAGAGTTGGTACATAATAATAAGAGAGAAAAATCTACAAATATCAGTACATATTCTAACTAACTCTTAAAACTAAGTCATAAAACAAAAGTTCATAAAGACTTGGTCTATTGATAAATTACTCAAGTCCAAATCTATTATTTAACTATACTTGTCTCAATAATTGCAAAGACCTAATTTGCTTCTTAAGAATTCAAATCTAACTTTTGGAAGAGCCTTGGTTAACACATCTGCAATTTGATCTTTATATTTGCAATAGACTAGTTTAATTTCACTTGCCTTATGTTCTTCTCTCAAGTGATATAGCTTGATTTTGAAATGCTTTATCCTTCCATGGAAAGTAGGATCATTTGAAATTGCAATTACAGCTTGGTTATTCACACTAATCTTAGTTGGCTCAATTTGCTTCATGTGTAAATATGCAGGTAATTTTCAGATACAAATTGCTTGATTTATAGTAGCATTTATAGCAATATACTCTACCTCTATTATAGTTTAAACTATCACATATTTGTTGGGACTCGTTTCCGAAACCCAACCTCGGAAGCAAAACCGTGAGGGTGCTTGGCACGAAGGCCTTGGCCCAATGCGGACAATATCTGCAAGTGGGTGGTCAGCCTCTAGATCATTTATAAAAAAAATCATCTCAATCGGATCTCTACAGCTCATGGTATCACCAAAATTACAAAAACGTGATCAAACCCTTCCAACCAATCGTCGCACTTTGATTTAATTCTTAACTTTCTAAAAATATAAAAAACTTTAGATTTATGCGGTGAAATAGGAAAATTTCTTAGAAAATCAATGCTTCAAAAAAATCGTGAAAATCGAAGGTCAAACGAAAGAATTACAAACAAAAGAGTGGAAGGAGGTTAGATTTAGGAAAAATAGAAAATCAGAAAAAAAAATTCGAAACAAGGCACGTGAAACTTTGAGATTTCCATAAGGAAAGTTGGGTGATATATGTCAAGATCGGTTCAGATGTGAATGAAATGAGTCCGTTTTTGAGGTTTGACCTGGTGGGGAATTCCTCTGTCGTGGGAGGAGCGTTCAGATGTCACGTAGGACGTTGGTCGCGTGACTCACCGTGGTGGGGTTCCAACAATATTGCTTCTTTAAGCTCAAAGAAAACAATTCTGATACAAAATTGAAACAAAAACTTGTTATGCTTCTTATGTCATCAAAAGAATCTGTCTAATTACTATCAAAATAACCATAAAGATAAAAAACTTGACTATATGAATATTTGATGCCAAAATTTATTATGCCCTTGATATATCTTTTAATCTGTTTTGTAGTTTAAAGATGAATTTTATTGGTAGAATGCATAAATCTTGAGAGAAAGCATACTGGAAACATGATATCTAGTTTAGTGGCTGTGAGATACATCAAGCAACTAATTAGACTCCCGTATTGACTTTTATCAACCTTTTCAGCTTCATCTTCTCTAATAATTTTTTCCTTTAACTTCATTGCTTGCTAGTGCTTTTACAATTTTCCATGCGAAACTTCTTGAGTACCTCCTTTGCATACTTCTTTTAGCAGTTGAAAACTAATTTATGGTCTTGCTTCACCTTCATGCCTAGCGAATAGGTTATTAAATCAAGGTCTGTCATTTCAAATGCTTCAAGCATTTTATTTTTGAATTCTTTCACCAGTATTTCATTACTTCCTATTACAAGGAGATCATCATCATAAATAGAAACTATAATCAAGTTAGCACCTGTTCCCTTCATATAATGTAAGATCACTTGGACTTTTAACAAATCCAAGACTCTAAAAATATTCATCAATCCTACTGTACTAGGCTTTAGGAGCTTATTTAAGGCCATATAAAGCCTTTTTTCAGCAATTAGACCTTCTCGTCTTGTCTCTTGACTTAGAATCCCTCATGATATTCTACATAAATCTCTTCTTAAAGATGACCATTTTAAAAAAATAGATTTTACATCCAACTGATATGTTCTTCACCCCCTTTTGTGTAGCCAAAGTAAACAACATTCTGATCGTATCCAAGCATGATATATGAGCAAATGTTTCTAGGAAATCCACTCAAAACACTTGACTATACCCCTTCATAACTAATATGAATTTATATTTGTTGACAGAATCATCTGCATTTAGTTTGGTTTTATAAGCTCATTTTACCCCAATGATGTTTCTATATTGAGGCCTATCCATTATCTCTCAATTATCATTATTATCAATCATCTGAAGCTCTTCTTTCGTTACTTTAATCCACTTGTCGTCTTTCTCAGCCTTTTTATATT
Organism: Erythroxylum anguifugum; assembly: GCA_027478595.1. Taxonomy (NCBI): domain Eukaryota; kingdom Viridiplantae; phylum Streptophyta; class Magnoliopsida; order Malpighiales; family Erythroxylaceae; genus Erythroxylum; species Erythroxylum anguifugum. The sequence goes on from JANIPN010000005.1 coordinate 19,879,211, forward strand.
CTACATTTTCAAATACAACAATATTGCTTTTTTCCATAAACATCAGTTAGGGACCTTGTACCTCTAATTGGGACATCGTAATGTTGTCATTAAACTATTGTGGAATCTCTAACAATTGCTTTTTTATTGTCCCATCCTAACTCCATTGTTTACCTTCTCTGAACATAACATCTTTGCCTACAATAACTTTTCCATTTTATGGTTTGAAAATTTTGTATACCTTATAAGAACAACTATATCCAATGAAAAATCTCAATTATGCCTTCTTATTTTATCTCTTTTCACCTGTGGCATATAAGAAAAACAACAACAACCAAAAGGTTTTAGATTTTGCAAATTTGTTTTATATCCAAACTAAACTTCAAATGGAGCTTTCTCTTATAGGTAGTTTATTTAATAAGAAAACATCAGTATTTGTAGCCTTTACCTATGACTTATTTAATAACTCCTTTTTAAGTAGTATACACCTCATCATCTCCATAATACTTTCATTTTTTCTTTCATTTACTATATTCTATTATGGAGTATAAAGTGATGTAAGTTAGTGCTCAATGTCGGCTTCTTCATAGAACTTGTCAAAAGTAGCATTTGTATATTCTTTCCCACTTTATGATTTTATTGTGTGTAGATTGCAACCACTTTGATTCTCCACCCAGGCTTTATCTTTTTGAAATACATTAGTAACCTCATATTTGAATTTGAGAAAGTAAATCTAGCAAAATATGTTATAATCATCAATAAATGCAAAATAGTATATGTTACCATTTAAACATAATATTTTCTGAGGTCCTCTAACATTTGTGTGTACAAGTTCCAACTTATGGGTACTCTTTATATTGTTTAAGGTAAAGGGCCTCTAACTTGCTTGTCGTACTGACAAGTCACATAATCAACCAACTTTTCTTCCAGCAACGATATACCCTTCACCAAATTATATTTTTTCATATACAAAAGTCCATTATGATGAAAGTGTTGAAGTCGTTTATGCTATAGTTCTACATTGCTTACAGCATTTGAAAAAGCTATTTGCTTCTCCTCCATTAGATTGAAAGCAAAGCTTTTTACTCTCATTTTTACTTTGAAACATCCATGCCTTTTTCATTTTAGATCAAACACAATCTATCTTCAAATATGACTTTGAAACCTTTTTTAGCCAGTTGCATAATATTAAGCAAATTTTGGTCAATGTCATGTTTCAAAAATGTTAACCTTTTAATAACAGTTGTTCCTTTCCCTTTAATTAAAATAAAATCACCATTTCCAAATTTTACTTTGGAAATTATAGTTTTATCAAGCTCTTTGAAAAGCTTCTGGTCATTGGCCAAATGATTTGTGCAGTCACTTTCTATCAGCCAAGAATTATTAGAGTTACTGCTGATAGAGAAAGAGATATCAACAAAAAGATGCTCCTCTTCATGTTGCTCAGTATATGCTTTTACTTATTCTTACTGTTGAGACTTGCAAATCTTCTCCATGTGGCTAATCTATCCATATTTTTTGCACTGTAGGAAAATCCCGGGAGGTACATCATATGTACCAGGTGCGGAAAACAAAAATTTTTGTTACCGGGACCTTCCCGA
>JANIPN010000005.1:20075860-20086616 GCA_027478595.1 Erythroxylum anguifugum
CAGTACCATTTTGGCACTTCATGTCCGTTTAACGGATACGCATGTCCGTTTAACGGACACTCTCGGGGAAAAAGGCATACAAGTCCCATTTATGTCCGTTTAACGGACATGGCTTTAAAGGGCAAATTTTTAACATTTTTAAGGGTAGCTAAGACTTAAGTCCTAATCAATGTAAGCTCACCACCAAAGTGAGATTGTAATAAATGTCAAGTTAAAAGGTGTCAACGAATGTCAAGGCAAGTCAACATGTCTCGGGAATGGGCCTCCGCAGGGCTCACCTCCCGGGACACTCGGGCTCCGGGGCCGGGGTCCGACAAAAGTTATGCGAATTATAAAACATCTTCTGTGCACTGTTCATAAACTTCTTCTGGTCACTGTTCATCTTGTATCTTCTGGTCCAATTTTGACCCTCTAGATGATAGACTCTATCCTCAAGATATTATGAAAGTTGTAGATCTTAAAGTCCTTTTTCAAACCATCTAATAATGACCTTGATCCAATATCTTTAGAGAAAGTTATGCTAATTGTAAAACATCTTTTGTGCACTGTTCATAAACTTCTTCTGGTCACTGTTCATCTTGTATCTTTTGGTCCAATTTTGACCCTCTAGATGATAGAATCTTTCTTCAAGGTCTTCATGAAAGTTGTAAATCTTGAAATCCTCTTTCAAACACTTCAGGAATGTCCTTGATTTGATATCTGTAGAGAAAGTTATGCTAATTGTAAAACATCTTCTGTGCACTATTCATAAACTTCTTCTGGTCTTTGTTCATCTTGTATCTTCTGGTCCAATTTTGACCCTCTAGATGATAGAATCTATCTTCAAGGTATTATGAAAGTTGTAGATTTTAAATTCCTCTTTTAATCCATCTAATAATGACCTTGATCTAATATCTTTAGAGAAAGGTATGCCTATTGTAAAACATCCTCTGTGCACTGTTCATAAACTTCTTCTGGTCACTATTCATCTTGTATCTTCTAGTCCAATTTTGACCCTCTAGATGATAGAATCTTTCTTAATGGTCTTCATGAAAGTTGTAAATCTTGAAGTCCTCTTTCAAAAATTTCAAGAATGACCTTGATCCGATATCTCTAGAGAAAGTAATACTAATTGAAAAACATCTTCTGTGCACTGTTCATAAACTTATTCTAGGTACTGTTCATCTTGTATCGTCTGGTCCAATTGTGGCCCTCTAAATAATAGAATCTTTCTTCATGTTCTTCATAAAAGTTGTAGCTAGATAAGTCCACTTTCAAATCATCCAAGAATGACCTTGATTTGATACATATATAGAAAGTTATGTTAATAGCCCCGACATAGATTCAAAATGATTGAGGATAGAACCTTGTTTGATTCTTTCGACCATAACCTTGTTATTCGACCTCCAAATGACTTGATTCTTGAGTCAATAGATTCATAAGACGTTTTTTATGTCTCCACAAAGATTTGTAGCTTTCCTAATTGATTTGAAAAAGATTGGTTGAACAAAAATGAGGGAATCGGTTGGAGCAGTGAATTGGTATTGTTTTACTAAACATACTTCGGTATTTTGAATATATCTGGACCTATAGGGTTCCAAATGAGATTATTTTTAATTTCAAGTAAACTAGGGACATAGGCTTACAAATCATATGAAGAAGTCAAATTGTAATTCAGTCTCTAAGATGTTAAATTTCTAGATGAAAGTTGTGCATGGTATACTATTTTGTGATAAGAACAGTCCGAAAATATTTGGGGTCTAACTTTTAGATTTCTAAACCAAATTGAATGATTTTGGTGTCATTAGAAACTTAAGACAATGGTAACATTTACAAATTGAATGATTTTGGTGTCATTAGAAACTTAAGACAATGGTAACATTTTTCTAGAAGAAAGTGTTATGTCAAAATGTTCAAGGGTATTTTTGGCAAGACACTTAAGCATAAAAGACGTAAGGCATAATGGAAGGTCAAATTAGACAATTCTCAATCATTAAGGGCATAATTAGAAAAAGAAGTGTTGTCTTGCATTTTAAGAAGAGTGAAGAACGAAAATTGAAGAGAAAAAAAGAGAGAGTGTCATGAAGAAGAGAGAGGAATACGAAGAGAAGAAGAGAAAGAAGAGAAAACAAGCTAGGGTTTAATTTTTCTTAGTCTTCGCGATAGATTTTGGAGCTATTCAAGAAGGAAAAAAGGTAGAGGAAAAGAAGAGCTTCCCTTTGAGCTAAAATCTCTTCATTTGGTGAAGAACCAAGGTAAGATTATTTTGAATCTTTTAGATTTTTGGAAGGATTTTAGTTCATAAAGTTTAGAAAATGCTTGGGTTTAAGTATTCTATAATCAATTTTAGTGATTTTGCATTATGGGATTTTCAATTGGATTCCTATTGAATGAGAATTGGATATTATGAGATCATATGAGGTTAGAAAAGAGATGACGAGAAATCGAGTTATGATATAGAGTAACCAAGTGTTCTTGAGGTGTAAGCTCATGAATAAGCTAGACACCTACAAAGGGTAAAGATTGAATGGAGAATTTAGAATGATCATGTACAAATGAAGTGTAAATCTAAGTTCAATTAGACATATATGAATTATGAAATGGGAATAAGCATAAGATGTGAATTTAGAACATATACCCGAGATTGTCATTAAGCATTCATTATATATTACACATATACATATGTGTAAAGCATAATATTTATGTGATTTTGCAATTAATAATGTGTGTGCAATGTGCGTATTGCATAATTGTGATGTGCAGGTGATATATGCTTAATTGTTAATATATTTAATCATTTTCATTTAGCGATTATTAACATAAATGCTTAAGATATTTACTTTAATTCATATATGATCTTAGATACAATTTGGGAGCAAAGAAATTAAAGTGAATTGGAAGCATTATATTTTGGTCATTTTTTGAAGATTTATTTTTACTTGACTTCATGGAGCAAAAAGAAAAAAAAAAGAAAGACAAGAAAAATCAAAATAGGAGAATTTAAAGTGCTTGTTAAAAAAAAGGAATAAGTTGCTGCTAAACGCAGCGACGCATGCATTGAACGCTGCAATGTTGCGTTTAAGCAGCTTAAAGCAGTAAATAGGAATGACAACGCATAAGGGAAAGGGTGGCAGCAAATTAAATCAGCGTGCGACAGTAGAAGAGAGGCGTGAGGTGAGAACAACAAACAGCAAACGTAGACGTGAGGAGCCAGGAAGGCTTGGCTGGGTTGTGGGCGTGATGTGTTGGCGTGGATGCTGCAGCTCTACTGGGCACAGTGGAGAAGCCTACATAGACGAGGAAACAAGCAGTGCAGTGGAGAAGGATTTAAGGTGGGCTGAAATTAATTCATCCCATCAGCTACAGTGAATAGTGAGAAATCAAAAAGGTATTTAAGTAGGGACATTAGATGGGGGCTGAAGTAATTTTTTGGAAAATACCTATGAAGGGCTAGGCATTCCGACACCGATTCAGAGGTAACATCGACGCCGACGACCTGGGTTAAGTATTTTTAATTATTTTGTTGTTTTTTTTCTCATTAGGAACTGACTGTGTTATCCGATGTTAATTGATTTGGGTTATATGTATGGATAATCGGATTTTCGTTATTATTCAGTTATTTGTGTATGAACCCATTGGGTATTGTGATCTGATAATTTTAATGCGTTCATTGAATCGTTAATTGCAAACCCATTGCTAGAATTTCGATATAATCCGTAATTGTTATGTTGAAATTCACGTGTAGCGACTAGTGATTCGTAATCATTAGGGATAACATGACTTAGGTTAAATGGCACATCGTATGTGGTTATTGCCTTGATTAATAGGTTTTCCTAATTCGTAATGCTACTGCCTAATTAAATCTAGAGATCGTATCCTAGGGCAGTTCGATGGTTAGGTTTAATTAACGATCGTATATTTATTAAACAAAACCTAAGGAAAAACTCGGGTTAATTATTAATCCACGATTAATAGTTTCTAGGAGAGGTTAAAGAACAACAAATTAATGAAATATGCTTAATTAGAGTGTAGGCTGAAATTGAACCAAAGAATCGGGTCCCTATCGAATTCCCCACTTTTATTATTTTTGCATGTTTTCTTTAATTTGTTTTTATTAGTTAGTTTCATTTTATTTTGTTCTTTTAAAAATCCAAACCCCTCCCCTTTTTCCTAAACACTGATTAATTTTATTTCATAAACTTTACACACACTCTCTATGGAATCGACCTAGACTCGCCACTGCTACAGTAGTAGTCTAGTTATTTTAATTTTGATTAGCGTTACGACGCGTGGTCAGTAGGTTAAACATCTACATATAGGTGTATCCAAAATTTGGAAACAAATATTATTTTAGAGCGTACTATGAGTAGACCTAGATAGTCTCATTTCATTGTTTGTTTGTTTGAATTTTTTTATTAATTGACTGCTGAATGATCAAATGAATGTGTCTTAATTGTTGATTCCGGACAATGAAGGTTTGATAATTGTGATGTTTGATTAGGATATTGAAGTGCTGCTTGTACATGAATGAGATGAACTAAGTATACATAATTTGATTGTTAAATATGTTCTAAATATGCAATTGCATATAAGTAAAAATGTGATTCTCAACTTTAATGTTGAATGTCGGACAAAGGTCTGATGATATGGGAATGTGATTGAATGAGAACATGCAAATGTGATTGATACATTCTATTTCATGAATGCATAAAATATAATGGCAGTTATGACCTGAGTAGCCACCAATCAGAGCTTAAAGCTCAACGAGTGAAAAGAACCTCGAGCTTAGACAATGATTAAGGGCCCAAGGCCCACTATGTAAAATGAGCCCTATATCCTCTTCGGATAAGGGACAGTTATTAACAAGCCCAGTATCCTAAATGGATACGGGACAGTTCAGGCACTCGATCATAACAATGTAAAAAATAGAAAGTGAGTCTCATGTGCACTGCATATGCATAATACGAATGATTAAAGTGTATTGAGTGTGAAATGTGAAATGAGGTGAATGTGAATTATGTGTTATGTGACTGGGTGAGCCATCGATGATGGTCACTCACTGAGTTCGCAAAACTCACCCAAAATTTGTAAATATTTTTCAGGATCAGCAGAATACCCCGTTAGGCAAACGGGAGTATCCCTACAGCATACAAGTAAGGGATAGAGGTCGGGATCAGTTCGCGTATACACTTGTGTTTTCCTATTTTTGTGTAAATTTGTATGTTCCGAAATTATTGTACAAATGATTTATATTGTATTGTAAAGACATTATGACTAAAGTGTTTTGTTTTGTGAAAGAGCCCAAATGGCTATTGAAAATTCTATTGATTGTATTGTTATGATTGAAAATGTTTATAAATGAAAAAGGGCCCGATTTGAATTGTCGATTTTCGCAGTAAGGTGTGTATATTTGTTTTTAAAAAATTGTACTAAGTTTTGACTGTTTTAATGCTCTAGCATGCCACTCTCGCGGGGCACAGTCTCGGATATCCCTCAGGATGTCGGGCACGTGACTTGCGGGAGTGGGGTGCTACATGTTGAACCTCTCATTACTTCAGAGGAGCCAAAGGCATAAGGCAAGGTGTTCCTATCTTAGCTTATCTCCTCATCATCTGTATCGTAAACTTATTTCAGGTTTCATCATAAATGTAAGAGTTTAAACCTCTTTAATATTTCTTATGCAAATGGTCTTTTACTCCTTAGACATGCTAGTAAATCCTTTATAGAAATCTTAATGTCCTATTTAATAAGTTCAGCTTATTATCGAGGATTACCATTAATAAATTCAAGAGAATCTGGTCCATATTTGTAGATGCTCAATATGTATCTAGATTGCTCTCGCATATTACAAGTCTAAAAACTCACTCACTTCCTTTCAAATAGTTGGGATTTTCCAACAATAACAAAATAATTAGCTACATACATTGTACGCCTCTAATCGACTCAATTATCACAAGGATTCAACATTAGAATAATATATTCTAATCTTTTACAGGAAGGATGGAATTCATTAGGTATGTATTACTTAAACTTAATGTTTATCGATTATGCCATCTTTACTTGCCCCTTAATTTATAGGCATAGAAAAAGTCCTTAAGAAATTCCTATAGTCTGGTTCCCTTGAGAAGGCTCAATAAGCAAAAGTAAGTTAGGTAGAAATCTACATTTCAAAGAAAGAGGGAGGGATTGGTATATATAATATCAAGCTAGTCATCCTAATTATTTTGGGAAAGAGGTTATAGAAGCTATTGAGTGACAAGTAATCCATTTAGGTTAAATGGATTCACTCTTATATTATTAAAGATTAAAAGCCTTTGTTCTATAAAACCTTACAATAGATTTTCTTGAACTTTCAATTAATTGCTCAAGTTGAAAGAGACTTTTTACCCTTACATGAAAAACATTGTTGGGAACGTGTGAGAGAACTCACTTTTTTTTATAATTGGAACAAGTTAGGCCATCTTAATTCAATTTAAGCTCATAACAATTTTAGACTTTTTATCCCTCCCTATGTAAGAGTTAATGCAATCACTTAAGATCGTCAATTCAACTGCAACCCCAAAGGATTCAATCACATTATGGAAAGTCTTCCTAATTACAACCTGAGCATGTAGGAAAAGTATAGGGTGATCTGGATAGAACACAATTCTTGTATATTTACTGATAATTCGTATCTTAAAATTCTAATAAGATTAGTTATGAAAACTCTTTTACAGAAACTTATCTAGTTTAACGCAAATCCTCATAAAGCTTCATTCATCCTTTAGATGGCTATTAAGAACAAGCTGAATACCCTTAATAGGCTTGAAGAAATTCAAGTCCTAAACTAAAAATGTTCACTCTATAACGATGCCCGTAAATATATAATCCACCTATTTTTCTCTTATTAGTTCTCCAACTCATTTTGGTCACATCTTCTTCATCCATGTAGAGCTTCTTGCTATGCTTCCCACTGGTCTAGTTTTTCAACTTAGGTGGGTAATATCATATTCACCCACTAAGGTGATCTAAAGATTTTTAAGATAGTGTTAAGCTATAGAACATATTCAATATGGTGAGAAAAAAACTCACGCATTTTTTAAAACAAATTTAAAGACCTTAGGACTTTGATAGATCATATAATCAACTCGATAGGGCAACTCATTTCTACTTATTAACATTCAGGATAGCATGAGCTCCACCTTATTGCAAATATAGTATGTCTAATGTCTTTTTAGGATGGTTTTAACATTTTTCATATTCACTTCAAGTGTTGTCATAACTAATCCTTGTTTTATCTTATTGCTTTAGTTTGAAGCTAATATTTTCTTTTATAGTTTCCTTAGTCTAGTTTGCTTTATTGTTTTGTAATATGGCTTATTTTATTTGAAAATTATTTTTTCCTTTAATGCAATTTACATTAATAAAATTTTTAAAATAGGCAAAAATAATCTTTTCCCTTTACATATATGATATAAAAACCGAAGTTTGGTCTTTTGAGTTTTTCTTTCTAGGTGTCCAATTAAGAGCTTTGACTGTTATCTTGTGGACTAGCTTAAAAGTTACATCATTTTCAATCATTTGAAACACAATAAAGAAGAAATTGTTACAATTTAGAAAGTCCTAATTTAGCTTCATAAAATGTAAGATAGGCATTTGTTATACTATGCATTATAACTGTAAGTAAAAATGAACTAGCAATCTTGTAAAAATGATAAATGCTTAATGGACTATATTTTTATGCCCATACTTAGTGTGTTTTACTTGTTATTTGAGAGTTTTATATTGTTTTTGGCACTTATTTTTTTTAAGTGTGCTATTAGGTGTCAATTGCCTTCATTGACCAAAAGGAGAAGAATTTGGTTGAAATCAAGGCAAAAAATGGAAGAATTGGAGCTATTTTAGAGATACACGATCATGTAAAGGATAGTGCAAGTGACTGTGAATGTTTAAAACTTCAAACACCTTATTTTTGCCCATATAAAGTTACCCACTTGTGTGAATAACATACACGGTCATGTCCTATACCTGTGTAACTTCTAAAAATGTATAAAATTACAATTTTAAGTTGTTTCAAGACCCACGATCACTCACATGACTGTGTGACTGATCATGTATATTCTAAAAACCCTAATTTTTCATTACAAAAGGAAATTATGAAGAGGAGACAAAGGGAAAACAATTATAGTCAGAGTTAGTCACAAAAGTTGGAGTTGGAGACTCAATTCTAAACTTAGGACAGTAAAAGCATGAAGATTACTTCATAGATTCGATAAAGAATAGCCTTTCATCAAAGTTCAAGGGGATTACATTAGAGAAAATGGGATATATATTTTATAGATTCTTTTCTTTTTAATTATTCTTTTAAACTTTTGATTTTTTTGTCCTATTTTTATGAACTAAGTTTGTGTAGTGCCTAGGTAGGATGTACCCTAAGTTGGGATGAATATTGTGATTTGTTTTATTGTTTAATGCAATTTGATTGATTCATTCATTGTGATTTAGTTGTACATTTTTATTCTTAAATTAATATAATTTAAGATATTAGTTCAATGTATGATTTCATGTAATTGAGATTTATAAATCCTTTTATATGAATAGATCTACCATAATTAGAAAGATTTGCATACAAACCTAAAGAAAGGTCGACATAAATCCTCTAAATTAAGGTCAAACCTAATAGTGGAATTATGTCATAAATCTCCTAGATTAAGGTCAAACCTAATAGTGGAATTCACGAATTAAGTGATACATTCTTAAAGGATTTAACTAGAAAGATGTTTAAATTAATCAATTAAGGATTAGTTATTAATAATCTTCATAGAGATATTAATATAAGATAGGAATTTCTACAGTCCAATGATCAATAATATAATTTTATAATAAAGGGTTTGTACTTGAGAAATCTTCAGGGTTTATTACCTAGGTGCTACTTATTTGATATTGATTAATCTTAGTGTTACTGTGTTTTGATTCATTATTTTGTTAAATTTTAGTTTATTTTAATTTTAACTATACCATCATCCTATTTTTCAGCTAGATAATAAAAAAGAGGTTATTACTAGTACTTATAGTCCTTGTAGGACCTATCTGTCCTTGTTAGTGCTAGCTACCACTACACTATGCACTTTTAGTTTAAAACATAAAATTACATATTACGCTTTTGGTGCTATTGCTAGGAACTAAAAATATTAGGAATACCCAATTTTTGTTAATCTAGCCATTAGTTATTGTCTTATTTCTTTTTACTTTTTTGGTTTTAAGTTGTAAACTATTTTTTTAACTTATTGGTTTCTCACTTCTACATGTCTTGGGGTTAGTTTATGACCTGAGGATATCCATCTCACTTAGTTGACGATGATCCTGAGATTAAGAAGACAACTCGTAGAAATCTTCAAAGGACCCTGCTAAGAGAGTTCATTTTAGATCGATAAATACAGTACTTGGAAAGTTAGATTGATATTGAAGAATCAGAAACTATACATATCAACCAAATACCATGTTCAATTTGCTAAATAGGACTTGACGGTAATGGAGTCTGACATTGTAAGACCTATTGTTACCACTAATAATTCTGAGAAAAAATCGAGTATCATTCAAATGGTGTAACAATCTTTCTAGTTTGATAGGCTATAAGATGAGAACCTCAATGCACATATAGCAAACTTTTTGGAGATTTGTGACATCTTTAAGATCAATGGTGCTAATGAAAATGCAATATGATCCTCTTTAAGGGGCAAGGCAAAGCAATAGTTAGCTTCTTTACCCAGGTCATCTGTTAGCACTTGGGACCAAATGGTAGAGAAGTGTTTACTAAAGTACTTCTTACCAGCTAAAACTGCCAAACTAAGAATGATATCACCTCTTATACCCAGATTGACTAAGAGACATTATATGATACATGGGAGAGATTCAAAGAGATGTTAAGGAAATGCCCATATCATAGTCAACCATTATGGATGCAAAATCAAACCTTCTATAATAAGCTAAATCAAATGACGAGGCAGATGATAGATACAACAACTAGGGGTACTCTGAACAAAAAAACTCAAGATAAGAAAGAGAGTGACATCATGAGTCAAAGAAAAGCTAATGGTAAAGAGAGCCTTCCAAAAGTTGGGAAATTTCAACCTATTATCATCCCTTATCCTACCAAAGTGATGAAAGATCACGCAAATGAGCAGTTTGGTAAGTTCCTTAAATTGTCTAAATAAATCCATATTAACTTACTATTGGACCCCGCTCCCGGAGCCCAATCCTTTTACACGAATACCATGACCAAACGACACAATATATCTCCGATAGGGTTATCACTGCGGAAATTCCTTAACTATCATCGGTTTAACTTTATTCAACTTCTTCTGTTATCCCAAAATTAACTCATACTTTGTTCAATGGCGTGCCCAAACAAAACAATCACTAAGATCAACCCCATTTCTTATGAAGGCGAACAAAATTGGAAATCTTTCAATTTGAATTTCAATTTGACTTCTTCAATTCGAACCTTCACTAAATTTTATGCGACCTCCTCGAGGCAACTCCAATTGGTACAACTTATTATGCATAGAAGGATACATGTTCTAGAAATCTATTGGTTCAAGAATCACCTCAATTGGGGGTCAGAAGAGTGAGTTATGACCCAAAAGAAACAACTGTATTCAAACCCTAAATCGTTTTGTACCTCTCTTGATGCGAATGCCATATCTTTCTCCACAAATGTCAGATTTCTTTCATTGTTAAGCCATTAGAAAGAAGGCATCAAGATCTACAACTCGTATTAGAGGCCTCAAAGCGAGAT
>JANIPN010000005.1:20180075-20191552 GCA_027478595.1 Erythroxylum anguifugum
GCCTGAATGGCCCAAAGTGGATTGATTTATAATTGAAAAGAGATTATAAATGAAATTGGGCCCTAACGAATCAAGGATTGTGAATTGTAATGTCTTAAAAACAAGGTGCTATCGACTTTTATTTTTATCTGGCCCAAATTGAAAATGGACTTCTGTCCATGTTATGTTAAAAAAAAATTTATACTTGTTTGTGATTGGTTGATTGTTCTAGCATGCTACCTTTGCGGGCACGGACTCGGATATCACCGTCGATGTCGAGTTCGGGTCTTGCGAAAGTGAGATGTTACAATAGTAGATTTCCAGAAGCCAATTCTCTCTCTCTCTTTCTCTCTCTGTTTTTGCTTTCTCAGTGCATTCTTCGTCTATAGGTCATAAACCACTCAAATTAAACACATAAGATAAAAAAAACTTAATAGCAGAATTTACGTTGGTGCATAAAAATTGCCTTACAAAACCTGCAAAAACTTGTATCATATCTATATAAATATATGTTTTTTTAGGTTTACACCACCGGTATCCAAACCTACTTAGTCGACTAATCCGGATCGGGGCTTTGTCACAATTAAGGCTCCTCGTCCTTCTCTGTAGGTGTGTTTAGTGGGGATCAAATCCAAGAGCTCTTCCCACATGCCCAGCTTGCATAACCAACTGAGCCACAACCCGTAGGTATATCCATAGATATATGTTAAGTGGTTAGTTTCTTATGCCATATTTGTAACTCAATCAAACTATATGGCAATCCCTTATTTATATGATAAAAATTTTCAAATCAAGTAATGTCAAATATTCAATGGAAATTTGGATTACATAAAAGAAATATTTAAATGAGAAACTATAAGCATGTTTCCTAAAAATGTAAATATTGCATGTTGCTATCGAAATTGATTTAGTTTGTAATTACAAGTTGATTAATAATTCACCAGTTTCAAAAATCGTAACTTCATCCTATTTAACTAAGAACAGAATAAATAAATAATATCAAATTTTATTTAATGATTCATATATTTATACAGTTGAACTAAAAATTCTCTTTGGTTTTTGTTGCCCTTATTATTATTTCATTTTCACCTCTCATTTCGCAATCATGTATAAGGTGAAAAAAGAGGCAACGCACCTGAACTAAAATTTGATAAGCCCCCGCCAACGTTATCTCCTACGTGTTACCTTTTCATTGGTCCAGCCGATATCCCCATCCCCAAAAGCCCCAGCCAGCCCACCGAATCACAAACACCACATTCCCCATTCACTCCTAACTGTCGCATTATTTCCTTTATCAAATCCAACGATCACAAATCCTTCGTTTAATTTTCTGTTTATTTACTTAGAATACAGACTACAGAGATAAAGAGAGGGAGGGAAAGACGGCAGAGTGCGCTATGCTCCTAGTAGAAGAAGGCCAAAGCCAAAACATCTGTTAATGGAGTTGACGTTAGTTTCAGGGAACCTAACGGCGGCGGCGGCGACGAACGCTTTGACCTCGTGTGGTGATAGTAAACTGAGTGGTGGCTGGAAGAGGCTGAGGGTGAGTGATGGAGGAAGAGAGAGTAAGAGAGGAGTTCAAATACTGCCGTACGTGGTCAAAGCATCAACGGAGAGAGGGAGTGGTGAAGTGATAAAGGAGCGGGAGCGGACACATGGCAGTTTTTCTGGAACCAGTGCCATGGAAGCGGCAACATATGATCGGAGCTTTGGCAGCGACGTCACAGAATTTCCTGTTTGGGAGAAAATCGACGCCGTCGTTAGACTTAGTTTCGGAATCGGTAAGGTTGAGCGCTGATAGACAAGAAAGTAATTATTTTTGTAAGTAAACTTAAAGGTGGAAGTGAGAACGAAAGTTGCTTGATGGTTTTTCTTGCAGGTATTTATGGAGCAATGGGTTTGGCTGGAAGTTTTATATGTTCAATAACTGGAATTGATAGCATGGGAGGGTTCAATCCTTGTTTAGATGCCATTTTACAAGGGCTTGGATATGCTGCTCCACCTATTATGGCCCTTCTTTTCATACTTGATGTATGTTCAACACTTGTGTTTCCTTTTCAATTTCGTAAATCTTTGTTCTTTGAAAGGAAACAGATGTTCATATGCTTTACCTTTCGTTTCTTGTATTAGACTTGGTCACTTTGATCTCGTTGCAGGATGAAGTTGTGAAATTATCGCCCCATGCTCGTGCCATCAGGGATGTTGAGGATGAAGAGCTTCGGAGCTTCTTTTATGGAATGTCTCCTTGGCAGGTAAACTTTTCTGCACTGAAATAATCCGGTAATCTTTTCTTCACTGAAATAATCCTAAGATGTCTGCAAGGATAATCCAGTAAATTGCGTCACTTTCAATATATCTTTGCAGTTTATACTCATTGTTGCTGCAAGCTCAGTAGGGGAGGAGCTTTTCTACCGGGCTGCTGTTCAGGTATGTGCTGTGTTGTAGGATGAGAGTTGTGTGATCTACATCATGGAACTCTTTAACTGTTTCTTTAACCAGAAAGAATTCAATTTAGATGTTGGACACTTATCTATAAGTTTTCACAACTCCACCATTTATGATGGAACCATCAAACATTTAACTCTATGGTAGTATTGCTGTGTGGTCTAGTTCTGACATTGCCATGACATGAGCTGCTGTTGTTTTGTTGCCAGCGATGAACTTGGATGGCATTAACTGTATGTCTATTTACAGAGCATGCAAACCATCATTTTGTTTCAGTCTTTTATCAAGTGTTTTAGACTTTATGTTTTATGGACTCTTGGGAAGTTCAATAAACCCTTTATTTGAGTTGTTGATCATCTCATTTATATGATGACTCTCTATTTAGCATGCAAGTGGAATGTTTTGGGTTAATATTATTATGAACTAGAAACCTGCTTCGTTAAATATGCCACTTACTCTCTTGCTTAAGAGCAATTCATGCTAGCATTTTCCATCCACTCATTGCATAAGCACAGTAGGAGTGGCTCCATCATCTTATTACGATGGAAGTGCTTAATTCTATATCTTTACCAATTGCACTGTTGGAAAAAAAAAGATCATATGCTATCAATCCTTTGCCTCTTCATAGGGAGCTCTGGCTGATGTATTCCTCAGCGGAACCAATTTGCTATCAGATGCTAAAGGAATGGCTGCTCTGGTATGCGGTTTATATAAATAGTCTTCTTGGTTTTTATCATTAGTGTATCTCTGTACCTCTATTAAACCTTGTTAGTATTTACACAAAGTGCAGACTGGTGTGCTGCCTCCATTTGTCCCTTTTGCTCAGGGATTTGCAGCTGTAATTACAGCTGCTCTTACCGGTTCTCTTTATTATATGGCTTCCTCTCCAGAAGGTTTAATCGAATTTGTTCAAGAGTTTTTGCCTTTTGTTTTCATTTTCTATTCTTTTGGTATATATGATTTGATTCCAAAGTTGTTTATTTTCTTCCAGATCCTACATATGTAGTCGCCCCTGTTTTACAATCTCGCTCCGGCCGTGAAGATCTGAAAAAGCTCTTTGCAGGTTTTCTCTCCTCTTAACATTCATTTTCAGTTAGCCAGAAACGTTTCTTCTTGCTTTGATGAAGTATCAGAATTAATTAATAAAAAGCAAGAAGGTGAAACTTGAATAGAGTGCATTCTTGATGAAGATGACCTATCTCTCTGCAGAGAGCTGGACTTAAGTGGCGACTGAATGGAAGAGTTCTAGAACTCTTTACGTAACAAACTTCATAATAGACTATCGCTCTAACTAATTACAGAATAAAGGGAAATTAACAATTGTTTTCAAAATCCCCCCTCAAGCGAGGCTGTGGCTGAAACACAACGAGCTTTGGTTTTAAGATAATTGAAGCAACTGGAGGACAACACCTTGGTTATGATATCTGCTACCTGGTCTAAAGTGGGAACATAAGGTGGTCGTACTTCTAAAACTTGCTTGGCAATGAGATCACGAACGAAATGCACATCAATCTCTATATGCTTAGATCTGTAATGTTTGATAGGATTAGCAACAAGAAAAGTTGCACTGATGTTGTCCACCCAAACTATGGGTTTTTGAGACTGTTTAAGCCCCATTTCTTGCAACAAGGAAAAAAACCATGCAATTTCAGCGGCAGCAGTAGGCAAGGAGCGATATTCAAACTCTGTACTTGAACGATCCACTGCCTGTTGTTTTTTAGAGAACCAGGAAGCTAAATTCTCACCAAGATAAATGTAATAACTACTAATGGATTTACGGTCAATGAAATCTGTTGCCCAATCTGCATCAGAGAATGCAGTAAGTTCAAAGTGTTGAGAAGGTTTATAAGACAAGCCTTGGTTTGTTGTTCCTCGAAGGTATCACAATACCCTTTTAAAAGCACACCAATCTGCCTCTAAAGGACTCTACATGTGTTGGCTGAGTTTGTTAACAATAAACGAAATTTCTGGCCGTGTGATAGTAACGTGTAGTAAGCCTCTAATGATACTGCGATAGAAACTTGGATTTCGGTAATGTTCCAACTCTTTGGTAGTCCGGCCGATATGGAACTAGCTCTCAGGTAGAATTTGATGTGAGAGCTGTATATTCATTTTCAAGAGCCCGTCGCCATTGAGGAATTTTCAGTGCTTGACTTGCACTATTTGGCTCAAGTTCTTTAGGTTTGGGTTGATTAATGAGGTAGGTTTTTTTTTTGTATATACTTATTTTACTACGAGTGATCATGAGTTGTGTGTTAATAGCTATGTTGGGTGGTTCGATGGTTGTAGGAGATGCTGTAGGTATATTCGAAGAATGAGAGATGTCTAGAATTATAGGATCAGGTGGAGGTACTAGTTTTGAGGTAGAATAATCAGAATGGGAAGTAGGATTTCAATTAGGCGGACAACGTAAAGAAGCAGGGGTGGAGTTAATACCTCTCTGAGATGCCATCTCAGATGAATCATACTGTCTTAACACCTGTAGGTTGCTGGAAGTTTTTGAAGTAATAGGTGTATTTTCAGCTAAGGCTTTGTTGAAAGAAGGATCATTAGCAAAGGGAAAATCGAAATCATTGAAGATGACATCTCGAGATATGTAAATTTTTCCAGATGAATCCAAGGACTTGAATCCTCTATGGTTTGGACTATAACCTAAAAAAATGCATTTTCGAGTATGAAAATTAAAATTTTGTTGATTGTATGGTCTAAGGTGAGAAAAACATGCACAACCAACGGATTTTAGTATGTTGTAATCCGGGTGATGACCAAAAAGCTTATAAAAAGGTGTTTGATGATGTAGTACAGGTGTGGGAAGTCGGTTAATGAGATAGATAGAAGTTTCAAAAGCTTCCCACCAATACGACAATGGCAAAGAAGCTTATGCTAAAAGAGTTAGGCCTTTCTCTACAATGTCTCTATGTTTCCTCTCTACCCTCCCATTTTGTTGGTGAGTGTGAGGACATGGATGTTGGAATAAGATACCAAGAGAAGTGAGGAAGTGTTTAAGAACTCCAAACTCACCTCCCCAATTGGTTTGAGCACTTTTAATGTGTTTATCAAACTGTTTTTCTGCCATTGCTTTGAAGTTTTTGAAAAACTCAAATGCTTGGAATTTGTTTTTCAACGGATAAATCCAACTATATCTCGAAAAATCATCTAGAATTTGCAGATAATAAACGAAGCCTTGTTTTGAGGCTATGGTTGTAGGCCCCCATAAATCTGCATGTATGAGTTGTAGAGGAGAGGTGGTTTTACTTTGTGTATGCTGAAAAGGTAATGTGTGGTTACAAGCATCACAAAAATCCAAAAACATACCATTACTGAAAGGTATATGACAAAGCTTCAAAACATATTTTCCTACAAACTCTTGTAGGTGACCAAGTCTGGTATGCCAAAGTTTAAGCGTATTTGTCTTGTTTAAGCTAGACATATAGGTTTTTGGACTAAGTCAGTAGGATAGGTGGCGTTTGTTGAGTGAGGTGAGTGAGCAGCTTGAGGAAGAGGAAGACAGTATAATCCATCTTTAGTTGTACCCTTGAGAAGCACTTCCTTGTTCTCCTATCCTTGACCAAGCATAGATCCTTGTGAAATTCAACAAAAACAAGATTATTGTTAGTGAGTGTGTGGACACTTAATAAATTCTTGGTTATTTTAGGGACATGCAAGACGTGGTTTAACAGGATATTAGATTGAGGTGTAGGTAAACAACTTGAGCCAAAGCGCATGATGTTCAGTTGCTGAACATTACCTACAGTGAGACCTTGACCTCCGGAATACTCATTTTTGTTGATCTGCAAATTTTCAAGATTGCTAATAACATGATGTATCGCTCCACTTTTGAGGAACCAGTTTGATCTGTTACTATTTAGGGCATGGCAATCATGGCTGACATTTGTGATGGTTGATATTGTTGGCCCCGAGACATTTGTTGATTTGGTTGTTGTTGTTGAAACTGCCCTTGGTAATTTGAATCATACCGATAATAACAAATTGTTGCTGGGTGTCTAGGTTTGCTGCAAACCTATTGTGTCCACGTCCACGTCCTCTGCCTCTGTAACCTCTTCCTCGTAATAGTTCTTCGATAACCAAGGAACTATTGCTTTTTTGTTACATTACCTTTTTTTTTTCCCCTTTTCCCTCCGTCTATTTTATTACTATTGTTTCAGAGAGTTCAAGGATACTGGACATCCACTTTATATTTATTGTTTGAGTGGTGGATAAATAATTACAGGATGTCATAATCAAATGTTGTTTTACTAGGACAGAAGATCATCAAGACTACTGAAATCAAAGTTAAAGAATCTGAAATCTGCATGATATTGCACTTCGCTCTATTCTCACATTTTGCGTTTATCAATTTACTTGCCTGAAATTTCGAATTATATAACTAGTCGCTTCTATTACTTCCAAAACGTGCAGCCTGGTACGAGAGAAGGCAAATGAAGAAGATCTACTCTCCCCTTCTAGAAGGGCTATTGGCACTTTATCTTGGCTTCGAATGGATTCAGGTTAGTCTTGGGATTACTTTGTCCAAGTTTTACTATAATTTGTTAAGGTCCAAACTAACAGTTTTCTTCTTGTTCATTCCTGACTCCAAATCAACAGACAAATAATCTTCTTGCACCCATAATTACTCACGGCATATACTCGGCGGTTGTTTTGGGACATGGCCTTTGGAAGATACATGATCACCGGAGACGATTGCGGCAGAGGATAAAGCAGCTTAAGTTTGAAAAATTAAACTCAAACAGATCATGAAAAAGATTTTAGGAAAAGTAGACCGAGGAAACTTGTACATAACCCGTTAATCTTGTAACATATAAATATGAGATTGGACTTTGATGTATAACGTAGAAGTAAATGCATAATAAAGATTATGAATGAGCATTTCTATAGCAAGCATACAATTCATCATTCTAAATGCAAATATGTACTATTACGTATGGTTCTAAGGCGTAGGAGGAGTAAACTTGAGGTCAAGTAAATACGTAATGCACGACACTGAAAATTGGAGAACAATTGCATCATAATAATTCATGCCTTTATTGCCTATAAGCAGGAATCTGGTTTGTCACTACGCTCTAGGGTACATCAGTTCTCTAGTTGAGAGATAATGCGAACAAAAACCCCGTATCCTTCGCACATGTCCGAAAGCAAGCAGTACTCATTTTTGGCATGGTATGTAGCCATTAAACCTGGATGATATGTTAAAAACAAATAAATAAAGCAACTTAAGCTTAACAATGAAATGGCAGGATTGAATTTGAACATCAGCAGATCAAAGATTTCCTATACAATACAACAATTTCATTAGAAAATGGATTAACTTCCGTAAGCAACCAGCAAGCAACGTCCCCCATGAGTACCATGTCAGTTTCTTTTCTACATACAGAAAGGGTTTTGAGTGTTTTACATTAGAAACCAAGTTGGACATTCATACGCTAGTTTTGATTTTAGAAAAGTAAAATCAACTTGGCATAATTATCTTCTTTCAGATTCTACTACCTTCGATGTCAAATATATTTCCACAAGAAAGCTCCATAAGTCTGGCAAAGAATTTTGACACTGGTATTTATCTCCAAGATGGAGATATATATGAAAAATTGTTGGCAAGATAAGACCTCTCCAATATTTTCAGTGAGATGGGGGAGAACTGTCTTCAAATAATAAATTGGTGTTTTCATACTCTTGTAAATGTGTATGGGGACAGACGTCTTGACTGTAATTTCAAACATCTCTTATTGTAACTTGCAAATTAACGTTCTATTCTAATCATATGAAGGCAAGAAGAATAAAATACTTGAAGACTAAAGGGGAAAAAAAAAGCATGGACCAGGGATCAGCAACAACTCTACTAGATGAGAGGCTACAAAAGGCATTTTAGCAAACGTTCAAAATCACTGTAGACAAGACATCATTTATCCTAGCATTCTAAAGAACTTAAATGAAGAGCAAGACGTCAGAATAAGTATACCGTAGCCTGCAGTTTGAACATCAAAACCTTCTTCCTGCAAAATGTAAGGGAGACAATAATGAAGAAATGATTATTGAATTGTGAACATGCAGTAACGTAAGAAGAGATATATCTGACTTGCAGCTCTCGTATAAGTGGCAAACTCCCGGTGATGGAATAAGGCTTCACATGTCCAACTACCTCTTCAGTTGCTTTACACAATATATGGAAGCCAGGAGAATCAAGATTACAAGCAACCCCAGACGTTGCGTCATTGAATGTCAAAGTAAGGCTGCAAGATAAATAACCATCAATAGTTAACAAAAAGACAAATATTTAAACATATTGTAGATCACATACCTTCAAAAAAAGTAATTCATTTCCTAGACATGTAAGCTCAATTATGGATAGTAATTTGGACTCATCCAAATTAAATCTACTTATAATGAATGCAGAACAAAGGAGATACCTTCCCCTCAGATTTTCTTCCGGTAGCACATATTTTGAAACTGGACCTCGCGTATCTAGCTTGTCTAGATTGTCATTTATGTCATCCACATATTCTTGTAGCTTTGCCATCACATCTTTTACACTGGAAGAAACATTCCAACAGAGGAAATATCAGAAATTGTTACCTAGATCTATTGTTGAAGTCTTTAAGGAAATAAATATTCAAAGTTGCCTGTAAACAGATTAAAAAGAGGGGCTGAGACTTTCGATTTCAGAAAAATAAAAAAGGAACATGACTTACTTGTAAAAGGGAGTTAACCTGCAAGGACCAATGATAAAAAATGGTTAGTAATATCGATATCAAAAGTCTTTATCACATCTTCCTAACAAGATTATGAACCTGACATCTCCTGAAATTGAACAGTCGCCTGGGATTTGATTGATCCCTCCTCCAGGATCTGAAAGAAACATGAAATTCAAAAGACATTCTTTAGTTAAATCAATAAACAAATACAACTAATATGGGGCTTACAACTCCACTGGGTTGGTTTCATTGTTGACGGTGTTGCAAATCCATAGATCTGCTCCTTTGGGTGAGGTGGGAAGTCCTTGTAAAATCGCATTTGCAACTCTTTAAGGGCTTCCATGGCTAGCTCCAACGCATTTATAGCCTGCATACAATCCATAACTGGTAATAAACAAAGACCAAGTTGAAATTGGTTATGTAATTCAATGGTAATATTCTTAGGCAAGTCTTGAAATTGCCACCGTTGGAAAAGGGAAACGAATTGAAAGACTCAGAAAGTGTGTATAGGTTCACACTCTCTACAAATTGCAAGCTTGATGCTGTAGTGCACTCATACCCTGTTTCACATCTAACCTATTGAGGACCATACATTCCAGGTATTTTGCTAATTACTAAACCATGCCCACTTTCACATAGATGAGGCAAGTATGTGTCGCTAGTCCAAGAACAAGTTTTTAACATTAACTGGTTCATTCATCAAGCATTTGAACAACCGAAAAAAAAGGCTAGAGGTATTGTTGTAAGAAGTTGCAAACAGGAATTTATAAAGAAGTTGTTCATAAAATATCTATAACACTAGTGTATATCATGCTAGGATAATAGTGGTAACATGTTATTGGATTTTCTACAACTATCTCTGAGGTTTAGAAACCAATCGGAAGGTTGAAGATTTTACAACTTGCAGAATTAAGCAGCAATGAGAATAAATCGACATTGACTAGAAAGTTCAAAATGATAGATGACCAATCCTACAACATACAGTTTTTATCAATACCTTGTGGGCTAAACCACTGTGAAAAAGTTTGCCAGTCACGTGAAGTTTCCAAGGTATCATCCCACCAGTACCAATGCAAGGTTGCTTATCTGCTGTGTCAATCCAGAATCTGGAAACACGGCACTGGAGTGATTATGTTATATCAAAAAAGAGAAGAATGGGAAATATATTCATTAAGCCCCCAGGAAATGATGATGCTTTACATATGTAAAATAGTTTTTGTTCAATCAATAAATTGCTTACAGAGGACCTCCTTTTAGTTTATCAAGCAGCCCGTCTTTCACCAGTGCATCAACACCAACCCCTGTTATTGTAGAATTCTCTTCACTAGCAATAAAGACCGCAACCACTGATGACTTCAATTTAGGCCTAGTCTCTCCCAATCTTTTCATCAGTAGAGTCACAAGGGCAACATGTCCCAAACAATCTGTAGTTCCACGGCCGCGGAGTTTATCCCCATCAATGCTCAATGAGAAAGGATCAAACTCCTGCAAACCCAGCCAGAATGTAACGTGGATAATAAATTCATTGTATGCCTTCCTGGAAACAATTTGCAATTGAAAAAAAAGAGCAAGGAATCTGAAATTCAGGGATACTCTCAACAAGTAATGCCATCACTTAATAAATAAATTTTCATAAGCTCAATACCTCTATTGCAAAAGACAAAACCCTGATCAAATTGTTTAATTCTCTTGAAATGGCTAAACTTCAAATTAAAAAAAAAATGCAGACTTTTATGGCCACGCAAAATCAAAGCACCAAAAAATCACATCTTTCAGGAAAACAATCAGCAAAGACTTCCAAATATACCGCAACAAAGGGGAGAAAAAAAGAAGAAGAAACCAAGAGCTAAATCCAGCTCAAATTCAAACCAGGAGATTGCATCATAAACTCAAAAAGAAAAAGAAAAGAAAAAAAGTCATCAATTAGGAACTGATAACTCACGCAACCCTTAAGTGCAAAGTTACAAAACTCATACGACGAATCCAAACCAAACCCAGTTCACTTGAATCAAAATATAAAAGAAAAAGCAAAATGAAATGGACGATAGAAGTCAACCCAGTCGTTAGGATCAGCAGTGACAACATCCATGTGCATGCCGACAAACGACAAGACCTTTCCTGGTTCAGTGCCAGGGTACTGAACGATGAGATTGCCTCTCCCAGGGAAATAGGAGACATGATTCACAATCAACGGGCCTCCTCCAGAGGTTGTGCTAAGAGGGAGGAGAACATCCAACACATGTTTCACCACTCTGTCCTCTTCTGGTATAAGCTCTGGAGGGTTGTTTTGCACATATTTGGATTCTCCTATGACCTTCCTTAGCAGTGAAACAAAGGATTCTTTGT
>JANIPN010000005.1:20214355-20225948 GCA_027478595.1 Erythroxylum anguifugum
TTATTTGATATTCCCAGCCACATAAACCTCAAAAGGTACTGACTTGAGCGTCGGAGGGGCCTTCCGGGAACCAACCCTCGGCGTGCCTTCATCTGTTTTGCAGGTATCACATAGTCAGAATTGAACAGGTCATGGATCAAAACGACGACAATCCAATTCAGCAGAATCCGGCTAAACCAATAGGAAAAGAAGATAAAGTTTCCAGGTTGAAAAAAGCACTATATGGATTAAAGCAGGCATTAAGAGCATGGTATAAAAGAATTGATTCATACTTCATGAAGCATGATTTTGAAATATGTCCTTTTTAACATACTTATATGTTAAATTTGTTGAGCCCGGTGATACTTTAATTGTGTGTCTTTAAGTTGATGATCTAATTTTTACTAGAAACAACTCAAAGATGATTGATGAATTTAGGGAGGCTGTGGTAAAAACATTTGACATGACAGACGTAGGTCCAATGTCTTATTTCATGGAATAGAAGTAATTCAACAGGATGATGGAATTTTTATTTCCTAAAGGAAGTATGTGAATGATATTTTAAAGAAATTTAAGATGGAGAATTCAAAACCAACTCCCACCCCAGTTGAAGAGAAATTGAAACAACTAAAAAAAGATAAAGGGAGATCTATAAATTCAACTTAATACTAGAGTTTAATTGGAAGTACGAGGTATTTAATTGCAACCAAACCAGATATAGTTTTTGGAGTTGGATTACTTAACAGATTCATGGAGGAACCTTGTACCTGTCATTTACAAGGAGCAAAGAGGATTTTTCGATATATCAAAGGTACTTTGAATGAAGGAATTTTTTATACAAATGTCAATTATGTGAATCTTGTAGGTTATACAAATAATGATTGGGAGGAGATATAAAAACAAGAAAAGCACGTCAGGGGTATGTTTTTCATCTTGGCATTAACGTAATATCATAGTCTTTAAAGAAAGAACCTATGGTTACGTTATCTACAATTGAAGCAGAATACATTGCAGTAACTAGTTGTACTACACAGGTAGTATGGCTAAGAAGAATGCTTGAAGTATGACATCAAAAACAAGATGCTCCATCAGAATTATTCTATGATAATAAGTATGCAATAACACTGTGCAAAAATCCAATTTTTCATGGGCGATCCAAGCAGATAGACATTCGGTTTCACAAAGTTTAGGTTTTAGGGTTTAGGGTTCCCACGCTTGTAACTGAAAAGGAAGCAGTGATTAATTATTGTCACACTAAATAACAAGTTGTAGATATTTTTACTAAACCATTGAAGTCTAAGTTGTTTCACAAACTGAAGAAATTGTTAGGAATGATAAATTTCCACGAGCTTGATTTAAGGGAGACAGTGTTAATAAATAAATCAAGCTAGCTTTGCATGGAAGAACATAGATCCATGCACTTCATTAAATGATAGCCAAAAGCAAATTGAAGAGACATCAAGCATCCTCATTTAATGGAGCCAAAATATCATGATTTGAAACAAGTTGTAGTCGAAAATATTGAACCAAGTTGAAAGGAGATAACTTCTTCTTTAAACTATCATATAATTGGATCAAAATTTTGGTTTAATAAAATATTGCTTATACAAGTAAAACTCTAGATATTTATTATTTTTGTTGCCTATAAAATAGTGTAAACGATGGAGTTGTATGGTGTAATGGGATTCAATTAAAATTCTCCTCTTTTTCTCTTCCTCTCCCTTGGGGTGTGTGTGTTAGTGTTGTGTCAATTTGATATCAATCATTAAGTCTATTTTATGTTTAAAAGTTAAAACCCTAAAACACATTCTATTTAAATCTTTGATAAAATCATAAAATTTTAAGTATTTAATCATATATTTTATTTTTAAATTATAAACATTATTTATTTCACGCATAAATTTATTATTCTTTTCAAAACTCAAAATTTTTAAAAATTTTAAATTTAATTAACTACTTAAATGAAAAATAAAGTGCCTAGCAATTTTCCTATTTTACAATTCATCTTAAACTCAATTTTTATTAGGATTTGTTAATTTTTCTTCTTGAACTTTTATATTCCTTTTAATTATTTAAGTGACACTTCTATTGAATATATATAATTTCGATATTCAACCTCATTCATGTTTGAAGCATCTAAAATAGTCAACAACAGTGTTTGTAGATTATTTTGATGAAGGCGTTAAAATGTTTTTTTTAAGTGGGAACGACTTTTCGGACACCTAAATACAGCATGTCGAATAGTGTGAGCAGTTGATACTTGTTCGAACTAGGAGCAAGTTCCACAGGTAAATAATGTATATCATAATGGTCGAAGAAATCTCAAATAGTACGCATAATTGAATATGCACATGAGCAAGAGATGTTCGGTGGGGAAGCAACTTGTGCATATAGCCGAAGGCAAAGACACAATTGATATATTCTCGAAGATGAGTAAGAATGGTCGAGTTCTCTCAACCAATGGGGAGAGTTGGCACTGTAGGTGTGTTTTCCATGTTGCTGTTTAAAAATCGCACGTGGAGTTAGCGATAATTTATACAAATAAGTAAGATTAAGAGTGCGTGGAGGCGTTTGGATTTGATGCGTGATTCTTTGGGAAAGTGAAATGAGATGTTTATGTACATAGATATATATAACTGACTCCAAATATTGATGAACTTAGTAATGACTATGCCATGTGTATATATTTGGATGGCCATAAAAAAGATTAACTCAATATGGATAACAAAGACTCATAAAAACATGTTCTATTTATCAAAATTCGGTGATTAGAATAGAACATAGGGAAATTAGGCATAAAAAGTGAAGTACTTTCTAACAAGTGATCTCTATCTTTTTTAAAAAATATTTTTCAAATTTTATTTTTAAAATTTAGCATAAATATTTAATGTGCAATACTTTCCTATTATTTATTTAACTTAAACATTTTCTCACTTAACTTAAATATTTTCTTGTGATAACTTGTTTGTATTATTTATTACTTATCCTCTTTATTTACTTATTTTATCTTTTATTTTTATTTTTACCTTGATTTGTATTTATTGTATTATTAATCTTACTGCTTATTATATATTTTTATTTATACGTAGTTATTTTTTATTTTTATTAATAATTTAATAGGTATCTTTTATTATTTATTTTGTTTACGTGAGTTTATAAAAAATAATCTTTCTATTAGTTACTTTTCAACCTCCATAAATCCCACGTATTAAAGAGACTTCTACTGTTGTTATTGTGAAAAAAAAGGGTGATGGTGATAGAGTTTCATTAAAGACTACGATCTCTATGAACCTAATGAAGTTATGGATAAAAGATATTAATTCCTCACTAATTAGGTGAGGTTAGTGCATAAATGAGTGGTCACTTCACTTTTTTGTAATATTTTAACATTCAATCATCTAATAAGAAATTGTTGAATGAAAAAGTATTTCAGGAGAAAATTTCAAATTTGAAGCATCTCAATTTATTTGTGCTGTGAAAATTCAACAAAGATTGGTATTTTGTTATGCTTCTTTCAATTAGAATATGCAAAACTTATGTGTGAGGTGTGAGTGTGATAAAAAAAAAACCATTAAATATGAGATTTATGGAAAAGTTTTTCATGAAAAAAGTTGAATTAGTCAACGAAAGCTTAGCTGTCATCCAAAAACTTTACGAGTCTTCCTTCAAGGTTCAATTTCACAATGCTTTGGAAAAATCACTGTAACACAAGTTATGTACAATTATGGTAATTAGTGATTAATTTGAATAAATCACCTGGTAAAAAGATTATAAAATCAATAGATGCAATAAACATAAAACACTTAAAATTTTGTCTTCTCATTGTTCTAGGCATACTATACTGTTATAGTTCATATAATTTTTTAGAGAAATTTATTTAACTTCAAAACATGATTGTAATGATTTGTTACAGGAAAATTGACGGGAATGAGAGACTTTTCCACCCCATATCAAAGGAAACTAATCCTAGTCCATTTTACATCAAGCAGTAGCTGCACCTATATATATATATGCTTATGAGTCAGTACTTGTTACAGTAGCTAATGTGGTTTATGGAAGGACTAATAGCTTAATATGTTGCTTCTATTTTTAATTATGCAAAAATTCTAAGCGGCTTTAGTAAGGATAAGATGCTACTGTTCAGTTCTCCATCAGCAAGTGGTTGGAAGCTGACAGCATAGCTGGTCACGAATATCAAAGCCCAATGTATTTCTAAACTTCATCCTAATTAATTATTACTAAACGTGCGTAGCACTCTATCAGGATTGTAGCTACCACAAAAGCCCCACTCTACTGTATATATATGCAAAATGAGCTTGTCATTTCCAGTGTCGTTTGAGAATTGTCACTGAAGTAACAGCGACTGTTTAAGCAAAAGCTGAGGAAAAGGGGCAGAGTTCCATGACACGGATAAGAGAAAAATAACAAAAGACAAAGGGCACTGATTACTGATTTTTGGGTGACACTTACAAATCTTACCCTCATGCACTGATCGCGACTAATCTTCAAAGCCCACACACACTGGCCCCCCCTTTTGTCTCTCTTTCTCATCCTGTCTCCGCCTTTCTTCCTCTTTCGCACTCAGCAAACATACCCACAAGCACAATCACACACATTGACGTATGTGTATACTGATGAGTGATGGCAATGTGACAACATCCATGCATTCCATTTTATTAAAGATGCATGTATGACTTTACAAATGCAGTCTTTGCTGCATCTTAACTTTTAACTTTCCGAATCTTGGTCGATTTTTGGTTAAATAATAAAAATGAAAGAAGAAAGATTACAAAAGGAGGGCGGTGTGGTGTGGGCACTGCCTTCATGTAATTACGCATGTGCTGGTATTTTTATTAGGATTTATCTCTTTTGATATATGTGCTGTACAGTTTTTCTACATTAAGCTCTAAATTTGGAGAGACAAAAATATGGATAGCAGAAATCTTTTATTAAGCATGGACGCTGATTCCATGGTTGTTAGATTCTGTCTGGTTATGTTTATCCTTCATCGCAAACACGAGAAAAGAGTTTTGTATAGATAGAGGTGGATTGTGCGCATGATGAAACTTAAAAGAGGGAGACAGCAGAAACCAAGCAAGAAAAGGCCGAAGAAGAGCTAGGGACCAGAGCAGTTAGCGGTGCGTATGCTGCAAAAGTTCCTCAAAATCATTCAGGCCTATAATTGTGCTCTCTTAGCTGGCTGCCTAAGGATTTTAGTTTCGGGTCCATGACAGAGTAAAGTTAAAAGGGTTGTGAAAAGTAGAAGAAACAAAGATATCACAGAATCACAGATAAAGAATCACGTATATATATTAGATCCATCTCCAGATATGATACAATATCATCAATGTACGATCACCACTAGAAGAGAAGTTTACCCTACCATCTGCCTTTACGTGTACAGCTTTCCATATGAAAAGCCTAAAGTTGCTATCGATCAATATATTATAGAATCGAAGTCTGTTCTAATACCATTGTTGAAAAGTTGGGACGAGATTCAATCTTGACCATAGTGAATTACAAAATTTTTCCCTATTTTGATTTCCCAAAAATTAAGATCACTTCAAATCTACAAATAATTAATACATAAAACATAATAAAATGTGAATTTTAATTCGTGTTTTATTTCAAAGCTTGATTATTTTCTTTTTGTATCCCTCAAGTTATTTTTGAAATTAATCTTTCTTAATCAACAGTCACACAAGTGTACAACCTCTAACGATATCCACATAATAGATTGAGATAACTCTATAACTCTTACAGACAAGATTAAGCAAGAAGTGCTAGCTCTATTAGAACTTAAGCATATTTATAATAAGTTTTGGACATTTTAGTAATTTAATTGAGATTAAATTGTAATTTCACTTAAACTTTAACTAGAATTACAAATAATTTTAATTAAATACTAATTCAGCCCAAATAAAATTTAATATTTCACATTGATTTTTATTTATTAAATGTCTCATATTTAACCATAAAGTTTCTCAAACTTTGTAATCAATTCTAACTTGATTAAAATATTATTGCTTTCTTCAACATGTTCTTTATGTGAGACTCATTAGGTTCCTAAATATGTTGGCAATGATTATAAATTATAATTCTAATTAATTATTAAAACTCCTTTTATTTTATCTTTAATTCTGCAATGAAACAATTTACAATCGTAAATTAAAATTGATGTCTAGCAACACATCATGATCTCCCAAATATTTAGAAATGTCAAAGTAGTTTTGACCATCTTTTCCATATATGATTTTTCTATATAATTCAATCCTTTCGTCATACAATGTTCTTATTATACATAGAGCACGTAATTACTGTCTTCTATATTTTGAGTCCAAGTATATTAGTTCTCCACCATCAGCTATTAATTCAGTTAATGACATTTGTAAACTATTTACAAAACATCGTTATACGTTAGCCAAGGATTTCTTGAATCAATAATAATAAAAAATAACAAAACATTCTCCCTAATTACTTTACAGTGATGATTAATCCTATCTTGATCACTTAACTACCTTCATATAGTTCATGATACATTCAATAACTATCAGATGGGCTACCTATGATTAGAACAGGTCATAAATAGTATCAAAACATAACAATATCTATATGAGATAACTTTAGAGAACTTATGTCAAAGATCACCTATACAATTATCGCAATGAGAATTTCCATAAACATACAAGTAATGTTTCAAACAGATTTCTCATATCGGATCACTTAAATTAACTTGTTCTCTAATAAATACCCACATATTTTTTTAAGTATGTCCATACTTTAACCTATGAGATCGACTGCTTCCTTTATAAGAAAAAACATAACATGTGCTAGTCTTATTGTGTTCTACTAATGTCCAGTCTTAATGGAACAATGACTAGTAAGAATTTAGGGATACCGCATAAATTCAATATGAATCTCATAATTATAATCTTATTATAATTTCATTTGCAATTTATAATTATCCCATGGATTTTATCATATATATCTAAACATGTACAAGATAAAGAATGCTTTTAAATTTTTTTCACTAAACTATAACCAATTGATTGGCTGTAGGGTCTAAACTAATAATTTCACAAAAGATTTAAATTTTTCAGTAACTATTTTTCCAAAATTTTGCATATTTTAAGACCTACATATAACGACGCTGATTGAAGTGGGTAAATTTTTAGATGACGCTTATCAATTAGAAGGAAACCATGGCACAACTAGTCACAATATCATATAATCAAACCCCTATTTATGGCATATGCCCTTAGGCCATTTGTAATAATCCAAAATTTTGTTAAATTATTCATAATAGACCAATAAAGAAAAAAGCCTATAAAAGTATAAGTGGAGCTTAAGAAAGCTTAAGTTAATTTCTCTCTTAAACCCTTTTCTGTATAGGTTACTATTCACTCTCAAATTCTAACACTAATGCCTTCACTGTTCGATAACCGTTTCCAGTGAACTAGGGCTCTACGAAAAGCTCTCGAGACACTCTACGAAACCCTTAAACTTATTTCATCAAAAACAATTCGAAATTGGAAGAATCATGATTGGAAATTTTGGTTTATTTAGGTAAGTCATCGATCTCTTATTTCTAGTCATTTTTGGGAAAACTAACACCACTATCACGTCTAACGACCTTAAAAATGTAGGAAAGGAGGGAAACCTAACATCAATCGACCCATTTTACTAGTGAACAAAAATGGGCCTTTGAGCTTTAATCCTTTGGTTCTTGCAAACTGGGATTAGTTTTGATACAAGACTAGTGCCATTGGATTCATAGACGTGAGCTCGTCATTTTGGGATGGGTGGTAAAGGTCACCGTCTCTCCAGCATTGGCGTGTGTACCTTACGCTCCAGTGATCGTGGTGATTTCCCGACCAACCCAAAAATAGTTAGAAATAATTTAAAAAAAGCACAAATATTATGTAGATCAATTTTTATAAAATATTCATATTGAAATTCTTCATAGTTTGTGAGATAAAAATTTAGAAAGGGTTATATTTTTATAGAAATGCACGAATTTGATTAAATTGAGTAATTATTATTTATAATTGAGATTATCTGCATGTATTGAGTATAAATGAGGTTGTATGGGTTATAAAATTGTATACTTAAATTATGATTGGATTTATTATAAATTTTTGCGATGTAAATATAGATTCAATTCGACCCTTCTTTTAGAAGAGAGATGTCTATTTTACAAGGAAAACTTTGCCAAATTTTTAGTAAACTCTTTGTAAAACATAACATCGTCATTTTTAAATGAAAAATAAAGCTCTTTAGTATTGAGTCATGGTCCTATTTTTGGGGTATTTAAAATTGGCTTAGGTAATGGTCATTCATACTTTTTTTTTCTATAGATCAATCAGTAGCAGAACCCTTCACTTCGAGACACTAGATTCAATAAAGGTTTGCATTCTACTTGTGAGTTAATATTCATAATTATTAACATACATTAGAATTTCATATTCATCACGGAAATCACCATCATTATCATATGCATACATGATATTCATGCATATGGATTGACACATATTTACATATTTTTATTGTGTAATGTTGTGCTTATCTTGATATGTGATGATGTGGAGGATTATTGTGGTATAAGTTAGCTAGTGGGTGTCACTAGGTTGTGCGTACAGTGAGTTAATTGATCGGGTATAGATTTGGGTTAGTATCAGATCTATTGATTGGGATATGCAGTTGGGGCAGTTCGGTAGAGCTTGTTCTCGTATGCCAACCAATATATGGTACATGAGAGGTAGCGTGGTTGTGGCAGTTCAGTTGAGTTTGTTCTCGAACAAAAATCGTGTCATGGTTAGGCTATGATGGTTCGATTAACTTTGGCTCTTAAACGTTCGATTAACTTTGGCTCTTAAACGTTCGATTAACTTTAGCTCTTAAACGACAATCCACTACAATGGACCTAGTGACCCGTGTGGAACAAAAGAGCCCCTATGACTATAGGTAAGGGGAATGTTATAGGCTCATTCGTCAGTCCTCCACTATTATTTGTTATTTGTGTTTTTGATGATTATATGACATGATATTGATATAGAAAATGCATACATGTTTATGAACAAAATCATTATGTTATGACTTATGGATGTAATACCTTATAAATATATACATATATATATGTATTATTTGAAATCCTTATGAGTGCATAATATAACCATATTATTAATTCACTTAGTTAGGTCTGACTCCCCTCAAATATTTTTTAGGTTCTTCTTTTCAAATCTCTTTTAATAGGCCAATTCATTAGTCTTCTTCCTCTCCGGTGATTCGATGTATGTTTGTTGGTGACCTTTGACTCTAGAGTCACAGTAGTCTTGTATATATTAGATTTTCCTTATATAAACTAGCTTAACATTGTAGCACATTGAGTATTGTATATTGTTAGTGTTATTTGATTATTATTAGCATGAGTTTGATCATTTTCAAATCTCATCTTATTATGGATTAGGCTTGCTAAGGGTCCAGTAAACCTTAAGTTTACTATTCCTTTAATGCCAGTCACGATCCAAGGTTGGATCATGACACAATCCTTCTTTTAGTAGATTAAAATTAAAGTCAACTATTTATTTACCTAATAATTTTAATAATGTTTATGATGTGAGTTATAAGGTTAAACAAACTAGATTAGCCTTTTCAAATAGTAATAAAAAAGTGATAAACCTTTTGCTCTTATTCATGTTGATCTTTAGGGTGTATAATAAGTCCTTTCTCTTAGTGATGCTCATTATTTTCTAACTATTGTAGATGATTACTCTCGCTGCATATGGATTTTTCTTATTAAAAATAAATCTCAAGTTTTTGATTCTTTGCTCTGTTTTGTAATACAAAAAGAGTTAGTTTGAATATCCAGTATAGGTGGTCCTAAGTGACAATGGGAAGGAATTTACCTTAGGGCCTATATGAATATTTTTCTCTAATCAAGAAATTGATTATCAGACCTTTTGTGTTGATACTCCATAGCAAAATGGGATAATAGAATATAAGCACTAACACATTCTTGAGGTGGTGAGAGTCTTACGTTTTCAAGCTCACTTACTTTTAAAATTATGTGGAGAATATGTCTTAAGTGCAGTGTATCTTATCAACCTAATGTTGACCCTAATTCTTGAAGGAAAGAGTCTATTTGAGCTATTTAAAAAAAACTAAATATCATCATTTAAAAGTGTTAGGTCTCTTTGCTATGCTTGTAACCATGATAAATCACATGACAAATTTCATTAAAAGCCCATCAATGCATTTTTCTTGGTTACTCTTATGGATAAAAAGGCCATAAGGTATTTGTTTTGGAAAAACAAAAATTATTTATGTCAAGAGATGTAACATTTAATGAATCAATTTCCTTTTAAATCTCCTAATCAATCAAATACTTCTTTTTGAAATGTTGCATTACCTCTTTTTAATCCAAATGACAACTTTCATATTGATTTCGTACCTTCAACTAGTTCCACTTATAACAAGATTGCATCATTAATAGACATTATGATTAATCAACAAAACAATATGGAACAAATTACATCTGTACCACAAAAAAATGTTGACAACTCCATTGATGCAAATATGTCAAACATAAGTCGGTCTCTAAATTCAAATGAAGCTAATATATCTTCACACTTACAAAGACCACACTGATCAACACATATGTTCATAAAACTTTCTGGTTTTGACTATCAACTATTGAGGTCCTTAGTGCCATCTTAAGAACCTTCTTCTTCAACGAACTCAGGTATTACATGGCCTCTCTAGAAGAAAGATAAAGAATTGTCAAAAACATAAGAAGAGAGAACCTCTTTCTGTTGTGAGAAACATCCCTTTTATATGGTTTTCTAATCTAATCCTAATCTAACTCCAACTTGTAAAGATGCCTATCTAAAATGAATTCAAAATCAAACTCCTTCGTGATAAGGATAAGGCGAAGTCTTCCAGTCAAACTCCAACTCTTCAAGTGATCAGTCTTATCCACTGCAACAATCTCTTCACTTTATTGAAAATTTGTGATTATCATCAATAAAGTCCTAATTTGATGCAATCTCTACTTTTTATCTCCTAAAACAAAACAAACATTAATTTCCATATTTAAGCATACATTAATTCAAAGAATATGTCAATATCAAAGAATATGTCAAAATCAGATCTTATCAAATTCCGCCACACCGAACCTTTTTCTTGTCCTCAAGCATACATTAATTCAATACATTAATCATCTTCACAACAACCTCTCATCTCCTTTCATATCATCCAAAAATATCCAAAAATATCTAAAAGCTAATTAACATTTAAGGGTTAATGTAAAATAACAATTGAGAGAATGAGCATTCATAGGATACATTGTTAAAACATAGCATCTCATTAATTCCATCAAAATCAAATGAACAAGACTTGACACCCCCACAAAAATTTCACTCTATAGGCTCAAAGTGTTTAGGATTCACTAAACTTTCAAATCAAAACATAGCGAGTTATTTCCATAAGCTTGCTCAAGAATCATATCCCCACCACTAAACAAAATGAACCTAATGTATAAATCAAAGGGGCTTTATAAGGGTTGTAACTTGGCTTAGGTATAGTATGACAAAGGAACTTTTTGGCTAAAAAAAAT